>OX637357.1:9653361-10125943 GCA_951799405.1 Agapetus fuscipes | reverse complement strand
GTATCGTATTTCCACATTGGATCCCAAGTCCTAAATTTTAAGGTCTAATTCAGCTACAGCACTCACAAAAATAATATATATTAAAACTAAAACAGCGCTTATTGTGAACGTTTTAGTTTCGATGCAGTTTTAGTGAAACGCTATTGTTAAGTCTGGACGAAAAGTTGCAGTGGGCCTAGCTAGGCACATACCACACAATATATCGACACCTAAAGGTAAAACTGATCAAGTGACGTATTAAGCTAACATGGCTTTCTCAGATGAATGCCCTTTTTTCCTATTTTCTAGAAGAGAGCCGGTCGATAGCCCAGTTGGTAGAAAGCTTGCATTCTATGCCGAGATTTCAGGTTCGAATCCCTTCGAGTGTGCCAAAAACGAAAATTCCCGTTTCTGTGTTTATTTCAAACCCAAAATAAAATACTGGCAAGGTTTACTCATCCATCACAAGAAATAACAACTCATTTGGTAGTTTCCCAGCTCCCGAGAGAGAACTGAAGTGGTTGGCGTAAGGCCGGCCCCCTTACCTGTAAAAATAAATAGGTTCCATTCCCCACATGCATTCTCTTTGGTAAAAACGCGTCAAGAAGTTATGCTGCGGTTTTTTTTAACGAAAACACAAAGTGTGAAAATCCTTTAGATATTTTTTTATTGATTGTAGAGGCATTAACTTTGTAATCGTTCATCATTAAGTATAAAAGAAAAACAACTTTGTTTTCGATTCTATGAGTATATATATTTTATACCACAATCTCAACCACCTGATGATGCAAACGGATGTTTGCGAAACCGGTTGTGGTATAAAATATATATCCTTTAGATAGTTTAGAAGTTTTTCATGAGCACTTCCCTATAGTTAGTTTTCTTACTATGAGAAGTTACCCCTAAGAAGTCGTTTTATCCACGATTTCTCAAATCAGTGAATCAGCACTTATTCAGTTCTACCTTTAAGGTGGCGATATTCTGCAACCTTTTTGCACTCGCCAAGCTCGGTCTCGCACGGATCAAACAGACCGGCGAGTAATTTCACGATCAAATTGACTAGATAATTTGGTGTTATGTGGGTTTCACACAGTGCAAGTGGACAGTGTATAAAATAGTGTACAGTGGACAGTAGTTTAGTGTATATATGTAGTCTGGACCGGTCCGCAGTCTTGCGGACTCGTAACTGGATTTGAATTCCACAAAAAAAAAATATAATTTATATTTTCAAAAATCACAGTCACAAAAGGTCCATCCAACCTTCCTTGAGATTAGGCAATTGCGATTTGTAACGATGACCAAGTTCGTCAAAAGCCCGGTCGATAGGTCAGTTGGTAGAATGCCTTCATTGCATGCAAGATAGCAAGACGGTTGGCGTGTAGTGGGTCCCCTTACCTTTAAGAACAAATAAGTCCTGAATATTGTTATATCAAATACATTCCTTGACTTATAGGTTGGTATGAGGCTGACCACCCATACTGTAAAAAATGTTTCACTTTGCCAATGTCACTCATGTTTCAGGGAAGGTCGGCAAGAGTTGCAGGGCTTATGTTCATTTGAGATTGGGTTTTTATATTGTAGGTCCACATGCGGCATGTGTGAGCGCGAAATTATGCGTGTCTGCTTGTGGGAATGCATTTAATATGAATCTCAAATGATACATATCTTTGCAACTTAGATTTTGATTAAGATTTAGAAATACAAATTGCCGGGAAAAAGATGCCGATTTGCTTGAGAAAATATCAAATAAAAATTATATAAGTACATAACATCTATTTATTTCTACAGAGACTTCACAGGCACACAGATAAATAAAAAAAACACACAAATGAGTATTTTTTCAAATTCAAGGAATTTTATCGATACTACAATTTTTTGGGTTACTTTGCACTAACCAACTGTCCCAAAACACTTGTACTTACACTGCCTCCACGTTTCGGCGCGCTTTACATGTCGGCGCACATATGCCAGACAGTTTTTTTGCCGCCTTTCAGTGCATCTAGTTATTAGGCTATCAGTGCTTTTTGTTCGCGTGCTTAAAATGGTGATTTATTTGCCAAACAAAACGAGATTAAAACAAAAAAAAAACAACAAAGCATAGAGCACAAATAAAAAAAAACAATATTAAATAATGTTTTAGTAAACGAATGAACAAAGAATATTGGTTACTTATCCTTGGTTGGTATGAGGCTGTCTACCAATGCTGTAAAAAATCTTTCCGTTGCCAAAGCCACCCCAGTTTCAAGGAGATTCATTATTTTTATGTTTCGGTTTTTGTAGGTATAGTGGTGGCCAGAGCCTCTGCAGATTTTCCTCTTTCAATTCGTTCATCCATTCTTTCGCAATTTCACCAATCTGATCCAGCCTTATTTTTCTCGATTTTTCCTCTCCTCTTTTTCTTTCCCGTGTTCTCTGTATTTCATTGAACTTTACAAAACAGACAATTAACAATTAAAATAAGAACAGGTACAAATGAACAAAATATTGTTACGAATGTATGAGTTTATTTTTGTGAATGTTTACCTATGATTGATTGTCTGTCTATGTGTTTTTACTTACTTGTATAATGTATATGTGCGTAGAAGTAAGTATTTGATAGTTGTACCTACTCGTATTTGCTCGTAACGTCCGCTCGAGAAGCTTCTGGTATGATCTGGTATATGCGAGAATAAGTTTTAGCCGTTCTATAAATACGGACTGCGGTGCGGTGCTTTTGAGCAATGAGGGCCCCATTGATACCCGATCCGTTAAACGACCAGTACCCTTAGTACGAGTTGCAAAACTTGAGTAAAGTAAAGTTTACGCAAAGTAATAAAGAGTGATTTTCCCCAAAATCTGCCGTTTTTGTTACCCAAAGTAAATCGTAACAATCTAAATACAAAACGAGAATATATCATGGTTACATAATATTTTTTATCATTAAAATGTAGTTGTAAATATGTTTAGAGTTGATATATATACTTATATAAGTAAAATACGTGTTTTTTATGTCGCTGTTTGAGCGTTAATTTCTTGAAAATCGGAATCCTTATCAAGCAAACATTCATTATTATTATTAAACCGTATCGAAATATTGAATGTGACCCAATTTTATTGTATAAATTTAAACCGATCTGAGGGTCACTTAAAGAGTGTCATTCTATTACCTATAATGTACGTTAAAAACATATCGCTGAAACATAAAACTGTATCAGCGCTGATGCACTGATTTGAGAAGTCGTGGATTAAAACTTTTATTGGGTGTAACTTCTCATAGTCAATGAACTAATTCTAAGGATTTGCACATAAAAACTTATAAACATAAGGATTTCACACATTTTTAGTGTTTTCTCTCGTAGAATAAAAGGATAAAGTTGCATTTATCGAAGAAAGTCGTGTTAGCTTAATATTATATGTCACTTATTCAGCTTTACCTATAAAGTATCAATACGTTGACATTTAAGGCTTTTATTTAATGTCCACAAGCAGGCACATGTCATTTTACGTTTACACATGCTGCATCTGCACGTAAAAAAATAACCAAACATCACATGAACATAAACTTTGTAACTGAATATAAACTGCTAAGGAACCAAGTTTTTACAGCATGGGGGGTCAGCCTCATCCCAATCTATTAGTCAAGAAACTCATTCAGTTATACAGTTAGTATAATACAAAAAAAATGAGAGGTGAAGATGTATAAAACATTATCTTTTCATTATTAGGCTCTTTTGATAATGATGTAATAACACCAAAAGCGCTACATAATTAATTTAAAATGGATCCTCACAATGTCAATACACTAACCGATATACTTTATTATCTACGGTGTAACATTAGGTATGTCGAGGGGATGAAAGACGTGTGCAAAGATAGGAAAAAATGGAGGCAAATCTATAAAAAAGGCTGTGAGGCACCTACAGCACAATTTGAGCCTTGGCTTCCTTCAACCTCTGTCTCGAACTCCGCATGTCCTCCTTTGCCGCTCTCCAGTTTGCAACTTGTAGAAGCTTAGCCGTATGCGTCTTTCCTTTCTACCCCCCGTTTCGACAGACGACACACACTAAAAATGTTTCTTAAACTTTATGGCCTTTGTAAAGAAGTGACATTAATGGAAAAAATCACACGTGTTTATTGATTTTTTATCTAAATTTTTAAGTTAAAATATTTTATAAGACTTAAAAAATGACGCTACAAAAAAATATTTAAAAAACACGTTTTTGTTCACATTTTTTTCTTATAATTTTGTTGTTTAAGATTTTGGACATATTTTTTTTCTTCATAATTATAGAATGATACAATGTCTAGAGAGTGTTTAAAAAATATTGTAGGTAATGGAAACAGTTTTCGAGATAATATGAAAAAACTGAAACTTGATAATTAATTTAATGTGCGCGGCAGTACTTCAGCGTGAATTGTCGCCGAACCCACAGTAAGAAGGGAAACACGCTAGCCGTATCCCTCCTTATGAGTTATGACACATTCACTTTACAAATTTCTTGAAATCGCACCATTTTATTGATACACCCCTCGCAATCATATTTAAAGACATTCATTACTTTGATGTACTGCACACAACACAGTGTGTCTGTACCAGCACATTTTGACCCAAATTTCTTATCGCTTCTTACGAGCACAGTGTAAACACACCAGAATTAGCAGATTCTTGGATACGGAAACAACTGTTCCAACATGATCCTCACACTGATCACATTAACGCCACCTAATCAAATATATAATACGCATACAGTGTAACCTGGCTCACGTACCGCTCTAACCCTCTGCTGCGGTAACCAAAGGTGGGGTATTTTCTGACCAACATCTTCCATCAAAGAGATAATGCTAACAGCTACAAATCCAACTTAAGAGACCTAAGAAGACCACCTAATCAAATTTTTAAGACGAACAATATAACTTGGCTCATGTATCGTTTTAACCCTCACAAAGCTCGAGTATTTTTGGAGGCCAAAGAGATGATGTATAACAGCCACAGACCCAACTGAAGAGACCAAAGTCGGCTACCTGATCAAATATCTATAGACTATCACGTACGATGTAATTTAGCTCACGTATCGTTAATCTAAACCTTTCAAAGCAGGGGTATTTTTGACCACCATCTCCAGTCAAAGAGATAAAAAAGGCTGGGTTGATATTCCCCTAGCTGTCAGTTGTCGCGAGCAAGCAGGATGGATACATCGAAAAAAGCGAAACCAAGGGAAACAAAAACAAAACAATAAACTGACGAAAAATTTATTGTTGGCGTGCGTACAGGGTGTTTAGAAAAGAATAACAACGGATCGTCTCGGCAGTGTGTGTGAAAAATTTATAGAGTTTGCAAAAAAAAAATCTATTGCCTCTAGGGGTGCTATTAAAATGCTATTTTTGAAATTAAAATAACATAATCTGTTAGAAAGTAAAACAAAATCTTTGTAATAACTGCTATATGTCAAGTCTTTTTTCTGACAACTGTTTTTTTTTTTAAATGATAAGAAGACAAAAAAAAGCTTCGTTGACAGTAGGGTTAAGTCATAATTCATTATTAGTATTGCTATGAAGTAATGAGTGTTTGAGAGAGACTAACATTGTATACGGGAATTATCTGAGTAAACGCTTAAAAACATATGACTGATACATTTCGTTATTATATATGTAGAGGAGTAGAAACTAGATTACAACATTGATACGAGTACACACTATGGGGCACAGTTGTCCCCAGTCCTGTTAGACGAAACAATTTCAAAATCATGTTCTCACTTGTGAAATCCTATGTTATCTTGCTTTCTCCATTTTGTGTTTCGACATCCAATAATTACACATGCCTAAACGTTTTAAAATAATATATTTTTCTATAAAAAATGTAAATTTTACCGACCGAAACAAATCAAAACATTTGTAACGCATGCGCACAGCGTTTTCACAGACGTAAGTTTTAAAACTGCCAACTTTTTGGAAAGATTTTGTAGGTTCATCGAAGTTTTTTTGTTTACAACGAAATGACACTGTGTAAGTATTTCGTCCCCTTAGTGCTTGCTTGTCTTATGTCTTATCAAAGGTTATTTCACGCGAGCAATGTTTGCACCTATGTATGTGTACTGGACCAATGAAAACTGAAAATTGATTTTAAAAATATTTAAAACAACTCTCATATTATCGTGTTTTACGTTTTTTTCTTAGCTCAGATTGTGTAAAAGTCATTCTTGAGATAATGTCATCGTAAAGTCATCTTTGAAGTTTGAATCAAATGGTAGATAAGCCAAACAAGCACGGGAGGGGCGATTTTTTTCTCTTTCTATCTAATAACGATTTGCGGTTGAGTGAGATGAAACGGATACAGTGTATATTTTTGGTAAAATAGTTACTAGTCCACAGATATCATAAGTCAATGGATTGATATAAAATAAGCTAAGTAGAGCCCATCGTAGTTATTCACACACAGCAAATCCATGGCTCAACCCTCACCTAACGTGAATTTTTCATACAAAAAAAATGATGTTCCATGGATCAGCTACGCATCAGACGTGTTGTGAATAACCCTTCATATGTTTAATATGAACACATTACATAGTGACCGAATTATCAATTGCAATACATCAGTATCTCACAAACTTTTCCCCTTTACCAGAAATATTTTTATTAATTTAATTTTTTTTGTTTACAAAACATCTTTTTATTTCACAGTTTATTTTTGATCCCTTGACTAATAGGTTGGTATGAAGCTGACCACCCATGCTGTAAAAAATGGTTCACCTTACCAATGTCACCCCTGTTTCAAGGATGGCCGGCAAAAGTTGCAGGGCTTATGTTCATTTGAGGTTCGGTTTTTGAATTCTAAGTACACATGCAGCATTTGTAAGCGCGAACTTACATGTGCCTGTTTGTGGGCATGCATTTAGTAAACTTACATATTTTGTCTCGATAAAATCATTTTGTTTTCCCAGATTTGAAAAATATTTTTTTTTATTAAAAAAAAAAATTTGCCACATTTAAAACATATCTTGTCTCAATGAAATGCTTTTGTTTTGCCACATTTAAAACATAATTTACCTCAATATATTTTAATTTTTTCCACATTTGAAACATATTTTTGGCACATCCGAAACATGCTACGTCACACATTTTGAGCATCACATTTTTGACATCCATATTTTGAGACGTTGGCGTCTAAAATATTCATTTGTAATCTCCAAATCATAAATTTTGTAACTCCTTGGAGCTATCACGTTTTTTTTCTCGTTTGATAAGAGTTATCTTTTTTATTTATTGTGAGGAACCACGAGGGGGCCGCACTGGGGGTTATTTGTTCTTCACTTAACAGATTACTGAAAATTATATATTTTTTTATCATAAACATGAGTTTATCATGCACTTGTACCGTTTTTTAGTAAGTAAGTTTTGTGGTGTAAGGCTGTCCACCTTAGCTGTAAAAATATCTTTAAAATGGTGATAAAACAGGCTACAAGTACCTGGGATGTGTGGTCCTAGAAAAATGAGGCATGAAGTCAGAAGCAGACTAGAACAAGCCCGAAAATGCTTAGCTAAAATGAGTAAAAGTACAAAAACCATTAACCAGTAACCATTCTGCTCCTGAAGATGCCTCATTAGGCGAAAATATTCGAGCACAAAAAAGAAATAAATAAGTGAATTAAAACTTTGTTTCCATTTGAATTTTTTAAATAATTAAAAATGGACTTTCACTGTGTTAATAAATCCACCCTAAAAAATATAATATGAGTAAAAGTACTGTTGTGCCGAGATTTGAGCCTTGAACTCCGGAAGCGCATAGTGAGGTTCTATGTCTTCCCAATCGCTCTGTATGGTATGGAGAGATGGACTCTCACGCAGGCACTGGAGAGACGAATTGAAGCGTCCGAGATATGTGTCTGCCGATAAATGCTTCGAATCTCCTGGCGTGATCTGGTCACCAATGAAGAAGTCCTCCGACGTATGCGCACCAAAAAAGAACTTCTACCAACCATTATTAAGCAGAGAAAGCTGATGTTCCAACTTTGGTCATAATTCATAATTCATAAGGTCTTTATTGTTTTTATCAATATGTACAAAATATTACAATAAAAATCAATTTAAAAAATCTAATTACAATAAATACTCCCCAAAGTACGCATAGCTTGTGTTTTGGGGAGGATTCCAACTTATCTTCACTTAAAATTAATCACTTAATAGATAAAAATCGTAAAAAAAAACAATATATACACAATTTAGTCTAATCAAAATATAAGAGTTTTGTTGGCCCTGTGGGGGCCCCATGAGTGTGGGGGCCCTGGTTCGGTTGTACCGCTCGAACCGCCCTTAATCCGGGCCTGCTTATCATACAGGGTACGATTGAGGGGAGAAGAACTCAGTGACGCCGATGGACATCATGACTGAAAAACCTTTGACATGGTATATCATAAGCACGAAGTCCCTGTTTCGAGCCATAGAATCCAAAGTCTAAATATCCATGATGATCACAGATCTTCTATATAAGTGGCACCAAAAGAAGAAGAAGATATTCAGGCATAGTTTTTCGACGAAAGGCTATAGTTTCCGGCAGTACAATACAACGTTATATTACCAGGTAGACGCTTTAGAAAGCTCTGGGGAGGAGTAATTAACTCTACCGCACTACAGGAAGCTTTCACTAATTTGTCTAGACGGGGCGCGACAGGACAGATCATCCCTCCAGATACTTATTATTAAATTCATGGAAAGGTTTCATTTTTTGTTAACCTTTTTAAAGTAAATATGGCCAAATAAGACCTAAATAACTGTTTTCTTTATCATGTATTGTAGAGGCATTCGGTTTGTAATCTTTCATCTCTTTTGTATCATGATGATGATGATGCTGATTTAAAGAGCGCCGTTTCGTGACTACTGTCACTGCAAGGGCGCTTTCAGTCTTGACGCGGCGGTGAAGAAGTGGGTCTTCATTCCTCTCTTGAAGCTCTCAATTCCTTCCTTGGCGCGCACTTCTGGGGGTAGCTGATTCCAAGTGGACGGTCCTGCAATGGCGAAAGCGCGGTCTCCGAACACTGTGCTCCTTTTTCTGCATGGTACACTGACAGTGCTTAGTGCACTGTCGACAGATCGCAGTGTGTGCTATCAATATACGTGTATGTAAATGGTGTATAAATTTAAAGAGGTAGGCCAAATAGGAAGAAATTGAGGCAACTCTACAAAGGGTTTGGCATCCCCAAGCGAAACAACGACAGAGTTACAGTAGAAATAACCTAACGGCTTTTGTTATTGTATATGCGTCGCCTAGCAACGGATAAATATTGTTTACTGTCTGATTCCAGGGTTTCTGGCTTTTGTTAGTCAAGTCCCGTTACAATAAATCCCTCAACTTTGTAATGCAATGGTCAGTGGTCATTTCTTTAGAAGCAGCTTATCGCAAAATTCAGTATTTTTTGTACTCCAGGACTAAGATGAACCCTCAATCTATAATCTAAATTGCAAAGATATGTTAGATTTAAAATTCATATTAAATGCATGCCCACAAACGTCTGTTTGCACATGTCTACGTGTGAGCTCCCGCTTACAAATGCTGAATGTGTTTGTGTACCTACAATCACTGTACTTACAATTCCATTCCCTGCAAATTTTGTCAACCTTCCCTGAAACTGGAAAGTGAACCATTGATTGCAGTATGGAAGGTCAGCTTCATATCAATAATAGAAATAATAATAATATTAGGATGATTAATTTGGTAAGCGCCGTTTTTTCTGTGTATTACATTTCAAGAGCCCTCTGAAAGCTTGGTCTTTGCTAGAGAAAGTGCCAATTTTCAAGCAAGACCGTCCTGCTGTAAGGCTGGATGGACCTTTGGTGACCGGTCTTTGGTAAAGGCACATGAATTTTTCAACCCAGCGAAGAGCAAATGAAGAACTTCTGCCAACCATTAAGCAGAGAAAACTGATCAACTTCGGTCACATTTTGAGAAATGAGAAATACCGTCTCCTTCATCTTATCATACAGTGTAAGATTGAGGGGAGAAGATCTCAGGGACGCCGAAGGACATCGTGGCTAAAAAACCTGCGACAGTGGTTCAGCAGAAGCATCAAGTCCCTGTTTCGAGCTGCAGCATCTAAAGTCAAAATAGCCATGATGATCGCCGATCTTCGATAGAAGTGGCACAAAAAGAAGAAGAGCAAATTTTTGAAAATTAACTGATTTTTTTTTGTGATCCGCTTGAAATTGAGTCCTTTAGTTTATTTATACCAGTCTTAATTGAAATCGTAATACGAAATAAACTTGACTTATATTTTCTCCCATGTAAACAAATGCATTGAATTTCTATGTACTTTGTTAATACGCGTGTTACACTATGACAATGTTATATTGCTAACATCACAAACGGTCACTCATGCATTTCATTTTTGCATGTAGGTACAGTACTGTACTGTATCCTGCCGTTAAACTAGGGGTAGGCGCTGCCTCCGGAGATGCGTCTCCACTTTTTTTCTGTCCTTGCATATCTCTTCAACTTTGATCACATTCCTCATACATACGCAACGCAACTAAGCTACACATATAGTGTAACTTCTTGCCGCGTCATCCCCAAGGGTTTTGCATGGACTGGCGAGTGGACTCTGTTTATTTTGATAGGTAAGGGGGCCGGCCTTACGCCAACCACTTCAGTTGCAGTTTGGGTTTCCCAGCTCCCGAGGAGGCGTCTACCTACTTATTTCTTGTGAAGGCTGAGTAAACCTTGCCGGAATTTTATTTTGTCAAGAAGCGTTTGTGTCGCAAGACCTAGAAGAAAGACGAGGGTTAGTGAGATACAAATATAAGAGTGCTTTGTGTAAATCACACCTCAAGAGCAATCTGTGAGCTTGTTCGTCGCTATAGAAAGCGTCAATTCTAAAGGACGAGCTAACGTTTGATTGATTTTTGATGGTCGGTATTTAATAGAACAAACAATTTTTTCCACCCCACAAAGAGCATATCAAGTAAACGAAATTTTAATTAAGCTTCCCAGGGAATTGAATTGATAACCTTTGGAATACGAAATTGTAGCGTTATCCACTACACTACACACCGGTCACACATGCAATAAATAAATAAATTTATGACTTACAAAATTCCAATGAAAATTTGAAAATGTAAGGGCCTGTTGCACCAACCTCCAATCAATATTTTATTGCTTAATTATGGTAAGCACCCCATATTTCTCGGAAGTTGGTAATAATATGATGGAATTTGAACAGAAAAGATGATGCACATCAGCTGGTTTACGTATATGCCACTTTTTTTTTTATTTCATGGGAGAAATCACACTTACTTTTGATTTTTGTCTGATTGGAGTTTGGCGCAACAGGCCCTAAAAGCTTGTGCATTGATTTGTGAAGCAATTAAAACAAACTTGAACCATCGCGACAAAGTGCATGAATGTCACGCAAGAATAACAGTCTGCGGAATGTATTACAATCAGGTGTTTGATTAGCATTTATAATTGTTGGATTCCTGATTTTTCGAGCGGTTTGTGTACTTCACCGAGGACTGTAATAATTAATGCGGTACATAAATACGACCTTACAAATAAACAAAGCAATGGGCGCACACTAGGAGAGGGCACTCGTACAATGTAGACTTAGAAACGATTGTCCTATGACAGGGATCATAAACCAATGGTGTAAGTACTTTACCTAATTGATTACAGATCTGCTTGCATAAATAAAATAAACTATAGGATTAAACACTGGCAAGTTTTACTCAGCCTTCACAAGAAATGAGTACCAGCCCCTACGGGAGCTGTAAAATCCTCATTTCAACTGATGTGGTTGATTTTTATATTCTTTAGAAACAAAATTCTAATTAAATAGCGAGTGAATGGGATATCCAGAGTCATAATAAAAGGAGAGCTTGTATGAAAAAAGTTATGACTCTGGATGAAATGAAAGAAGTATGCAAGGACAGGAAGAAGTGGCGGCTAATCTGCAATGCTGATTTTTAATGTTGGTTTATTGGCTTGCTACATTTTTTGCACAAGACATTTTTTACTTTTTTTGTACCGATAGATTTATTTTTAAGGTTTTGTTGTTTTCTTATACTTAAATGTTATTTATTACTCGTATTCCTTGACTTATAGGTTGGTATGAGGCTGACCACCCATACTGTAAAAAATGGTTCACTTTGCCAATGTCACCCCTGTTTCAGGGAATGTCGGCAAGAGTTGCAGGGCTTATGTTCATTTGAGGTTTGGATTTTATTTGTAAGTACACAATCAGCATTTGTAAGCGCGAACTACACGTGTTTGTTTGTGGGCATACATCTGAGAGCTTTGAATGAATATATCCTTGCAACTTAGATTATAGATTATAGATTATAGATATAGAAACACTTTGTTTTCACATATATCGATTTCTTTTATTTATAAATTACGAACGTTTTCGAAGTGGTTGGCGTAAAGCCGGCTCCTTTACCTGAAAAAAATAAATAGGTTCCACTCACCACATCAAACCCCGACGTGCTTATCATGGCTTACTTTATCAATCCATTCTTTCTCCGATATTCCCCTTACACACCCACCATTAACATTCCCTGTTGCATTACCTTTGTGCCCGTCGTTAATCGTCCCGTCTTTCTAGATGCCCGAACCAGTCACTTTACCCCTTTGTCCTCTCACAGTCAGTAAGTACTGTACCTTTTTCGCTTTCATTCCCCATACATGTCTCATTTCCATACATCAGTGTCGGTTACCACATAAGTGACTTAGGCCCGGAATTTTGAAGTATTGTAAAGTTAACTAAAATTCAATTTTAGTTAAATTATCATATCTAATACTTCACTTACCGATTTTCACCAGTAAATATTTAATTACTTTAACTTGATTTTCAAGATGGAGTCGGATGGAAAATTGTTACAAACTAAGCATTTTTGGTGTCGTTTTCCAGCTTTACGAAGGTTAGGCATTTGATTTTTATAAACAGTTGTTTGTTTCAAAGCTTATAATTGGCCTTGTAATTATTTCCAAGATTTGTGGGCGGGGCTTGTCACGTCGGTAATTCTCGGTTTTAGTTAACTCGAACTTGAGTATTTTGAATAATAGTTCAAGTAATAGTTAACTAAAATATAATATATTACTAAACTTGAATATACCGGGCCTTATTGAAATCAACCGTTGGCGATCGCCTTTGTATCGTAGAGTCACACAGGTGAAGGAAAAATCTCAATACAATTTATAAGTGCCTGACATGTCTGTGTACTCACAATACACATTAACATAACACAATAAAGTTAATTCTACATAAAATTGGTGACACATTTTGACGTGACATTTTTTTGATTTAGGTACAAAATGGATCTAACTATTTTCTTCATTCTTGGTATCATTTTGAGAGTTCAGGACCGCATCGTCATGATCTATGAATAATCTGAGTTGCAAAGTTATATTACATTTAATAATCATACGAAATGCACTCCCATAAGCAGCCACGTATAAGTTCGCGCGTACAGAGGCCGCATATGAACTTGCAAGGTAAAACCCTAACCTCAAATGAACATAAGCCTTCCAACTCTTGCCGAGCTTCCCTGAAACAGCAGTGACATTGGCAAAGTGAACCATTTTATTTATAGTATGGTTGGTCAGCCTCATACCAACCAATGATGTTGAGGCATATTGTTACTAACATTGATGTATGGAAGTGAAGCATGGACTATGAGTGACAGCGGAATGAGTAGGGTATGTACGATGGAAATGAAACACTTGAGGAGTATGACAGTAAAAATTCTAAGTGATAGAGCTAAGAATAAATGGGTAAAAGAAAAATGTAAGTTGAAAGAGGGTGTGAAAGTAAAGGTACAAAAGAATGTGATGAGATGAGTGAATATGTAGAAAGCTGAAAGAACATGTAGATTGTAGATTATAGAACCAGCCCGTTGTCCCCGAATGTGTCGAAGTTTGTGTGTGGAATCTTATTTATTTTCACAGATAAGGAGACCGCCTTACGCCAACCATTTTACTTGAAGTGAGGGTGTCCCAGCTCACGAGAAGGCTTGTTGTCAATTCATGTGATGGTTGAGTGTACCTAGACGGTATTTGATTTTTTGTTTTGAAATAAACACCGAAACGGGAAATCACTTTTGACACCATCGATAGAGAACGAACTCTACCCTCCTGGTTTTTAACTATTTTTAAACTATTTTCACTTGTTAACAATTTTTTTTTACAACAATGCGGTCCTAGAACCAGGTGAATTCAGAGCAATATTTTATAATTGAATTTTGTTTAAATATTATCAAAAAAGTAACATTATCCCTATTCCCTATACGTGTAAGCATTATGGGAACTTTGCTTTCGAAAGTTTAATTTACTCATGAATACCTAGGCTAAGAAAAAATACCAAATTTGAATGGGGTTTTTTTTGCCTATTATTATAGACCTCCATAGCATTCAAATGTTTGAACAAGCATTCTTACCTACCTGGGTATTTGAATTTTTGGTGACAGGTTACAACGGCACAGTGACAAAACGACACATGCCATAACGACACAATAACAGTACAACCCATGACAGAACTTCACAATGGCAGTATAATTAACCTAGAAGGAAAATTGCTACTGTTTTCGGAGACCGTGCTTTTGCGGTGGCCGGCCCTGCGACCTGGAATCAACTGCCGCTAGAAATCCAGAGGTCTAGGACGTTTGAAGAGCTAAAAAGGAGGATGAAGACACCTTGAAGAATTCCTTGACTTATAGGTTGGTATGAGGCTGACCACCCATACTGTAAAAAATGGTTCACTTTGCCAATGTCACCCCTGTTTCAGGGAATGTCGGCAAGAGTTGCAGGGCTTATGTTCATTTGAGGTTTGGATTTTATTTGTAAGTACACAATCAGCATTTGTAAGCGCGAACTACACGTGTTTGTTTGTGGGCATACATCTGAGAGCTTTGAATGAATATATCCTTGCAACTTAGATTATAGAGATTATAGATTATAGAAGACACACTTTTTCGCCCCGTAACTACTAAGCGCCCTTGGAGTGACATTGAGTTACAAAAGGGCGCTGATTAAGAAATCATCATCATCATATGACAAAACCATGTGATGTACTGTCACAGAACGACACATGACAAAACATCACAGAAAATACATCACTATGACAAAACATGACAGTAAAGTACATCACAAACATCACAAGATAAAACCGTTTTATGTACCGTTTTTGGCATGTTGTGTTTTAAGTTTATGATGTTTTGTCATAGTGATGTTTTGCCATTGTGATGTTCTGACTTGTGCCGTTCTGTCATGTGTCGTTTTGTCACTGTGCCGTTCTATCCTGTCACCGCATTTGGTTCCTACCTGGGTATTTAAATTTTTACCTGTATAGCAAAAATAATTTTGTATGCGACGCAAGGTGGACTATAGACAAGTATGTATACAAATGTGAAACACAGTCATAGGGCTTACAAAATGATTTATAAATCCAAAACAGCGTCTCCTAGAGAATGTTTTAATTTCAATACATTTTTGTAAAACGCTATAGTTGATTTAATACGTAAAAGAATTATAGTTAAGGTACTGCATACAATGAAATTACTTTCTATTGTTAGAGATCATTTCAAGCAGGTAGAGATTTTTTGCCCCTTGTTATGAAGTCATGAAAGCCAATATGATAGCTCTTTCAAAATTTTGTAAGTAATATTTTTTGAATAATGACGATTTAAATACAATTTTACAAATTTACAAGTATATTTACTATATTCACATTGATGCCCAGTATTTTCTCTGCTTGATTCTACTAAATTAGTAGAATCAAACAGAGTTAATTTAAATTTAATTTAAATTTAAAATGGAGTTCTAAAAAGTTTCCTTTGAAAAATTTCATAAATAGTATACCGACTTTATACTTAGCGAAAAGGACGCACTTGTGTCAATTGTGTGGGTAGTTTTTTATAAGTTTAAAGTCACACATGCTATCTTTGAAAATACTGGACCTTAGCCACGAACAAAACAGATCAACCACCATTTATTTGGTCCTTGCATACTTCTTTAATTTTATTTTCAGTCATCACCCTTTTCATACAAGTTCTCATTTTATTAATATCCCATTCATATCTATCCATACCTTTCTCGTCTTCTGCCACGAAATAAATCTATTCTAGCAACGTATTATTTCTTGTCAAATTTTTCCTCAATAAATAAATTTGAAATGAATTCAAAATCACGGCTGTGTTTTAAATTTTAAAATAACCTACAGAGCCCTGAAAGCGTAGCAGAGTACATTTTTAAAGTATCACCCTATGTCAACACTGGTCCAGACAAATCAGCGGATTTTTCTGGAAGCCAGACGTGACGTCACCCTTCAGGATGTGAGTCAAGGTCAGGGGTGGTATGAGGCAGGGTGTAACGCCCAAGGGGTGAGAGGGGATTGTAAATGTACCAGCTGTTTACATGAGTCAGAGGGAATATTGCTGGGCCGGTCAGAGGAATTGCTACCACATTATTTTACCCCTTATTTCATGTATTTTGATAACATGAATCACTTTTGAAGTTTCACTATTTTTTATACCAATGTAATCATGGATCATTGTGTTAAACAAGCGAATCTGGAAGGACATGGCATACAGATTGGAGAGAGAAAAGTCGGAGTTCTGCTTTATGCTGATGAGGCAGTAAACTTCAGGCAATGTTGTCTAGTCTAAACCTTGCTCTGTGTGTGAACAAGTTGAAAATTAATGCAAGCAAGAGCCCGTTCCCACTGGTCGAGTGTCGGATCCGTATATTAATCGGAGGTTCCAGTGGCAGAACATTTCGGACAAAATCGGTTGCCGATAAGTGTGAATAGCTTCTTACATAATGTTCTGCCACTGGAACCTCCGATTAATATACGGATCCGACATCCGACCAGTGGAAACGGGCTCTATGACGAAAGAACTGATTTTTGACAGAAGGGATGAATCTGAAGAATACACGTTCATGTTAAATGGTACGAAAGTTGAAATTGTGGATGAATTGAGGTACTTAGGAAGTGTGTTTGAAAATAATGCGTGGAAGGGAAAGTCCGAGGAATGAATGGAATGATCAAGTTAGCGAGTGGATACGATTCACAGCGTAGCACAGTAAAAATAACTCACTGTGTAGAAAAATTCATCCACTTTTATCAAAAACGGGTCACAAAAGGTACATCCAACCTTTTAGTTGTTGAGTTTTTGAGATGTGATTCACATTAAAATAGCACTCACAAAAAATCATTCTAGTATTTAAGCAACTTAGATTGTTTCAATTTTGTTGTCCTACATAAAAAAAACTCATTTTCGGAAGGAAGATCTAATTAAAAAAAAAAAAAAAATTATGCATCGCTCAAACAGAATTTTTGATTAACATTAAAAAATCGTCTGGCCATGTTTAATGAAAGAGAAACATTCAGTGTTATTCATAGTGTAATATTAACTAAGCCATTACTAACTTACTCAAGTCAAACACTAAATTTCATTACAATATAAAAATCTGTTTTACATAATTTTACTGAAATCTTACGTTATATATAACCATCTCAATGGAATTGAGTGTTTAAAACTTTAAAAAGACTTTAACAAAGAGTGACAACTTAGTTTAAAAGCCTCTCTGAATAGAGCACAGTTGATATTTTTCATCGGAATTTATTTTGATAATTTCACTTTCACCCACTAACTGTAAAATGCGGTTAAATATTTAAATTCCTTGAATAAACATCCCCGTACCACAAATATAACAACCATGCGTTTTCACTTAATCATAGGGTTTTGCTAAAAAACGTATATAGACTAAAACAACGCTTTTCGTGAAGGTTTGAGCTGTAGTACATTTTTTGTGAATCTCTCGGTTTGAGTTTTACGTAATGTATTATACTTGGGGCACTTTTGCAAAGTGGAGACGGTCTCTGGGAGACTGTAGACAGTTTTAGAGGTTGTCTGACCTCTCAAGGGCGGTCGGAGAATGGGAGAAAGGTGGATAAGGGTGGAAACGGGAGAGCTAAGGGTGGAACAAGGCGGGAAAGGGAATAAGGGTAGATAAGGGAAATATTGGTTCTATATTCTATATTTTCCAACCTAATTCACCATCTATAATCTAGGCTGCAAAGATTTGTTAACATTTAAGGCTCATATGAAATGCATGCCTTAAATGTTAACATATCTTTGCATCTTAGATTACAGATGGTGAATTAGGTTGGAAAATATAGAAAGTGGTGTTTTAAATACGTGGATGAAAAAGGAGAAAATTGTGGAGATGCGAGAAAAAGTGTAAGTAGAAAAAAACGTAGGGTTAGAAGAAAATTCATGTGAGAGAGCTAGAGGACCATGGAAAGTTCCGGAAAGCACTGAAGACAAGCAAATTTCTGGCATCAGCGCACAAGCGCCCTTGGAGTGGCTACATCATGAAACGGCGCTATAAATAAATCATCAACTCATCATTATCATCGTCAAAAGGGTTGAAAAGAAATGTGAGGAATGGTTGGATAATGAGGCAAGGTTTTGAAACAGTGAAAAGGCAGGTTTCTTTGGAGTAGATGAATTAGGGAGAAGTATGCGGAAGAGATTATATAAATGGGATATTTTGAGTCATAACAAAACGAGAAAATACAAGAAAATATTTTGACTCTGAATGGGATAAAAGAAGTATACAAGAACTGACAGAAATAGCGGTTTCTTTGCAATGTTGGTGGCGAGGGTATTTGATTTTAAAATTTAATGTAATTAAATTAGTTTTATTAGAATTTGATTTTTATTTACCTTAATTTTAATTCGAAATATTTGTTATAGTTTAAAATTTTTTGAGGAATTCAAAAACACTGTTTATTTTCACATGAATATATTTAAAAAGATTACAATCTTTAGAGTAAGTTACTAACGTTTTCGACCTAGAAGGTCATCATCAGGTATCAATGACGAAATATTTGTGTTTCTTGGGAATTAGAGAAAGGTGTGGAATGGCTAGATGAAGGAACAAATAATAGGAAAGGATAACAACAGTTTGATTATTTCAGAAGAAATGTCAAAGAAAAAAATATGCAGAAAATGGTGTAAGAGGTTGAAAAAATTGGTGAACGGATAAAAAAGAAATAATTGTGACTTTTGAAATTCAGGTGCTCTCAACATTTAAAATCAATAAAAAAAATCCTGCTTGGAATTATCAATAAGAAAATTCAAAGTAGAAAATAAAAATCACAGATAAAGCCTTGTCACGCATAAAACAGAGTTTACTCACCAAAAAAATAGTTTACGTTTGTCCCCGTTCCAGGATCTGTCTGTGCCTTTTCGCGAGTCCTTAGAGGTCGCGCCCTTTGCAAGGCACTAGGGGGTGGAGGGGGGTGTGACCTCTGCAGAATACGCGCCAAGGTCACGCAAGAGTATCGGGTTCGACGTCACGACGCCCATACAATGAACTGAGTATAAAAGTTTAACGCTTAAACTCAAATGTCAAGTTTACTTATAGATGATTATAAAATGAAGCAGCGCGTATAGTGAGCGTTCAGATTTCAGCCTATTTTTTTGGTTAAACAAAGTTTATGATAAAGTTCGCGTGTACTAAGATCCTTGCTGTTTAGGGTGTTTTTTTTTTTCGAAAATTCGAATTAAAATTAAAATAGGAATATATTAAAATAAAAAGATACCAACTTAATCATTCATGAGGAGAAGTGTTTAAAAAAACACAGGGTTGTATTTTCACAAATTGTTTTTTTTTTTTTTAATTCTAGTGTCCTCTTTAAAATGACGTAAGCACGTCGGAAGTACCTACTTGAGCTAAAAAAAATGCTCAATTTAAGAACATAAAAAATTATACCTTTTCATAAAAATATTTTTTATCTGTGTAAATACTAGCTTCCATTTTATAATTAAACTGATATTAAATTTCATTAGAAAATGAAATATTTTGTCTTCATTGGAAAGCAATGAGTACCACATCTCAAATCACGCATTTTTGTCAAAGGATGATAATCGCAGCTGATGATGCTAACGGCAAACGTGAGTGAAACGTACAAACTATCAACACCTTTAGTAGAAAGCATGATCCAAATTGTATTTCAACTGGGATAACTGTCGCAAGATATATTTACAAATGAAAGTCAGTGCTTTCTTGCTCACCACATAACAAAGGCATCTCCTGAGGACGTTGGTTAAGATACCAACGAATTTTTTTTCACCGTTTTTTAATGAATTTTAATTTGCAATCTATAATAATCTATAATCTAAGTTGCAAGGATATATTCATTCAAAGCTCTCAGATGTATGCCCACAAACAAACACGTGTAGTTCGCGCTTACAAATGCTGATTGTGTACTTACAAATAAAATCCAAACCTCAAATGAACATAAGCCCTGCAACTCTTGCCGACATTCCCTGAAACAGGGGTGACATTGGCAAAGTGAACCATTTTTTACAGTATGGGTGGTCAACCTCATACCAACCTTAAGGAATCTTAATTAAAATTTTCGACATTTGCGAATTCTCAAGATCAGCCTGCCTTTCGGGTTCCTTCGTTTTACCGAGGACCTGATAAATCAGACCTGGGAACTCGTTAAAATATTGACTGACATTTTGGTGAGCAGATTTTGGCGCGCAAGCTGCGGCTGAGAAATCACTTTGTTTGTGATTTACGGCGACACGATGAGAAAAAGAGCGGGAAAATCCGCCGTGTTGCTGAATTTATTTATTAAATACATAACTTCAAGATTGGCACGCGCCAAGAAAAACCGTTGATAAATAAGACATCTTGGAAAAATATTGCCGTTTTGATATATTGGCAAAGCAAACGTTGAGAGATGTGGAAAAGACAATTAATAAAAAAATTGTCAAATTTTACAAATGACCTAAAAACCAATGTTCTTAATTCTTCAACTTACTTCGGTGCCACTTCCAACGAAGATCGGCGATCTTCATGGCTATTTTCACTTTGGTTGCTGCTACTCGAAAGAGGGATTTGGTGCTTGGGACTTTTCTTTGCTTTGAAAACCTGTCTTATTTCTACTATTATTGTATAACGTCTGAGGACCGAAAATGTTTGAAATTTGAAATTAATATAATTTAAAAAGTGAAAACGGTGTTAAAAATTGCTTCCTGTAGAGTTAGGTAGATATAAAATACATAAAAAAAGTTGTCCATAGTCTACTGGTCAGCGCTTCGGTTTTATAGTCCAATTTCGTAACCGATTCCTTAAAGATCACACAAATACTCTGAGCTGAATACCGGTCACAACTCACAAAGGTTCATCCAGTCAAGGAGTTGAGTCTTGCTAGCAAAATAGTCGCTGACTAACGAGGGCCAAGTATGTGAAGGGCTCTTGAAGTGTGAATCACACAAAACCGTCGATCATTTTTTGTCACTCATTTATTTCCGACATTATTTAGTGAATTACACCTCAAGAACCCTTACAAGCTTGGTCATTGACTGGCAAAAGCACTCTTTTGCTCAAGCATAATATTTGCGACTTTGGTTACAGCACAAATTTTAGTATATTCTCATAATATTCTTAGAGATGGGTAGCTCAGTTTGTAAAGGGCGGTTACTTTACCTGTGCAAGTAAATAGGTTCCACACGTCACGTGCGACTCCTTCGGGGAGAATGCTGAAGGAGTTACACAATATGTGTAGCTTGTTTGTGTGATAACTTTACATGACTCAAAAAAGCTCAGATGTTATGAGTCATACTCAAAATCCTGAACACAAATGACGCACCTTTACAGTCATACTGATAACAGGGAAGCGAATGACTCATACCAAACGTGAATCAAGTCATTTAAACCTAAAAAAGTTTGGCTTACTCAGGATCCCAAATATAGTGAAAAAGTAAGTTATTTTTACTCGTAAGTTCATGAAACACTAAAAATACAACCTGATTACACATCATATACGAAAAGAAAACCCACGAGAGGTCAAAAAGCTTTCAATATGTTGTAGATAGTTATTTTTATATTTCTGATCATTTTCATGTTATTAATACTATCGACTTTTTTTTATCTAGATTTATTTTTTGAGTTGTGTAGTTTTATATGTATTTGAATGTTATTTGTTTTTTGTATTCCTTGACTTATAGGTTGGTATGAGGCTTACCCCTCATACTGTAAAAAAATGTTTCACTTTATCAATATCAAGCATTTTTCAGGAAAGGTCGGCAAATATTTCAGGAGTATGTTCATTTGAGGTTTAGATTTAATTTGTAAGTACACACCCTTAATTCTGGCTCAAGATTCGAACTGTTATGTTATTCTACCCCTATGTTATGTTATTCTACCCTTCCATGATCGCTTGATAAAAACCTGATACATAAATAAAACACGTGTACTCTTTTCCGGCTCACTTTCTATCGATTAACCAGAGCTTTTTACTACGGCGTAGGCCTTAAACGTCTACGCCGTTTTTCCAAGTACAAAAAATATTATTTTAAATTACTATGGTATTGGTATTGCTGGAATCAAATTTTTACAGCATGGGGGGTCAGCCTCATACCAATCTATTACTCAATTAATCGATTATGGTTATGAAATATTTATAACACAGAAATTTCAATCAAAGCGAAAACAATTTTTCTCCAGTCTTATAAGCATTAAATCAAAACAATGTAATTGGAAATTTGAACCAAAAAAATAAATAGATTTTTTCCCATGTTGACATTGAAATTTCTCAACAAGGTTAGGCAACATGGATAAAAAAATAAAACAAATCAAACACGCTTTGATAATAGAAAGCCATAAAACGGGATTTTTATGGGTTTCCCTGGAATTAAGGCGGGATTATTTCTTTTCTCCATATTTATTATTTTCCTCAGCACAACACATATATTTTCATTTACTTATCGTCCCCTTAGTGCTTGTTTGTCTTATGTCCATCAGAGGTATTTTCACACGAGATATATGTGTGTGTGTGTACTGGACCAACGTGTCTTAAGAAAACAGTTTTTTTTTTTTTTTTAAATACTTTTAAAGAACTCTCACATTTGTGTTTTACGTTTTTTTCATAGCTTAGATTGTTGAAGATGTGATTCTTAAGACAACTTCATTGCAAGGTTATTTTTGGATAAAATGGGACAGAAGCCAAACAAACACTGGGGGGACTATTGAGATTAAAAATGAACAAGATGTGCGAAAATGTTTCTTTTTAAAGATTAAGGGTTTGCGTATTGACATTGTTTTTTTTTTTTTTTTTTAAATTGTGAAGAGTATTGCAATTCACCAACCTATTTTGCCTAGCCAGTTGTCTTCATGCGAAAGCAGAAGCTTGTGTGCATGCAACGACATCTGAAACAGGGTCAATGTTATGGTCAAAGGGGCCAGCCGTGGCTCGAACCAACGTTATGTGAACCAAATACGCTAGCTGAACAAGCGTCTTGACCGCCGTGGCCATAGCACCGATTGTAATTATTGTAAATATTCATTTTAAATTAGTAATTTAAAAATAACACAAAGTTTTTCTTCAATTGTCTGGTCTATAGCTCAGTGGTTGCATTCCATGCCGAGAGCTCGGGTTTCACAATATTCGTCCAGCCTTACATCAATTGGGTCTTGCTTATGTCGGTGCTCTGTAGCAACGGTCATGCTCGCATAGAGCTCTTCAGATGTTATTAATGTAAAAACACCATGCGAAACGGTCATGCTCGCATAGAGCTCTTCAGATGTTATTAATGTAAAAACACCACTCACCATATATATCAGTGTTTGAAAACCAAGGCAACACAACACACAACACAACACTAAACAGCCCTGCAACAAAGGATCAGGATTTTCGCTCGCCACATCACCAACACCCACACCTCTGCGGCAATACAAGTGCCATAGACTTCTTGATTCTTTGAAATCAAGAGAGAGAAAAGATCGGCATAGTCTGTTTATTAAAAAAAAACAAGAGATATTTTCTTTTTCACAAACAAATCTAGCATTTCATACATCGTTTTTATTTCACTATAAGTCCATAAAAACAGAATTTAATTATTACTACCCTACAGAAGATGGGGAGAAAGTAGAGTAATGTGTGTAGTGACTTTGTCTGTACCCTTAAGTCTGTATAATAATAATGACAATAACGTGTAATAAAAGTGTACTCTGCTTAATACCTCACAAGATTAATGCTCGCGATTGTCTGTTAGTTTGATGTATGAGATTTGCTAACAAAATGACGCGTAAGCTGAAAAAAATTGCGCTGTGAAAGAATATCTCAAAATGTATTTGAATCTATTATCTAAGTTGCAAAGGTATGTTACATTTAAGAGTTATATTAAACTTATTCCATTCATAATTCATACTTTCATCATCCTTTTCAAAAATCAGTACTTTCGTCTTACCTGCATTCAATTTCAGATGGCTTTCTTTCAAAGCTTCGTTCAGTCTAGAGAGCATTGTTTGTAGTTCTACTGCTGAATCCGATACAAGAACTGCATCGTCAGGATACAATAGAACACTCACTTTGCTCTCTCCTATTGTTACTCCACAATCATTAAGCCTAGCATCTCGAACACACTATTGTCCATGACTATGTTAAATAGCCACGGACTCATTACACATCCTTGCCTTACACTCTTAAAAACTTCAAACCATTCACTATACTCACCATCAATACGAACACATGCCATACTATTTTCATAGTTAGTATGCACCGCATTGAATAGAGCCCCATTCACTCCATATGATTTCAAAACATCCCACAACATACCACTGCCCACTGAGTCAAAAGCTTTTTCCAGATCTACAAAGGCTGTGAACAGCCTTCCCCTCACCGACAATTGTTTTTCAACATGTTGTTTTTAGAGTTAAAATCTGATCAGCACAGCCTCTACCGGCCATAAAGCCGGACTGTACATCGGAAATCCTTTCACTAGTAGTCAGAATAACATTCTTAATTATTACCTTACAGAATACTTTCCCTGGTATACTGAGTAGACTGATGGGTCTGAAGTTCTGACAGTCTTTTTTGTGTCCTTTACCTTTGCAAATAGGAACAATGACTGCCTTTCTCCAGTCCATCGGTACCACTCCTGCATTTACACAAAGCTTACATAGTTCATACATCCATTCTACCACACATTCACCTCCTTCTTTCAACATTTCACCATTTATTCCGTCAAACCCAGCAGACTTTCTATTCTTCAAACATGCAATAGATACTTTCATTTCTTCTTTCAAAATCCTGAATTTATTTTCTTCTCCCATTTGTGCATAAACATTTCTTTCACCCTGACCAAAAAATTCTGTAAAATATTCCTTCTATTTCTTACATTCTTCTTCATTCTCCCATATCATTTCACCGACAGCACTTTTGACCCCTGGGGTGGTCAGTGTGGAATCTTTATTCCTTTTCGCACTGATCCACCTCCAGAATTCCTTCCTAGTGTCGGTGAAACTTCTGTTTATTTTTTCATCAATCTTCTTCTGTTCATTCGCCTTGCTTTCATAAATTACATTCTTCGCCATTCGCTTAGCTATCTTATATTCATTTTATAGCTTTCTATCATTCCTGTCATTCAGCCACATTTCGTAACATTTTTTCTTCACATTCACCGCCTCTTTCAGTTTTCCATTCCACCAGGCATCTCCTTTCAAACTGCCACCTTTCGTTTCCCCACACACTTTTCTAGCACATTCAATCATTCCTTCTTTCAGATCCTTCCACATGCTTTCAATATCTTTTTCATTCACATTATTTTTCAAGTTCATTCTAATTTAAAATGTTTTGGAGTTCTGATATATACTTCTCTTTCACATTATCATCATTCAGACTTTCTACTTTTATTCTTGGCTAAGAGATAGTGGTCACTGCCTATTTCAGGCCCACGATAGTCACGGCTATCTCTTACGGCTCCTCTCAGTCTTTCATCCACGCAGATGTAGTCAATGATTGTACGACTTCCCACAATCTGCCTTGTGTACAGATGCACAATGCACATCCTTATGCCGAAACCAAGTGTTTGAAGCAAAAAGGCTGTGCTCCATACACAAAGCTATCAGATGTCGTCCATTATCATTGACTACACCTCGTCCACCAGGGCCAAAAATTTTCACACACTCATCTCTTTGCGTACCTACCCATCCATTCATATCTCCAAAAATTATAATGTATTCATTCTTCTTGCTTTCACGCACAGCTGCATTCAACTCATTCCAGAATCTTATTTTCACATCCATACACTCTGAATCTACAGGTGCATAACAGGCCACCAAGAAAATTCTCATCTTGCTTGTTTTGATTTTAACAATCAAGATTCTTGGAGAGATTCTTTGGTAACCTGTTATGCATCCTTTCACATTCTCACTTATAACCACACCTACACCCTGCTAAACAAAAATGCTAAAAATAACATTACTTTCAAGGATTTTATTTTTTCAAAAGAAAAGCTGAACTTACTACCTACTGAAGTTGTTGAAATTTACTTACAATTATAAAAAAAAATGTCCGTTTCAAGCAACGTGCCCATTGATCTTATTCTCTTTGATTTCTTATGGCATGTTTTCTTTTTGACATCACGTGTTTGTCCGCGAGAAAATCGCGCCAGATTTTCGCGCCAAACGTCAAATTTTCGCGCCAGAAATGTCACGCGTCACTTACACTCTCAGCCTAGTAGTAGCCAACTGCAATTAACGTTTACGTTTTAAGTGCCTGCTATAATCAAATATTAGGAGGATTTTGCTGGAGAAAGTTTTCCGGTATCTGTTGCCCAGGTCTGTGGGACCTGGAGCTTCCGGACGTTTCGCCCATGTCAACGATGGGCTTCTTCAGCGTAAAAGTGAAATGATGATCTTGATGACACGTCCGCAAGCTCCAGCTCCCACATACCACGGCAACAACGCTTCAGCATCATCAGCCGGCCGTGTAAGCCTTAACTCTTATAAGGATATTTTCCTTGACTTATAGGTTGGTATGAGACTGACCACCCATACTGTAAAAATGGTTCACTTTGCCAATGTCACCCTTGTGTCAGGGAAGCTCGGCAAAAGTTGTAAGATTTATGTTCATTCGAGGTTTGGATTTTATTTGTAAGCACACATTCAGCATTTGTAAGCGCGAACTACACGTGTTTGTTTGTGGACATGCATTTATATGAGCTTTAAGTGTTAATGTATCTTTGCAACTTAGATTATAGATTATTTATTTGGTGAGCGCTGTTTTTGTGTAAATCACACCTCAAGAGCCCTCTTCATACTTGATCGTCTTTATAGAAAGTGACAATTCTCAAGCAAGACACAGTTGCTGTAAGGCTGGATGGACCTTGGGTGACCGATCTTTATAAAGAATCATGAATTTTTTAACCCAGCGAAGAGCAAATTTACAAAAATTTACTATATAGTTTTTGCTCCTCCAGGAATCGAACTCGGGTCATTTGGTTAATTAGTCCGTAGTGTAGACTACAGTCCGTCCTATGTTTCGCGTGTTTGTCTGTGTGTAGAACGAACCATATTGCGTAGGTTTTTCTAAACACGTAATACATAGATGAAACGCTTGGGAGATATGACAGGAAAAACTAAAAAAAATTAAATTAAGAATGGTTGAATGAAAGTGAAATGAAAGGTGAAATAGAATGTGAAAGTGGAGGTAGAAAAGAATGTGATTACATGTATTGGAGCAAGAAGAAAGAATGGATAATTAAAGACTGCGATAAGTCCAGTCGATAGCTCAGTTGGTAGAGTCTTGCATTCCATGCCGAGATTTCGGGTTCGAATCCAACTGAGGATGTTGGAAATGATTTCCCGTTTCAAACCCCATTTAAAAATACTCACAAGAAACGAGTACCAGCGCCCTCGGGAGCTGAGGAACCCCCACTTCACCTACTAAAATAAATAGTTTCCACTCGCCATTCGGAGATAACTCAGCAATAAGTTGCACTAAATGTGTAGCTTAGTTGTAGTAGGGAATACATAGAAGAAGGAATAAAAGAAGGAATTGCATTAAAAAGTTGATGGATTTGAGTTGTATGAGAAAGAGGGATGCTAGGATAAGATAAAATAGCGAAAACCCTACAGAGGCTCTGTCTACCCTAAGCGGAAAGGCAACACAGTTACAGTTACAAATTCTCACTACAAACATCAAGATTCGCGCCAAATTTTTGTTTTCGCGCTAGAAACGTCAGATTTCGCGCCAAACGTCAGATTCTGCGTAGCTAGAAGTTGTATCGATTGGTCTACGCCGCCCCAGAGGGGTGAGGCTAGACGGCTGGAAATGGCGGGGCGGCGAGGGGCGAGGCGGGGGAGCCTCGGTGCACGTGCACTGGAACCTCAGGTAATCTCGTTACGACACTCGTACTGGAGGCTTATTCGGAGAGAGTTAGTGCACAAGTAATTTAGGACAGTTGATTATGAATAGATGATAAAGACTTACAAAGCCTTTATACAAAAATAACGTGAAGGGAAAAAGAGGAAAGAGAAGACCGAGAAAGTATGGCTGGATCAGATTGGTGAGATGGTGAAAGAATGGGATACAAAGCGAATGTGAATTTAAAAGGTGATGGATATGAATGAATTGAAAGAGGTTAAAAAGGATTTGAGTGAGTTGAAAGATGAAAAAACTTAGGCAAATCTGCAGAGGCTCTAGCTACTCAGAATGGTGTCAGTTACACTTACGGTTACAGTGATGAGGAATCTGTTCCGATGGAAAAAAAGAAGATAAAATCTTTATTCCAGCCCGGTCACGCGGAGGGTGCAATACGTGACCAGCCATATAAAAAAAATATTGATCGAAAAAAACATATAAGAAAATAGAAATGGAAAAAACATAAAAGAAAATAGAAAAAAGAAACAGCTGACAGGGTGGAGATGAAAAATGCCACCTCTAACTTCATCCAGTTGCTTCTGTTCTGGGCCACCAATCCAATCTTTTTTTGGTCCGTCTTCCATCAATGACCACTGTCCTTCTTATCAGTTGTTGCTAAGATGACAATTAAACACGATAATATAATTCAACAAATTACACATGCAGCATGTGTAAATTCGAACCAAAAATGCGGTTGTGCATGTACTAAAAAAAATGGAATAACCACAAATATTGATATCTGTTCACCTTAGAATAGTATTTATGATGTCAGTGAGTATATCAGTTAAGGTATTGTTATGTAAATAGCAAATACATATAAATATTTAGGTAGGTAGATGTAACATTTGTAGCTGTTGTGAGCTGTGTATAAGTAGGATTAATTATTATAAGTACCTACCTAGGGTAAAGAGATAGTATAAGAAAGTAACTAGCAATCATCACCATTATGTACTCGAAGCTTTTGGAAGACCGTTCTCTCGAAGGTTCCAGCAAAATTGGCATAGCAACTACTATCGCTGGAGTATAAAAAGGAGTCAGTCTTGCAAGAGTCAGTCTTCATACGACACTCTACTTTTAAACAAGAAAGACAGTATAAATGAACAAAAACCATCTGTGAAATAAATGTTAATTGCTAAATAAATATAAAAGTGTAAAAAATAAATATAACTGTAAAAATAAATCTAAGTGTAAAATAAATATCCTGTAAAAAAGACCAGTTTTTTTTTCATTTGAAGGCTATTTGAACCCTCAAAACATAACAGTATAATTTTTTACTCTGGGATTTCAGCTACAGGAACTGTATTTTTTTTATTAAAGAAAGACAGAGATATACTTTTTTTTTTAAATAAACGACGTAAAAATATAATTTTGTAATTTTATAAAGCGTCAAGCTTCACTCTTTATGGAACTTTTTATGAAAATTCAATGATCTTTTGCGGGCTCCATTTTCAATATTTTTTATTTTTTATTACTTTAAGTGTAAAATGCACCAATCAATTTTGTATTATGAATTATCTCAACAAAATGTAAAAGGTTAAAGCACAGCCTTGACTTATTCTCGTTTGTTTCGGCCGAATGCGTACTCATTCAATTACTATCCTACTAATGCTTCTTACTATCCCAATTTGAACATCCTCTATTTCTTACCCTATAATACACTTTTCTATAATTATATTATTATTTATTGGGCTAGCTGGTTTTTTCAGATTTACGGACTTGCTTTATAAATAACTAAAATTGACTATTCATTTACAGAAACAATCTGGCTTATTTATTTATCGGTCATCAACCCGTCGATAGCTCAGTTGGTAGAGTGCTTGCATTCCATACAGAGAGCTCGGGTTCCGAATCTCACCGAGGGTGTCAGAAATGATTTTCCAAGAAAAAGTACCGGCGAGGTTTACTCAGCCTTCACAAGAAATAAGTACCAGCCCTGAGAGACCCGCACTTCAAATGAAGTGGTTGGCGTAAAGCCACCCCCTTTAGCTGTAAAAATAAATATGGTCACTCGTTACACGCGACCCCGTTGGATATAATGCGGCAAGAAGCTACAATATGTGTGTAGCTAAGTTGCGTTTGCATTGTGTACAAAAAAACAAAATATGCTCATCGCTAGTACGCATTCACTCGTATGCATTTTACAAATAGCATATGACTATTTATTTTTACAGTTAAGGGAACCAACCTTAAACGCCAATAACTTTCGTCAAAGTGGGGATTTACCTAAAATGTATGTAATATTTAAAAATATCTTTATATATTTTTAATGAATATTGAAAATTGAATAACACCCCATCCATTCAACGTAAACCATTTGAATACAAATATTAAAATGCTGGATATTTAGACATATCTCTTTGAGAAAACAATATTGCCTATAATCTATAATTTAAGTTGCAAGGATATATTCATTCAAAGCTCTCAGATGTATGCCCACAAACAAACACTTGTAGTTCGCGCTTACAAATGCTGATAATATTAACCTCCTTATTCTATATAGTTATTTAGGTATTGGCTGGATCATGTCAATAATAATAATGAGTATCACTTAGTTCCTTGACTTATAGGTTGGTATGCGGCTGACCACCCATACTATAAAAAATGGTTCACTTTGCCAATGTCACCCCTGTTTCAGGGAAGGACGGCAAGAGTTGCAGGGCTTATGTTCATTTGAGATTGGGTTTTCATATTGTAGGTCCACATGCGGCGCGAAATTATACATGTCTGCTTGTGGGAATGCATTTAACATAAATCTTAAATGATGTATATCTTTGCAGCTTAGATTAGATTAGATTAGACTTAAGCCAATGCCGTTTTAAAATAATAAATAAAAAGCTCTTGACGTCTGATTTTTCAAAAAAAAAGAAAGAAAAAAAAATGAACTAAAAATACTGAAAATAAAAGTATGTGTTTCAAAAAAGGTTATTTTAAATTGATATTTAAAAAAAACATGTAACGAAATACGCGGTTTGAACTTCAGAATGTGCGTTTTAAATATACAGAGTATTTTTCGAGCTTTTCTGGATATCATATTCTGTGCAAGCTCACGTGAAGAAGATAGGAATAAAAAGCACAGAAGCAGCTTTCCTGTAAGTTGCTGTCAGTGTCAGACTACACTGAGAAAAATATCCTATTGTGAGAATAGGAAAAGTGTGACAATTGGATAACGAGCTATTCCTACAATAGACGAAATCCAATTGAGATCCAATTGAGAAAGTCTATTGTGACAATTGGAATTTTTGGTCTATTGTAAGAATAGGAAAAGTGTGACAATTGGATAAATCTATTCTGACAATTGGATAAATCTATTCTGAGAATAGAGTGAAACCTATTCTTAGTATTGACTTGGTAGATTATAGGAATAAACCCGGTCTATTCTCACAATAGACTCCAATTGGCCATACCTATTCTCATAATAGGCTCGTCCTATTCCCCTAATAGCCTTCCTTCTCTTCTTCTAATATATATTTCTTTTTCCGCCTACGGCCGTTCGGGTGCCCTCCAGCTAGTTGCCCCAATCGACCTATATACCCTATACCCCTTCCAGGGGTATTTAGGGCCTGGACAACCACTTCCCCAAATCCTACACGTACCTTAAGTAGCACATAGCAGCACGCACTATGTGCCACTGAAGATACGTGGAGGATATGGGGTCATGGTTGTCCTGGCCCATACAAGAGTATAATAGCGGTCCACTGGAAGCATCTAGCTGGAGATCACCCGAGCGCGGCCTGCGGAAAAACAGACAACAAAAATACAGAGTTATGTAGTTATCGCACGACGTGCATTTTATTGATCAGAAAAGCCACATAATTAGACAAACAATACATAATGATCAGCATTAAAAATAGGAACAGCACACAGGAGTCCAGGGGCAGCGGCGGCGGTAGTGGGTCGTCCAGGGTAGTGGTAGTGGGTTGTCAGAAGTTTCCATGTTCTCTGAGGACAAAAAAGAAAAGAACGTTTAATTATTGCGTCCATATATGCGGCTTTAATTCCACCACAATTCCAAACAGATGCGTTAATATGCCAAATAACAGTAAAATAGCGATTTAAATATATGATTATTATCTTACATTCTTATTATATTAACTCTCTTGTACTTGAGACGTGAAAGTAGAGAAAGCGTTACAAGCATTCAAGGCAATGGATGCAGGCAGATAACAAAATACTTCATTTGATAACGGAACTTACCCCTTCAAGCGCAGACTCAAGATCGAGTTAAAAACTCTTGTAGATCTCCTTCACTACATTGTGTATGTTGAAAATGCGCGGACTTAATGGCGAAACTCACTACTTAATAAATTATTAGCCGTGTTCACAGAGTATAGGTAATTTCGTTCACCGCGTTTCAATAGAATTTAGTAACAGCACAGGGCGTGAATGATAATCTTCTGAATGTGATACGTGCCATCTATGAAAATAGTTCGGCATGTGTAAGAGTGGATGGGAGATATAGTGACTGGTTTGATGTATATAAGGGAGTGAGGCAAGGCTGCGTGGAATAAAAGTTGAAGTAGTGAATGAGTTTGACTATTTAGGAAGTAAGTTTGAGGCGAATGGTAAGATGACGAAAGAATTAGAGAAGCGTGCCAGCAAAGGAAGATGCGTGATAGGAGCGTTTGGTAGAATAGCGAAGAATAAAAGGATACCAAAGAAAATGAAAATGGCGGTACACAATTGTATTTTGTTGCCGACCCTGATGTATGGAAGCGAGTCATGGACGTTGAATGAAAGAGAAGTAAATAAGGTATGCACCGTAGAAATGGCCCATCTGAGAAGTATGACAGGAAAAACACTGAAAGATAGAGTGAGAAACGAATGGGTTCTAAATGAATGCGGAGTAAAAGAAAGCGTGAAAGTGAAAGTTCAAAGAAGTGTGATGCGATGGTTTGGACATATTGAAAGGATGAATGAAGACCGACTGACAAAAAGAGTGTATAAAGGGAATGTAACAGGTAAGCGTGGAAGGGGAAGACCTAGGAAACAATGGATTGATCAGATAAATGAGATTGCGAATGAATGGAATCTACAGAGTGGAAACAAGAGAAGAGCATGCATGAAAAGAGTGATGAAATTAGATGAGATGAAAGAAGTATGCAAGGACAGAGTCAAGTGGAGGCACTTGTGTGGAGGTACTGGCCACCCCTAGAGGAAAGGCGGCAGGATACAAGACAAGACAGGGCGCAAGACAAAAGTAAATACACTGAACCGGGCAGCCACGGGCAGCTGCAATGCCAGCGGCCCGAGAACTAGGGATTAGAGATAGGCAAATAAAAAAAAACGATATTTATTGAATCGATATTTTCAAACACTATCGAAATATATCGAGGAAAAAATATCGATATTTCGATAAATCGATATTATAAATATATGGGGGGGGGGGGTTGTGTTTTGAAGCCAAAACTTTAACATAACAAATCGTAAGTCTTCTCCTAATTATTGTTCTTAAGGAATTAAATGTTCGTGTCTGCTCCAACCCCCCTCCTCCCCTTCTTGTCGACAGATGCTATGCACCAAAACATTTTGAGACGTAACCCGCCAGCGAACGATATTTTTTTGGAAAATTTCGGTATTTTTTAAACGCATTTCTACATTTTAAATTATTTTATATATTATACAATTATTAATAATTATACTCATAATTTATATTTGAATAATGATTAATTTAATTAAAACTATTTTATTATAAGTAAAATTATTAATTATTTTATCCCCCCCTCCCCCACCCCGTGGACAGATCTTTTTTGTATCGATATATCAAAATATCATTATTTTTTTCCTTGATAATATATTTTGATAGTGTTTACAAATATCGATATTTTTTTCATGTGCCCATCCCTAGACTGAGGCATGCGAGGCGAGTTGGAACTGCGCAAGCGGCGGACCCCCCCCCCCCCCCCTCCCCCCCACCAATCAGATTGGCGACGCCGCAGAGTTTTGCAATGTGAACTTTACACCTAGTATGATTTTTTTCATAATACTCTAGTATCGAGTATTCGAGAAAAATGTATGTGAACTTGAAAAGCACCTCTAGCCAAAAAAGCTTGAACCATTTCAATAGACTCCAAGCTTATTGTCACAATTGGACAATATTATATCGGCTCGGGTGAAAAAGCCGAGAATGGCCGAGAACTGCCGAAAGCCCACCGCAAACCTATTGTCACAATAGACTGCCTGTTCTCACAATAGGAAATCCCTCTAATAGGATTTTGACGGTTCCTACAATCAACCACATTTCATTCTCAGAATAGACCGTCAATTCCTACAATAGGATATTTTTCAATAGACTTATCCAATTGAAAAATTTCTCTCAGTGTATGGTCTACCATTCTCCCTAGGGGGCATCTCTATGCTGTTTATATAGGAAAATCAAACATATCTTTTTAACTTTAGTTATTCAAACACTGCTTTATTTTCACTACTTTATTTTTTAATTATTTGGACACAAACGTTTTCGACTACACAGTAATCATCATCAGGCCTGATGTTGTCGTTGTAGTACCTGATGTTGTCGTAAAGTCGGCTCTCTTACCTATGAAAATAAATAGGTTCCACACACTTCATGCGATCCCTACGCAAACACTCCGCATCTAATCTGATCTAATCTAAGTTGCAAAAATATACAACATTGGGTATTCATATTATATGCATTCTCACAAGCATGCTTGCACATGCCGCATGTGAACCTACAACTTAAAAACCCAAATCTCAAATGAACATACACCCTGCAACGCTTGCCGACCTTCCCTGAAACAGGGCTGACATTGGCAAAGTGAACCAATAACTTCAGCATGAGTGGTCAGCCGCATACCAACCTAGAAGTTAAGGAACATAGACAAAAAAATATAGTTTACAATTAGCAAATAATTGCATATAGATTATATTTGCACGTAATGTATTCGCAAATATCAGGAATGTGGGAGTCATCGCCCTGCTAACAACAACACAGAGTAACGAGGGAATTCGCGCACCCACATACACATACATGCCGTGCAGTATGTCTAGGTGATACCCTGCGAGTTCCCTGACATTGGCAAGCCGCGCCAACTCCTCTACATATACCCCGAGCTGTACAAGGTGTGGCCAGAGGCACTGCCTCAAATATTAGACGCACTTGCACTGTATGTTCTAATCTGAAGCACAGATATTGATACTTATGCTGAATCATATTCTTTTAAAATTTCCCCCTCCTCCTCTTTCTGTACCAGACCAGGGCTGGAAGTCTTATCCCCACGGTAATTCTTACCTACCGAATGTCTATAATCTATAATCTAAGCTGCAAAGATATGTTAACATTTAAGGCTCATATTGAATGCATGCCCACAGACAGGCACATGTTAGTTCGCGACTACACATTCTGCATGCGTGCATACAAATAAACAAAACCTTACATGAACATAAACCTTGTAACTCCTGCCGCCTTTCCCTGAAACCGGGGTGGCATTGGCAAAAGTGAACCGATTTTTACAGCACGGGGGGTCAGCCTCATACCAACCTATCAGTCATTAGTTGTCACCATTAGTCACCATTGTCACCTAGTCACCATTAGTTCCATAAAACAATCCTACGTCGTGCTGCTGTCCCGTAATTCATAGTCCGGCTCTCTTTCATTGCACCCTTAAGATAAAACGCACTACAAAGGAGCTCCTGCCAACCATTAAGCAGAGAAAACTGATGTACTTCGGTCACATTTTGAGAAATGAGAAATACCGTATCCTTCATCTTATCATACAAGGTAAGATTGAGGGGAGAAGATCTCAGGGACGCCGAAGGACATCGTGGCTGAAAAACCTGCGACAGTGGTTCGGCAGAAGCACCAAGTCCCTGTTTCGAGCCGCAGCATCTAAAGTAAAAAAAGCCATGATGATCGCCGATCTTCGATAGAAGTGGCACAAAAAAAAAGAAGTAGAAATATTCCTTGAAAATATGAGAAGAATATGGGACCACCCATCCCACCCATATTGTTAAACAATGTTCATTTTGCCGATGCCAGCCCTGTTTTACGCAAGGTCAGGAAGAGTTGCAGGGGCGCCTTTACCATCAAAGTGTCAAAGGGAGGATGTCATTATCGCTCTCTGACTTTAAAACATAGTAAATTTTTATTTCTAAGTCAGACTCTATGTAGGTTTCACAAACTAAAGGATAACCAAAGGAAATAAACTACAAGTACCGATTTTTGTTACTGTGTCTCCATGCTGCTAGAGGAGGCTTAAGCCTTTACAAAGGGGCAGCCATTTCTCATACTTTACCTTCTTTTAAGTTCAATCTGCACCTACATACATATCATATATCCCAGCGGCGAAGGGTGCCATACAAGCCGGTTCCCATCGGCTTCTCTTTTAAAATGATGTAACAAAGTAGTTAAAAAATATAGGCACAAAGTAAGAAAATACATTTAAAACCAAAAAAAAAATACGTATTTTTTCCCCAGTGAAACCATGCAGTCTACTTTATTATCATTTTTGTCTCATTTAAAATGGAAAACCGATGGGAACCGGCCTGTGTGGCACCCTTTGCCACTTATATATCCCATTCTTTAAAGTTTTTGACATTTATTTATTTATTAAATCCTTGAAACTAGCTACACCTAATGCATCTAAAAACACGTCCAACGACAGCAATTGTCGCATTATAGCGTACTTGCATAATTTGGATCGGTTCCAAGTCTCAAACTCTGCCGGGAAATTCTAGCTCTGCCCACAACCAGAGACTTTCCTAGCAGCTCTCTGGTTTCGCGTTCTGCTTTTGCTGCTCCAAGTCTCTTGTGTGCAGACCATGATCTTTTGGCTTCACCCTGTACCCCAAGTATACAATTTAACGTTCAAACTCAACCAATACGTGTATGAATACCGAGATAGCGCCTCTCGTGAGTATTTTAGCTTCCACACATTTAGTTGTGAAACGCTATGGCTGCGTTTGGACTTGGAGTAAAGTTTGACCGGACTGTGTTATCCGCACTGCAGTATGGTGGAGGAATTGCATGTTCTAGTGCGCATCCGAATCTGCGCACGATTTTTTTTTGGTTTGATTTATCTTTTTATCTGGTCGAAGAAATACATCGAGTATCAGAAAAATTTGGCGTTCCAAAACGAGTGCACCCTAGCGTGACTTCTAAATGCAAACGCACGCAACTAACCTACACATAGAGTGTAACTTCTTGCCTGCGTTATCCCCGAAGGGGTAGCATGTGGCAATAGGGTATTTTCACATTTTTCTTTTTTTTGTGATTTAAATTTGTTTATGCTTTATTAGCCCAAAACTTCTTGAATTTTAATTTTAGTTGTATTTTTAGCAAAGCTATAAGCATTTTAAAATCGATTTTTGAATTTTCGCGCCTAAACGCTACTAGTTGAAATTTTCTCGCGTGACGTCACGGTCTTGTAAACAACGCCGTGTCAACTGACAGCCCTCACATTCATGTAATTCAAACATCGCTTTTTAATGTTTACACCGTTGAGGCTGTTATTTTTCAACAAGTTTGTGTGTTTCTTTAAAAACATTTCATTTGTTTCTGTTGTTTTCATTTGTTTCTGTTGTCAACAACACATGTCAACAGAGTATGGAATGTCAATAAAAGAAAGTGACGTCAACATATGACGTCACAGTACCGGAAATAGAAAAAGCAGATCTCATATCCGTTTAAAAACTTGTCCAAATTTCTATATTTTCTTTTTTAAATATAAAATCGAAAAAAAATATTTTCGACTTCAAATCAACATATTATTATTTGATTTTTCGAAATCTATCAAAATAATATACTTTTTATCATATTCCTCACTATTGCAAATACCCTATTCGGGATCTATTCTATTTTTACGGGTAAGGGAGCCGGCCTCACACTAACCACTTTCAGTTGAAATGGGGGTTTACCAGCTTCCGGTGGAGCTCGCTGTTATTTCTTGTGAAGGCTGAGTACACCTTTCCGGTATTTAATTTGGGTTTGAAATAGACATCGAAATGGGAAATCATTTCCGGTGGGGATCGAAACCTTGCTTTCGGTATGGAATGCGACATTCTACCAACTTAGCTATCGACCGGACTTTTTACGAGCTTGGTCGACGCTATAGAAATCGCCAATCCTTAAGCAAGACCCAGTTGCTGTAAGGATGGACCTTTGGTGACGGGTCCTTGGTTACGGTTTATGAATTTTTCAACCCAGAGAAGAGATACTTGAAAATCTAAAAGGTACAGTTTTTGTGCTCCGCCGGGATTCGAACCCACAACCTTCCATTTACGAGTCTGACCGGTCCGTTTCAGGCAACCATCAAGGAAAAGTATCAAAAAGAAATCGTTGTTAATGTATGTCTATTGTATTGTTTTGTCACTGTACCGTTCTACTCTGTCACCGAATTTCACTGCAACTTAGATTAACGCGACTAAGCTATACATATAGCGTAAATTATTGCCGCGTTACCCCCGAAGGGGTCGCGTGTGGCGAGTTGAACCCATGTATTTTTACAGATAAGGGGGCCGGCCTTACGCCAACCACTTTAGTTGAAGTGAGGGTTTCCCAGCTCCCGAGAGGGCTGGTACTCATTTCTTGTGAAATCTGAGTAAACCTTGCCGGTATTTTATTTTAGGGTTTGAAATAAACACCGAAACGGGAAAATCATTTCTGACACCCTCGGTGGGATTCGAACCCGAGTTCACGGCATGGAATGCAAGCAATCTACCAACTGAGCTATCGACCGGAGATTAAAAATAAATATAAATTCGGCTTCTCTGCTGGGGGATTCATAGGTTCACTGTCCGCATATCTATTTCCAGTTGCATTAGACCCGTCGGTTTGCCGTTGTCACGTTGAATGCACTAAAACCACACAGACTGCATCACAAAACTAGAGTGCGCTGCTCTTAATAATGCATCACCTGACAGGCAGAAAGTGCCACCGGTCTACCTGAAAGTGCATCAAATAATTAAGCGGAGTGCACATACACAGCAACAGTGCAATGCTGTTTGGACGTGTTGAAAATCAAAGAGCCTTTATAGATTAAATTTATTGTTGATTTTTTTTTAGGAACCCTGTGTGGGTGACTCCCTAGTAAGACTCCTTAATAAGAGACTCTAGAGGTCTATGGTACTTGTTGCAGCGCCGGAGAGGTGTTGGTGATGTGGCAGTTGATGTCCTGACCAAGTTGCAGGGCCGTTAGCTGCGTAGTGCTGTGGTGTGTGTTGCGTTGCGTTGTCTTTGTTTTGAGACACTGAAAGGAAATGACGATTGAGATTGGTTTTGAATAGGACAAGGTTAAATTGGGGCGAAAACACTGGTAGCTCATTCCATTTGGAAAAATATGCTCAAAATCATGTCTTCCTCTCATTGTGTTACGCCATCAAAACAGGTTGAAAAGGACTGAGAAAGAATAGCTTCTATAATCTATAATCTATAATCTAAGCTGCAAGGATATGTAAGCATTTAAGGCTCATATGAAATGCATGCCTACAGACAGGCACATGTAGGTTCGCGCCTACACATTCTGCATGTGTGCATACAAATAAAGAAAACCTCACATGGACATAAACCTTGCAACTCCTGCCGCCGTTCCCTGAACCGGGGTGGCATTGGCAAAAGTGAACCGATTTTTACAGCACGGGTGGTCAGCCTCGTACCAACCTATCAGTCAAGGGGCACAAAAAATTATAAATGATTTACAGAAATTCATAATGAGACACATTACAAATTAAAATTAAAATAAAGTAAAATTAAAATTAAACTTAATATTACACTTAGAATTAATAAAATTGATAAATTAATTTCGAAAGAAATTGACACCCATACAAAAAAGTTTACTTTGGCAATCTCACCCCTTTATCTTTTCACTGGTATCTAGAATCATGTTCTTTATAATCACCTTACAGAAGACTTTTCCTGGTATACTGAGTAGACTGATTGGTCTGAAGTTCTAACAGTCTTTATAGTTTCCTATAAATTTGTATTTGGGTACAATGACTGCCTTCCTCCAGTCCATCGGTACTATTCCAATCTCCGAGGAACATAATTTTTATGATCATTTTAGGTTTGGATTTTTATTTTGTAAGAACTAAGATTTCAATTAAGTAGTTCCTACACTTGTAGGTTGGTATGTGGCTGAACATGCTAAAAAAAAAAGGTTTATTATTGTCAATGCCTCAATTTCAGGGAAAGACGGCAGAATTCACAAAGCTTATGTTCATGTGAGCTTTGGTTTATTTTGTATTCACACATCACATTTTTTTTTTTTTTTTTTTTTTTTTTTTTTAAAATAGATTTGTGAAGAGGAATGCAATTCACCAACCTATTCTGCCTGGCCAGAAACAGGTATTAATATCATCATTTAATAATTCATTATTGTTTATTATTAATGAATTATTAAATAATAATTACCCAATAACATCTGTTGAACCAGGGTCAAAGTTAAAGTCAAGTGACCCAAGCGGGGATCGAACCAACGTTGTTCCATTCGAAACACACTAGAAAGATCAGCCCTCTTGGCCCCCGCGGCTATTACCCCGACATGCGACCCCTTGGGCGATAATGCAAGATACACTTTTTGTTTAGCTTAGTGGCGTTTAGTTGCGTGATGAGGGGGTCAGCCTCATACCGACCTATTAGTCAAGGATAATGATATCTATTAAAATAATTTTGGACTGTAAGCCGTGCTAAGGGATGGGAATCCTTTACGGGAGATATGGGATAGATAGTTATCCAGAAATGTGTCCCAAATGACTGAAAAGCAAGGAAACATCATTCTTAGATTTGTGTTCCGGCCGTTATCGCGATATCAAAGTGGCCGCAAACATTTCATTTTTAAGCCTCTTGTCAACTGAGCCGGTAGAAAACAAACATTCTGCTAAGTCCTATACAAATACTAGACGGAGTGTGTAAAACCAAACATGTTTCCGGAAGTACCGACATCTCAAGTTTGTTTTACATCCTTCAAGGTTTATACAGAACAGTGATCCGTAAACAAAGGTCCGCGAGACCCACTGAAATGGTCCGCAGCAAGGTCAAGCGAAAATGAGTCGTGATTTTTTTTTCTCAGAGCAGGGGTGGAAGTCTCTACGGCCGTACCTAATCTAAGCTAAGTTGCAAAGATACGTTACATTGGAGATTCACATCACATGCATTTTCACAACCAGACACGTACAAGTTCGTGCTTGCGCATGCCGCATGTGAACCTACAACATAAAAACCAAATCTCAAGTGGACATACACCCTGCAACTCTTGCCGTCCTTCCCTGAGACAGGGGTGACATTGGCAAAGTAAACCGTTTTTACAGCATGGGTGATCAGCCGCATACCAACCTATAAGTCAAGGAACATAACGTATTTAAACGGAATAAAATATGGCGGTGACTGGACAGCTGATCGTTTTTCCGTATAACATGTATCGACTGTTAATATATCGCCATGTTTTATTCCGTCCTATCTTCTGATAGATCGTCGATAAGATCCACTGACAGCCATTGAGACTTCCACCCCAGGACGAAAAATAAGACTCTTGTAATTAAAAACACAATATTTTTAGTGTGCATTTTGGGGATTGCTTGTGTTTTGACTCCCTTCTCGAGAATGATTTCAAGTTGAATAAATATTAGAATGATTCACTTGTTTTTGTGTAAATCACACCTCAAGAACCCTCATCAAACTTACGTAGTCGTTGCTTTAGAAACGGCCCATAAAAGCAAGACCCATTGCTGTAAAGCTAGATGTATATTTGGTGACCGGTCGTTTTATAAATAAATTTTCAACCAAACGAAGAACATCTTTTGAAAATAATAATAATTTTGCTGTACTCCGCCGGGAGTCAAAACCATGACCTTCCAGTTACGAGTCCGTAGCGTTGAGCACTAGACTATACGAGTAGATCAGTCATTTATGAAATTGTGGTCCCTGATCGTAAAGAAAAATGACCCTCGTCCAAAAAGGTTAAGAATGACTTTCAACTAATAGTCGGGACATTTACGTAACGTTTCAAGGATGTAAAATTCCGAGTATTTTATAGAAATACGTACAATTGAATCATTGTACGGCTTGTAACGATTTTTTAATACAAGCGTAAGGATGAATGCGATATCCTACTGTTTTTGACCGGTCCTTAGTCTAGTGGTAACGTTATGAACTCGTAAATGGAAATGTACTTTCATGGATAAAAAGTTTTCTACACAAGAGACCACAACACACAAAATTGTGCAATGAAGTAAGTGACTCAAGGACCTCTGACTTCTCTATACCCCAGGGAACAGTATTGGGTCCCCTTTTATTTATCATGTTTGCAAACGACATCTTTAACGTAATAAGCGAAGGAGAAATAGTTTCATACGCTGATGACACAGTCCTTTTACTACAGGCAGACACATGGCATGAGCTAGAAAAAATAGCTAATATAAATATAAATAAATTAAAGACATGGCTAGACAAAAATCTGTTAACACTAAATACTAAAAAAACTCATTTCGTCCCATTCTCCATAACAAAACGGAAACTCCCTCAAATAAATATAATGATACATGACTCAATAGACTTAAATCACAAGTGTACAAAAACATGCACAAAAATCGAAAAAAAAATACAACAAAATATCTTGGAATAACAATAGACCAAAATTTAAAATGGAATGAGCATATAATAGGATTGACCAAAAGTGTGAGGAAACTGGGCTACGTGTTCAGGTGTCTGAGAAAAGTACTGGATAAGGCACAACTTAAAATGGCGTATTTCGCTTTTATACAATCTGTTCTCCAATATGGGGTTGTAGGTTGGGGAGGGGCATACAGAGCCCATCTGAGGCCGCTGTTGGTTGCCCAAAAATTAATAATAAAAATAATATCTAGCAAACCTTACATATATCCAACTAAACAACTTTTTGAAGAATTTGGGGTCAAAACAATAGAAGACTTGTACAAATACAATTCACTGTTACAGATATTTAAAGAAAACATTATAAATAATAATCAATTGGAGGCGAATATGAGTTCACGAAGAAAATTCATGCTACCAATAAAAAAGTGTAAAAAATCAATAGGTCAACAAAATTACCAATACCAGGCAGTAGAAATTTTTAACGCACTTCCAATTGAGTGTAGAAGTGCTAAAGGCCCTGAAAACTTCAAAAAGTTGCTAAAAAAAATAAAATTAAATGAGCTAAAATAATTTTATAGTTATTAGTTCATAATTAAAGTAGTTATAGTTAAATATAGTGATATAATGGTATGCATAGTATAGATAATATACCTAGTAATATGTAATACATATGATAGAATAATAAAGTTGATAATAATTAATAAAGTTGTTAATAGTTAATAAATAGAATAAGACATATTATACCTTTATAAAAAAAATAGTTATGTAAATGAAAAATAAAATATTTTAAGCTCTCGCCCTCAAGGCACACAAGCATTCACTTTCGCCTGAGGGTTAGATTCTAATAACAATATAAAAAAAAAAAAAATGTAAATATTTAATGTAACCTAATTTTAAATTGAATAAAAAAAATAAAAAAAAATTGAATTAGTAAATAATCAAAATAGTTAAGATACATAAGATAAATATATTTAATAATTAAATAGTTAAAATAGTTGTGTTCTAATCTAATCTAATCTAAGCTGCAAAGATATATATCATTTAAGATTTATACTAAATGCATTCCCACAAGCAGATATGTATAATTTCGCGCTAACACATGCCGCATGTGGACCTACAATATAAAAACCCAATCTCAAATGAACATAAGCCTTGCAACTCTTGCCGTCCTTCCCTGAAACAGGGGTGACATTGGCAAAGTGAACCAATTTTTATATTATGGGTGGTCAGCCGCATAACAACCTATAAGTCAAGGAACATACATGACAAATTACATTTTTTTAAATCAAAGAATAAAAATAACAATATATACATGGACATAAAAAACTAAATCATAAAACCAAATTCACTTTAACAAACCCTAGCCGCCAACATCACAGATCAACCGCCATTTCTTTCTATCCTTGCATACTTCTTTCATTTCCTCCAGAGTCATAACTCTGGTAATGTTAAATTTGGTAAAAAATGCATTAGTTAATGGAATGTTAAATATAAGTAGTTAAGCTCTCGCCCTTAATGCACACAAGCATCTGCTTTCGCATGAGGGTTAGAAATTATTAAAAAAAAAAAAAAAAAAAAAAATGGATGGTCGTGGGTTCGAATCCTGACAGAGCACAAAAAATACCATTTATATTTTCAAATAAAGAGCTAGAGCTAATATATTCTCGCAACTTAAACATTAAATTATATACAGACTTCAGAGAGAATAGATGATGACTTATGCAGAGGAAATGTGAAAGGAAAAAGAGGAAAGGGAAGACCGAGAATAGTTTGGCTGAATCAGATTGGTGGCATTGTGAAAGAATGGGATGTACAGAGCGCATGTAAAAGAAGGAAATGTATGAAAAAGGTGATGGATTTGAATGAATTGAAAGAGGTATTCAAGGATAGGATGACATTAATAGAGGAAATAGGATTAAATGCAAGGATAGCCTGTTCCCCCTTCCCCGTTCCAGGGAGGTTGGTCGGCAAAAGTTGCAGTGTTTATGTTCATTTGAGGTTTGGATTTTAATCTGTAATTTCAGATTCACCATTTGTAAGCGCGAACTTACACGTGTTTGCTTGTGGGCATGCATTTGATATGATCTTTGCATGTTAATATATCCTTGCAACTAAGATTATAGATTATAGATAGATAGATACGATTAAATGGAGAGGCGAATTCTGCAATCACTAGCGGAAAGTTGACAAAGTTACAGTCACATACAAGTTCACGTTTAGACAATATTTTAGTCCAGGTGCTAATTCAAATGTTGCTTAATTAGCATGTGTTGAGCCAAAGGTCAAAAACCCATGTAACAATGATGACGATGGGTCTTGATATTCGAAACAAAGAATGTGACCTTGATTTTTTAATCATTTCCCCACACTTGGCTGTCAACGTCACACCTGACAAAAGGTCGGTGACCTTGTATATTTTGTGATTTTGAAATCAAATAGAAAACTTATAAATAAGTATATCTATATAGGGGTAGGTAATTACAAAAAGATATTTGATGAAAATTAAATTACTGTAAATCATCAATTTTTAGATTGTTGTAAATACCTAAATCTAAATCTAAATCTAAGTTGCAAAGATATATATCATTTGAGATTCATATTAAATGCATTCCCACAAGCAGACACGTATAAGTTCGCGCTAACACAGGCCGCATGTGGACCTACAATATAATAACCCAATCTCAAATGAACATAAGCAGGGATGACATTGGTAAACAGGGATGACATTGGTAAATTGAACCATTTTTTACAGTATGGGTGGTCAGCCTCATACCAACCTATAAGTCAATTGAGTTTATTACTACGATGAATTATTTGGTGAGCGCTGTTTTTGTGCGAATCACACCTCAAGAGCCCTCTGCGAGCATAGTCGTGTCTAGAAAGCAACAATATTCAAGCAAGACCCAGTTGCTGTAAGGCTGGATGGACCTTTAGTGACTGGTCTTTGGTAAAGGTATATGATTTTTTCCCTCATCCAAGAGCATATTTGAAATTATAAATGGTATATTTTTTGTGCTCCGCCGGGATTCGAACCCACAACCTTCCATTTACTTGCCAGAAGTTTTAACCACTAGACCATGGACCGGTCACTGAGTTTAATGAAAATTCAGGACGTTTAACTTTTCACCTTTTTTGTACTCAATTTATTTTATTTTTTACAATGTCGGCTTACAATGTACTGATCACTTTTTTAGCTCTTAGCTTATCAACTTCACGGCTCAATGTTTCAATCGACCTGGCCTGCACTCAATTGCGGCTCACATATATATATATATATATATATGTTGATAGGTTTTCGGGTAATCCGTTAATTTGCTATTTTATTTTATAGCCGACGTTTCGGATCGGTATCACGATCCTTCATCAGGGCGGTCCTTCTGTGTGTAGGGTTGGCCTTCGACTGATTTGTGATGTGTTTTGTTGCGGGTCAGTGCTGGGCGGGTTGAGGAGGGGGGGGGGGGGGGCTGCATTTCTCTTTTCTTTTGTCTTGTTGTCATGCGATGCAGTTGCTGAGGGGGTGTAGTGGGGGGCGGGCGAGTACCTGGTGTATTGTTAGGAGTAGCTTTCTCTTTCCTGGACGAGGCTATAGGGGTTACTAGAGGCCTCCATGCATTGCTTAGGCGAGCTGAGTCATCTCTGGAATTCATGGCATGCTTCCTTCTGAGAATTTCTAGAGCTTCTCTATATGTCCTGTCTGCCTCAACATTGAGTTTGGACAAAACTCGCGTTCCCTCGAAATCGATGGCGTGGCCTTCCGTCATAGTGTGATGTGCTAGGGTGGAGGTTGTCTTTCTGTTTTTAACATCCACTCTGTGCTCTGCTACTCGTGCTGATGTCCTCCTGTTGGTCTTTCCAATGTATGTTTTTTCGCAGTCCGCACATGGTATTTCGTACACTCCATGAGCTTCGAGTGGGATTTCATCTTTGACGCCTCTCAGCATAGAAGATATTTTTCTTTGCGTATTGAAAATAGGTTGAATGTCGAATTTTCTCAGCATGCGGCCAATTTTATCGGTTGTTCCCTGAACAAATGGGAGAAAGGCTATTCCTCGGATTTTTGGGGGTTCTTCTCTATCTGTGTTTGTTTCTTTTGAGGCTCTACTTATTATTTGTGGGCTGTAGTTGTTAGCTAAGAGGGTGTTCCTTAGGTCTCGGAGCTCGTTTATGCGGCTGTTTTCATCTGTCAGTCTCTTTGATCGGGTGATGAGGGTCTTTGCAACTGCGGCAATTTGCGCTGGGTGGTGATGGGAAGCTCCGTTGAGGTATCTGTTGGTGTGCGTAGGTTTTCGATAGACGGTGTGTGCGATTGTTCCTGATTCTGTCCTCTTTACTAGTAAATCTAAAAATGATAGTTGTTTGTCGTTCTCTATTTCCATTGTGAATTTTATACTTTCGTTCTGGGAGTTCAGGAACATTAAAAAGTTGTCCAGTTCTGTTAAACCATGCGGCCAGATTATAAAAGTATCGTCTATGTATCTGAGCCAGGTTTTTGGTTTTAGTACTGCTTTGTTGATAGCCGTTTCTTCCACTTCTCTCATGAATATGTTTGCTACGGCTGGCGAGAGCGGCGAACCCATTGGTGTGCCTTTGATTTGCTTATACATCTGATTTTTGTACTGAAAATATGTATTTTGTAGGCAGTGTTTTATTAGGCTCATGATATCATCTGACGGTTCTACCCGTTTCTCAATGATTTCTATGGCCTCTGTTACTGGTACGTTGGTAAATAGGGAGACTACGTCAAAACTCACCAATATGTCGTTTTTTTCCAGCCTGGTGTTTTTTATCTTACTGATGAAGTCTTCTGAGTTCTTGACGTAAGATGGGGCCGTTTCTACATGATGTTGTAGGAATCTTGCTAGGAAGCCTGCGAGTTTTTGTGTTGCGCAGCCTACTGCACTCACGGGTTTATTTCCAGTTGAGATTTGGCTTTTTAATTTTATAAGTACATACACAGCACGTGAAAGCGCGATCTTGTACGTGTCAGCTTGTTGACAAGCATTAATAATTATAAACCTTAAAGGTTAATTTATTTTTTCAACTTAGATTAAAGATATGTTTAGTTATAGTGTCAAAAAGAAAAAGTGGTCGAAAAAGTTAAGTGCAGTTCCTTTTGTATTTAATATGTTTACAATTACGGATTACAATAACAGGATTACAATAACGGATTACCCGAAAACCTATCAACATATATATATATATATATATATACGTTCATACGGATGTTTCTTCGCTGTTCTCGATTTCTCGAACATAGTGGATGATTCGATACCAGATCGTTGTTCCACCAGCGTGATTAGGATGACGTTTGCACTAATACTATCATACGCTCGTAGCATTTTCTTTGCGACTTAGATTATAGATAAATTACAATTAAAAGCCCGACTAAGCTATGCATTAGAGTCGTCTAACTTTTTTCAATGGACGTATTATATGTATGGACGTACCATCTTCGTAAATTTATTCATGGAAGTTACTCCAAGAGTGGAGGAACCGGTTGTGGAAGAGGTGGACCTGTCCCATAACTATTAACCGATGACCTTGAAGAGAAGACTTAGATAATTGAGAAGGTGGTTTCTTCGATTGCTCATGTAAGTATGGACCTGTAGGACCGGTCCGTAGTCTAGTGGTAACACTGCGGACTCGAAAATGGAATGTCCGTGGGTTTGAATCCCGGCGGAGCACAAAAATATAAAAAAAACATGCGGAGTGTTTTTGTTTTTTTTTTGTATAGATTTCTTTTTAAGATTTTGTTGTTTACCTGCTTAAACCTGAATGTTATTTCTTATTTGTATCTAATCTTATCTAATCAAAGTTGCAAAATATAAGTAACATTTGAGATTCACATAATATGCATTTTCACAAAACAGACATGTTTATGTTCGCGCTTGAACATGCCGCATGTAGTCCTACAATATAAAAACCCGAATCTCAAATGAACATACACCCTGCAACTCTTGCCGACCTTCCCTTAAACAGGGGTGACAATGGCAAAGTTAACCATTTTCTACAGCATGGGTGGTCAGCTGCATACCAACCTATAAGTCAAGGAACATACACAACAAATTACATTTTTAAAATCAACTTCCTTGACTTATAGGTTGGTATGAGGCTGACCACCTACAGGGAAGACTAAAGTGGTTGGCGTGAGGCCGGCCCCATCACCCGTAAAAATAAATTGGTCTCGCTACATGCGACACTTTCGTGGATAACGCAGGCAAGAAGTTACACTATGTTTGTAGGCTGAGTAAACCTTCTCATTTTTTTTATTTTGAGGTTTGACACAAACACCGAAACGGGAAATCATTTGGACAAAATATCGACCGGAGTCTTACTTCGTTTTAAATTAAATATTTGGGTAATCAATGCCTTCTATAAGTCAACCATTCGTGTCTAAGGTTTAGTTCGATAAAAAGTAAATTTATAAAAATTTATATAAAATAAACATACATTAAGTAATTAAAATGAATCGTTTCATAAAAGCCTTCAAACAGGCTTATCTTGTATTAATCAAGATTAGTGAGAAGGAATTTGATTTCATTAATCATTTGTAGAAAAACAGAAACTTTGATACATTATTCTAGTAATTGTAAACATATTAAATACAAAAGGAACTGCACTTAACTTTTTCGACCACTTTTTCTTTTTGACACTATAACTAAACATATCTTTAATCTAAGTTGAAAAAATAAATTAACCTTTAAGGTTTATAATTATTAATGCTTGTCAACAAGCTGACACGTACAAGTTCGCGCTTTCACGTGCTGTGTATGTACTTATAAAATTAAAAAGCCAAATCTCAACTGGAAATAAACCCTGCAACTCTTGCCACCCTTCTCTGTATCTAAATATTGGGGACGCATTGGAATAAGTTACCGCTTTTTTACAGCATGGGTGGTCAGTCTCATACCAACCTATTTAAGTCAAACTTACAAAATTAACACTCGAATCTCGCAACTTTTGCCGATCTTCCCTGAAGCAGGAATGGCATTGGAAAAGTGATCCACTTTGAAGTCAACCTCAAGCCATTCTTCATATAAGTCAAGGAACAAGCAAGAATAAACCATTTGTGTTTATTTGGTGAGCTTCGTTATTTTGTGAAATGTGCTTTAAGAGTCATTTGCAAGCTTTTTATCACTCCAAAGAACCAATGCAAGCAATACCCTGTTGATATTTGAATGGTTAATATTTTTTCAAGTATTTAATATTCAACTCTAGATATAGCAAAATTGAAAAACAAAACTTTTCTGAAAAAAATATATTTAAAAATTTAATTTTAGTCTTTTCGTGGTTCATCGCTTTTCACTTTGATTACAAAAAACTCGATTTTATTTTTTTACACAAACCCAAGACGTCATCAAGCCTTCGTTGTTCCTTAAAAGCGAAAAAGGTAAAATACCGTTTCTGTGATTTGTTATATTTTTTCTTAAAAAGATCAAGGCTGCCTTATTCTGTTTAACATCTAATGCTTAGCATTCATTATAGTTAGATAAATATTTCATGTAATAATCAACATATATACTACGACTAGTTTTAAAGAATACTTAAATATTCGAAAAAGACAGAATGAGGTCGGAACATTTTTGAATTATGAAGCCAGTCTTGTATGGGACGGCCGTCTTAAGCAACCTATAATATATAATCTAAGTTGCAAAGATACTCGTGTATTGACATGTTAGGCTCATACTTAATGAATGCCCACGAACTTTTTTCTCGGGTAGCAAACTGCAGTCTTGTATGGGACTGCCGTATTTAGCGAACTGTAATCTATAATTTAAGTTGCAAAGATACATCAGCATTTAAGGCTCATATTTAATGCATGCTCACAGGCAGGCACATCTAAGTTCGCGCTTACACACGCTGCGTGTGTACATACAAAATAAACCAACCCTCACACGAAGATAAACTGTACAACTCTTTTGTGACATTTGTAAAGTAAACCATTTTTTAACAGTTTAGGGGGTCAGCCTCATACCAACCTACAAGTCAAGGTCCAATTACAAAATATTTTTACACCTTTTCCCTAGAAACCCGGCCGGGTGACGACGACACAATATTGTCTTTGCCAATCACGTGCGGATCTCATTTCCAACAATTTACAGATTTTTTTGAGTTTATCCATTCCCTTAGCATTGTTTCTGAATACAGGTGTAGAAAATAATTTATATAGTTTTTCTTAAAATATAATAAATCTTCCTTAATCCGCTACTGCTGATTTTTGTATGTCTAATTAAATAAACAGAAAAAAATAATAACTCAAAACGTAGACCCATAAATAATTTGGAATTCTCATTTTCCAAAATTATTAGGTAAATGTCAAAATATAAATAATATTAAAAATATTGTTCATTTTAAATCCGACAGTAAATATGTACATTTTGCATACTTAATGAAAACCGAATGAATGAAATAAAATGTTATTTAACTAACTATTAGGTTAGGATGAGGTTGACCACCCATACTGTAAAAATAGCTTACAAAAATTCAACCTCGGCTTCAGGAAAAGTTATCATGTGAATGTGATTCCATAATAAAACAAATAAACATAAAGATGATTTCTTTGTTTTCGTTTGAATCACACCTCAAGAGCTTTATGCGAACTTGATTGTCACCATATAAAGCGCCAATTTTCAAGTAAGTCTCAGTTTCTGTAAGGCTGTATGAACTTTTGGTGTTGAAGTAAAGACATAAGAATTTTCCAACCCAGCGAAGAGTACACGTACCTATTCGAAAATGATGTAAATGTTTTTTTTTTCTCTGCCACGAATAGAACCCTCGACCTTCCGATTACGAGTCCATAGTGTTGACCACTTGAGCAGTGGTTTTAGAGAAGGTGTAAAAATAAAAATAATTAGTACTATACTACTGTCGATCATCTTAACTTTTGGAAAAAAAATATCCATATACACTCCGGTTGGTAGAGTGCTTGCATTCCATACCGAGAGCTCGGGTGCAAATCCCACCGAAAGTGAAATGATTTCCCGTTGCGGTATTTATTTCAAACTCAAAAATAAAATGCCGGCAAGGTATCCACCCTTAACAATAAATAAGTACCAGTCCTCTTAAGAGCAGGGAAACCCCTTCGTATGGCCGGTTCCCTTATCTGTAAAAATAAATAGATTGCGTACGTCAAATAGACACCACACACATGGACAACAGACAACACACTATATGTGTAGCTCAGTTGCGTTATTGGGTAAAATAACAACAATTATTGGCTACAAAAGGTTGAGAACCACTGCACTAGAAATAGATAATTATGATGGTGATAGCAGACTCGGGTATAACTTACAAGTAATCTCTTTGTCAGCGCAGCTTACCGGCGAAGCTTACAGACTCTGTCATAACTTTGCCACCAGATTTCATAATGGGAAAGCGGCAAAGTTTCTCGCAACTTTAAACTCTGAAAGACGAGCTACCTGAGAGTGGTGTGGCGGTCCTGAAACACTAATTATGCATTGCAACAGAGTACCACTAAGCTACACGTATAGTGTTACTTCTTGCCGCGTTACCCCCGAAGAGTTTCGCATTTTACCAAGCCTTAGTGAAAACTGAAACTAGGTAGGAAACTAGAAAATGGCGGTACACGATTTATTTTAAATAGCGCGTGTTTCCTAGCTCCCGAAGGGGCGCAGTATAAATTATGTATATACCTGTATAATTTCTCTCGTAGTATAATAGGTAGTTGTAAATCAAATTTATGGTCTTAGCAAAAGAGTTACAGTGATGAAGAAAATGGCGAGTGGAAACTTTTTTATTTTTAAAGGTAAGGGGGCCGGCCTTGCGTCAACCACTTCAGTTGATGTGGAGGTTTCCCAGCTCTCGTTGGGCTGGTACTCATTTCTTGTGTTTTGAAATAATCACCGAAATGGGAAATAATTTTTGATCACGGGGTGAGGATCGTAGCCTAGCCTTCTGCCATGTAATTAATCTAAGCATTCTACGAACCAAGCATTCTACTAGACAGATCGCACCAGGAGACAATCTACCCACTATACATACAGTGCAACTTCGTAGTCTTTTTATTCTTTTTCCTCAGCTTTTCTCAGTCCACTCCTGGACGCAGTCCTCCTCCAATCCTCTCCATTCTCGTCTATCGGCTGCTGTGTCCTGCTATAATTTGCCTGCAGTTCCCTAGAGCTCGTCCAGCCATTTCAGTTAAAGTCTTCCCACTCCCCGCTTGGACATCCTGGGCCTCCACTGGACGATCATTTTCGGCCACCTGTCATGGTCCTGACTTGCGATGTGACCAGCCCAGCGCCACTGAAAGCAGGCCACTCGCTGCATGACATCAGTGACACCAGTGCGTCTACGGATATCCTAGTTTGGAATCCTGTCTCTGAGGTTGATTCCCAGCATCCTCCTTTTAATGGCTCTCTGGCACGTCCTCAGTCTGTCGGCGCTATCCTGAGTGAACCTTTTTGTTTCCAAGCCATAGGGGAATACTGGAAGTAAGCATGGCTCAAAGACGCTTTGTTTTAGGTTAACAGGGATTGTCGTGTCACTTAGGATGTAGCCCAGATTTCCAAAAGCTGCCCATGTCAGTTATATCCTATCCTATTGTACTATATCTACACAAAAGTTTATCTAGATTAACCCAACATTTGCTGGACATTTCGTCCACAAACAACGTTTTTCTAATCATCACAATAAAACACGTTATATGTGACAATAAAAGTGTAGAGACGAGTGCAGACCTGCGTGGTGTGACCCAGTTAGCGGAGAGATGTGGCAACTGCGCTGGTGGAAACAATAACAAACTAATGAAGTCTGTCTTAACGAAAATAATCACGAGCCTCGTTAGCAAGACTGTCAATGATTTCATGGGCTTTAACTCTACGATGGTCGCACGTTTTTCAATCATAAACGTTCCAACTAAGTCTGGCTAGATCTCCATTTGTGTGAGCTCATAAAACTAAGGAGCTACATTAAATTCTTTATGATGAAATGGCACATTAATTAATACTGAAGTGTTATGAATATATTATAGTCGTGTGTTGTGGCTTGTCTGTGTTAGTGCCTGTGAAGTCTCTCTATATGTTATTTACTTCTATAATTTATATTTGTTTTGTTCGAGATTGTTCGAGTGTTTGGTTGGATGTTGTAGTATTGTCTCGCATGAACAAATCCTCAGTGATTAGAGAATTAGCCTTATTCTTGCTATAAATTAAGAGCTGAAACTCTCTGTTGCTTAAGAAGTCTATCGCCCGTTGGATTATGCAAGTATAAAGTGACTCTGTATGTGAACCGTTTCTGAAATAAGTGTACAATAAATCAACGCAATTTTATTTAAATTGAACCCGCAAAAAACATAACAGTTTGAACAACTTTTTCATCCCCATCGTACTTTTTGTATGGCCTCATGAAACTACGGGGATAGATTGATTTTTCTAAGGATGAAAGGGCACATTACTAAAAGGAAGATTTTTAGGGTTGAAAAATAGTAAAAGCCAAGCTTATGCTATACTCAAAAACCATAAGATGCAAACGTCAAACATTATGTCCTAAATATTACGAGTATATCAAATGCTCCTCTTATAAAGTTGAAAATTCTTGAATGCATGAAGGTTTTCCTTTTTAATTAAAGTGTTCTCAGAGGTATGAACTTGTAAGACCTTTATGTAACAATTTTACATTGAACCCCTATGTATTCCGCAAATTAACCTTAAAACAAGTTATTTTGTGTTTACTGAATTGATCATGTTAGCGAACAAGTCATGTATGTTTTTATTTTCTAACAAATAAAAAAAAAAATTTTTTTTTCAAGCGCTATCGATTTTGAGATGAACAAAAGTCACGAATAGGTGCCGTAAAAATCCTGAACTTTCAAGTCTGCCTGAACATTGTGGGGTTAAGGCGACTGTCAATGATTTCACGGGCTTTAAAAATCACTTCTCAGATTATGCCTGAAAACTTGTTGTGTTGCTGAAGGGACATTGTGTAAGTTCGCGCATTAAACTGTCTGGTGTGCATTCTGGACACTCTCCAAATGAGTTTCAGATTGTTTGTTGAATTCTCGTGTATTAAATCGATTTTGTAATGCATGAGAAACAAATCCACTAAACGTTATTGTATAAAATAGTGGACTCTTTGCGATGCACGCGTCTGATATCTTCTTCTTTTCGTGCAACTTTTATCGAAGATTGGCGACCATCTTGGCTATTTGACTTTTAATTTCTTTAGTCCTGCCATTTTTGTTAACTAACAAAAATCCTAGAAAGACAAAACTGTTAGGACATAAATTCAACTAATATTATTCTTTGAGCGGATTGTGGTTAGGTGTTTTGTCTATGTTCACAGGCTATTAAATTCCTTACTCCTTTAGCCATTCTGCATTCATTAATCTTGTCCATCCCTACCGACTCACCATGTAACAAAAATTATGTGTAAATATATTTTTAAGTGTAAATCTGTTCACACAGTGAAAGTCCATTGTGTTTAAAAAAATCAATTGGAAAAAACAAAGTTTTAATTCACTTTTTATTTTATTTTTTGCTCAAACATATTGGTCTAATAAGGCATCTTCCTCTGTGTGAAGTTTAGTACTTGTAAATCTAGAGTGAGAAGAGACGTGTCTTGTCTCTTCGACTGCAACACAAGTCGCGCGAGATCGACAGGGAGAACCAAATAAAAGAAGATCGTTCGGGATTGAGATCCTTTCTGATTAGTCCAAGACTCCTTCTTCCCTGATGATCTGTAACTCAGCAGATTTGCCTGTGAACAGTTTGCTCAAGCGCCTAATCAAAATAATCAAGAAACAGCATTCACTCCTCTCTCCTATCGTACATAGAGAAGTCAAACCTGGCTCCACTAAATACGATTATTTTTTTATGTTTCTTAAAAACTACACGATTCAACACGCATACGAGAAGTAGTAAAAAAAATGTGATAATTTCAAAAAATGTAAAAATCCTTGAAGACGTGTCATGTCGGTAAAAAAAAAGTACAACATTTAAATCAAACATGGAGTTTCCTTCATGAATGATGTTAGTGTGTGGGGTCCCCTGACATGTGAATCGCACAGAACCATTTAACATTATTCGGCGTTTACGCTATGTTTGATTTGTTGCCCGCGCAAACAACATTATCTTGTGTGTTTGTATATCCATAGGTCGTGATTCAAGTGTGAAAAATGGCAAATCTATAAAAAATACTATATTTCCATATTTTTTGTACATGTCGTTTGAAAATGACCTATGCCACATTTTGAAAAATAAATTTGTTATGAATCAATTGAAAATGTAGCTGCTTATCTTTTTAAAAGAAAAAAACAAAAATTATTCGATTTTGTAGGGTTTGTGTATTCACACAGTGAAAATTCATTTTTTTAAAATAAAGCTATTTTTTGTTTAACGTAGTTTATTTTCACAATAATATTTAATATCTAATATCTGAAGAATGGCCCTATTGTAAATATTCAAATCCCTCTAGCTTCCCCCCTGCTCATTGCTCCTCTCCGCAATCCGCCATAACCCAATCCCCTTAATTTTGGTTTTATTCTTTGTCATTTTGTTGTTATTATTGTTATTTGTCTTTTTGTGTTGACTCAATAATTTTATTTGTGCTTTAAATATTTTATTTTATTTTATTTATTTTTTGACCCTCGGATGTTTGAATTAATTTATTGTAATTATTATATATTATTTTATGTTTTCTTTCTTTTAATTTTTGACTGTTGTATTTAATTTTAATTAAGTTCATATTTATTGTACCTTTACCTACCTATTTATTTGAATTTATATAATTTTGATCTATGGTTTGTTCTTAATAATTTTAAATTTTTTATACATCACTCTTGATAATGGCCTGAATATTGAAGGTCGAAAGTACTCGAGATATTAAATATTATTGTGAAAATAAACTACGTTAAACAAAAAATAGCTTTATTTTAAAAATTATTCCTTGACTTATAGGTTGGTATGAGGCTGACCACCCATACTGTAAAAAATGGTTCACTTTGCCAATGTCACCCCTGTTTCAGGGAAGGTCGGCAAAAGTTGTGGGGCTTATGTTCATTTGAGGTTTGGATTTTATTTGTAAGTACACATTCAGCATTTGTAAGCGCGAACTACACTTGTTGGTTTGTGGGCATACATCTGAGAGCTTTAAATGAATATATCCTTGCAACTTAGATTATAGATTATAGATTCGATTTCCAAAAAAAATATTTTATGGCAAAATCTAACCCCCGAAATTTCAGAATCCTGAAAAGCTTTTCTATTTTATTTTTAAAGTTTAAGCTGGAACTACGGTCGTTTGACATATTTACAAATGATAATTGACTTCATTGTTAGGCAAAAAAACTTTTCCGTTATTAGATGAACTGTTACGGGAGAATTAATATAGATTCTGACCTTTCGTTGGCGACGTAGCCAACGTCTTCAGGAGACACTTTCTCTACACGATGACTGAGGATGAACTGAGAGTTCATCTTTAGCCATCGTGTAAGGTTATAATGTTATTAAGTGAAGTTAATTATTTAAAATAATTTAACAATTACTTACAAGATAAGATATATTTCATGGGAAAGTATACAATGTTAAATAAACACAGAGTTTTAATATCACAAGATGAGATCAACCTCGAGCACTTTCGATGCTATCACATCATTATCAACGAAAGCGCTCGAGGAAATAAATCAACTCGTGAAGAAAAACTTTGTGTTTTATTTTTACATTAATTATTTAAAATGAATCTTCACAATGTCAATAAAAAAACTCTTAAATTTTATTATAGAGTATAATGGTATCATCTCGAAAACAGTTTAAAAACCACAATTCCAGTCTAACTTTGGCCTCGGTTGGTTTTATACAAGTTTTTAGTGTACCTAACGGTCTCTGTTTGACACCTACTATGATAATAATTATCATAATATATTCTAAACGGCCATATAAACTATAAAAGCCAAAGCCCTTCTGGCTTCCTGTATCATAACTCTTCCCAGACCGCTGTTTGTATAGAGAATTTTGATATGACGACAAAGTCAAAGCGTGGGATCGAAATAACAGAATCGTAGCGTATTTTGTGAGTTGTTACTACAGACACGTGGTTTATACTAGGATGCGATAAAAGTTAATGACATTTCCTGATATAATTCACATGGACTTATAATTATAAGTCCAAACGATAATTCAATCTATAATCTATGCTGGAAAGATATATAGATACCTTTAAGGTAGAACTAAATTTAAAAAAAAAATGGGCTAATTTATTTGGCGAGCGCTGTTTTTGTGTGTATCATACCTCAAGAGCCCTCTACGAGCTTGGTCGTCGCTGTAGAAAGTGCCCAATCTCAAGCAAGACCCAGTTGCTGTAAGGCTGTATGGACTTTTTTATGACCGGTCTTTGGTAAAGGTTTATGAATTTTTCAACCCAGCGAAGAGCAAATTTTAAAGTATAACTTTTATACTTTTTGTGCTCCGCTGGGATTTGAACCCACAACCTTCCATTTACGAGTCCAAAGTGTTGCCATTGGACTACGGACCGGTCTACTCGGGCTTCCCAGATAAATGCACCTTTTTCCCTATTTTCTACGAGAGAAAACTCTTCAAATGTTAAAAAATCCTGAAGTTTAGAAGTTTTTTATGAGCACTGCCTTATAATTAGTTCACCTACTGGGACAAGTTACTCCCAAGTCACAATAAAATGTTAAATCCAAGATTTAACTTTGAGAAAATCCAAGATCACAAATCAGTGAATCAGCTCTTAACATTTAAGAATCATCTTACATAGATTTCCACAACCAGACATGTTAAAATTCGCGCTGGTGGACCCAGTCTCAAACGAACATAGACCCTGCAACTCTTGCCGACCTTCCCTGAAACAGGCGTTTAATTAAAAAACGTGCCCATTTTTGACAGTATGGGTGGTCAGCTTCATACCAAACTCATAGTCAAGGAACGTAGGTAACGCAACTAAGCTACACATATATTGTATCTTTTTGCATGCGTTATTCCTCAAGGGGTCCCACGTGGTGATTCGGGACCTATTTGTTTTTCGGGAAGGGGGCTGGCCTCACGCCAACCACTTCAGTTGCAGTAGGTATTAAGGTTACAATTAAATTTTCTAACAACGTACGAATTAAAGGACATTGTAGTCATGAGTCTTACTAACAATGATAAATAACAATAAAATCAGATTTTTATGATCTACTATCCTGTAACAGTAATGAGCAAGGCTTAATAAAACAGCTGTGTAATGAATATCAAAGCAAGACTCGTAAAAAATATGTTTAGGAAATCCTAGAACGTGTTTGAGAAACTAAATACCTTTTACGTTATTAGTCGTTCCTTGATGGTGACAGAATAGAACATCACAGTGACAAAATAACACATGACATAACGTCACATGATAAAACATCACATGTACTGAGGAAATGAGGGTTCTTGAGGTGTGCTACATACAAAAACGGCGCTTTAAATAAATTATCGGTGGTAATTTATTCATGAATTGAAAATTTAAAAGCCTGAACCTTAACCGGCAACATTACAGATCAACTACAATTTTTTCAGTACTTACATCCTTCTTAAATAACTAGACTGGCCCAAAGTCTAGTGGTTTGTTTCAACACTTCTGACTCGTACCTAATTGGAAGGTTGTGGGTTCGAATCCCGGCGGAGCACAAAAAATATACCATTTATATTTTCAAATATGCTCTTCGCTAGGTGAAAAATTAATATACCTTTCCATCTAGCCGTACAACAACTGGGTCTTGCTTGAGAATTGGCGCTTTCTATAGCGACGACCAAGCTCGCAGAGAGCTCTTGAGGTGTGATTCACTCAAAAACAGCGCACACCAAATAAATCATTCTAATATTATTGTTATACTTCTTTCAATTAATTCATCCAGAGTCATAACCTTTTGCATACAAACTATCACTTTCACCATTACATTTTTGTTTCTTTTTTTAACGTAAAATTTATTAACGTTACAAAAGTGCGTGCATAATGTTCCATTGAAAAAGTGTAAATTTTTCGACGCCGGTATTTTGTTTCTTTAAACGCTCAAACTCTGTCGCAGTGTGTTGAAGTATTGATTAATGGAGTTAACAAATTAGTTGTGAACAAACAATACGAGATTCTACACGTTTGCATACAGGCTACACGTCCCCCGAGTGCTTGTTTGCCTTATCTACCATTCGATTCAAAGATGACCTTTCAATGAAACAGTCTTAAGATCACATTCTACACAAAGCTAAATCAAAAACGTAGGTACGACACGACAATGTCTAATCTAATCTAATCTAATCTAAGCTGCAAAGATATATTATATCATTTAAGATTTATATTAAATGCATTCCCACAAGCAGACATGTATAATTTCGTGCTAACACATGCTGCATGTGGACCTACAATATAAAAACCCAATCTCAAATGAACATAAGCCCTGCAACTCTTGCCGTCCTTCCTTAAAACAGGGGTGACATTGGCAAAGTGAACCAATTTTTTACAGTATGGGTGGTCAGCCGCATACCAACCTACAAATCAAGGAACAATGTGAGAGTTTTTTTTAAATATGCTTGCTTATGTGTACCTATGTGTCCGCTTCTAGTATAGTTTACTGTGAGTTTGAATGTATGCATGTGCTTAGGCACGTAGTTGCTGGTAACTAGAATAATACGAACAATACAGAAGTGTGTAGAAGGGTCCGGAATATGTGAGAGGCGTCCGTTTAGACGCTATATATTTGGACCGCAATTGTGTGAGAGATCAGTGTCGATTGAAACACTGAGCCGTGAAGTCGATAAACTAAGAGCTAGAAATCACTAATCAGTACACTGTCAACCGACTTAGTGTAAAATAGATCTGGAAAAATAAACTGCACTTTAATTAAAAGAACCTAACTAAAATCATCACAATAATTTTAAAATCAATTTCCAGTTTTCACAAGACACATTGGTGCAGTACACATACAAACATTGTTCATGTGAAATTACCTCTGATGGACATAAGACAAATAAGCACTAAGGGGGCGTTCAGCCGTGTAGTGATTTGTCAAAAAATGCTAATAGCGTTTGTGTTTACAGAGATGAACAAAGAGCAGTGTAAGAAAATGTCCTCCAAAATAATCATGTGATGATATTTTTTGATAAACTGGGTAAAGGACTCGTGTTATTGTTACCAATATATAGTTGCGTGTAGTGGATTGTCTGTGTAAGTATTTGTAAAATTATTTTTAAATAAAAAGACGGATATTTTGTGCGAACCGTTAGAGGAGAATATCAGTACTCTCGACGTTTCGCTAGTGGTGTAGGCAACATCTTCAGGCGACACCATCTCTGTACGACGACTGAGGATGAACTTATCATCCTCAGTCATGACAGCTAATTCTAAGTCGTCGTACATAGAGGGTTTGTACGAAATCCAGGGAAAACCTCAAAAAATCCTTTAAAACACACTACTTCCCCGCGATAGCACAGCAAGCGCCCTTGGAGTGACAATCTTTACGAAACGGCGCTATATCAAATCATCATCACCATCATCGGTGTCTCCTGAAGACATTGGCTGCATCGCTAACGAAACGTCGCGAGTACTAATATTCTCCACTGACGGTTCATTTAAATAATCGGCAAGTTAATTTATTTTTAAAATTTTACACATAGGTATTCCTTGATAGTACCTAACCTAACACCGTTTATTATCACATTTCTTTTAAAAAAAAATGTAACCTGTTGTATATATTCCTTGACTTATAGGTTGATATGTTGCTGACCCCCCATACTGTACAAAATGGTTCACTCTGCCAATGTCTCTCCTGTTTCAGTGAAGGTCGGCAAGAGTTGCAGGGTGTATGTTAATTTCAGATTAGGGTTGAAATGTTGTAGGTTCACATGCGCCATGTGCATGTGCATAATGTGAATCCCCAATGTAACATATCTTCGCAACTTAGATTAAATTAGATTCGATTAGATGGCTAGGACTCTAAAACCGACATGGCACTGGTTGGTAACAAGTCTTCATCACAGAAATACTCTGTGAGTATTGCTTGCCAAGGTCAGCAGTGGGAGACTGTGCGGTCCATATGATGACGATAATTTATTGATGACTCTCATCTCGTGATGACGCTCTTCCTTGCGACGATGAAGCATTTGATGTCCACCGATGAAAGTCTCGCATGTCTATAAACTCGATGCTTTACAACCAACGCCCAATATTATTTTTTTCACTTTCAACTTATATCAAATATGCGTTTATTCAAAGTTTCTATGGGCACGAGATTTCTTTTTTTTTAAGTTAGCAGAAATGTAATCAAATATGCTCCATAATTTTTCTTTCATCTTAATTTAAAATCCACGAAATTTTTACCACGTAAATATTTTTAGTATTATTATGGATCTATAATCTTACTATATGATGATAATAATAAATAATAATATTAGGATGATTTATTTGTTGAGCGCCGTTTTTGTGTGCATCAAACCTCATGAGTTCTCTCCGAGCTTGGTTGTCGCTATAAAAAGCGCCATTTCTCAAGCAAAACCCAGTTGCAGTAATGCTGGATTGACCTTTGGTGACCGCTCTTTGCTAAAGGTGTATAACTTTTCAACCCAGAGAAGAGCATAATATTTGAAAATATAAATGAATTCGAGCCCACAACCTTCCATTTACGAGTCTGAAGCGTTACCTCTCGACTACGGACCGGATTTCTATCGACGGGATTGAAAAAAAGCTTCGCCAATAAAATAAATCTATTAAATTTGTCATATTGAAAGTAAGTTTAGATTTCGCTTTTAGAGTCGCATTAGAGGAGCCGTTAACATCAAGGATATTCGCGAAAATTCGTCTACCGAGATTGCGAGAGGAAACTGGTGACCCTGAGCCGTGAGCCAAATGCCCATGTCCGCATTTTTCCGATGGACAGGTGGGCGAAATGTACTTTATGGGCGTCGACCCGAGATGTCCGAGAAAATTGGTAGAAGACAGACAAGTAAGCGACGCGACGGACCCACAATAATATGTATATTATATTGTTACAATTTACGGGTTCAATTTAATATAAATTGCAGTTCTATTTTTTTGCAAAATTTATTTTATATATTTTATCTAATATATTATTCCTTGACTTATAGGTTGGTATGAAGCTGACCACCCATGCTGTAAAACATGGCTCACTTTGCCAATATCACCCCTGTTTCAGGGAAGAACGGTAAAAATTGCTGGGCTTATGTCTTTTTGAGGTTTTGTTTTTGAATTGTAAGAAGGTACACATTTAAGTAAGCGAGAACTGCTGCATGTGTGATTATTAATTATAATCCTAACCTTTACGCAACAGGGGTGACATTGATAAAGTAAAATATTTTTTACGCTATGTGTGATCAGCCTCATACCAACCTATAATTCAAGGCATTAATTTTTTAAATATCCTTTGTTCAGTATGGAAAAACTCTTTTATGAGATATTTAAAAAAAAAAGTATTGACGTAACACTGATCATATTATTGTTATATAAATAGCAAATGCATATAAATATTTAGGTAGGTAGATATATCATTTGTAGCTGATGGGAGTTGTATATAAGTAGGATTAATTATTATAAGTACCTAGGGTACTTATAATAATTTGAAATCATCATAATTACTTACTCGAAGATTTTGGAAGACCACTCGAGAAGGTTCCGGAAAAATTGACCTCTAGAAGCATCTACCTTCACAGCTATATAAGCCGAGAATGGCTTGCAGGTAGTTCAGTCATCCTACGACAATCTGCTTCTAAGCACTAAAACAGTATAAGTGAACCTAAACCATCTGTCAAATATATAAATGTGAATTATGAAAATGAATGTAAACTGTAAAAAAAAATCTAACTGTGAAATAATAGAAGAAGACCAGTTTTTACTTTGCAAAATATTTGAATCCCGAATAAGATAACATTATCTACAAAAATAAAAAAAAATCACGGGACAATGCTATCTACAAAAGCAGTATGATTCCCGTCTTTCATATTTGTAAAATAAAACTTATTTTTGTGTAACATCGTTGTCTCTTCAGTCGACCGCATTTTCCTCGCCAGAATCCTAAATACGTAGTTCTTTCAATATTTACGAGGCAGAATCTGTACTCCAAGTATAAGACAAACCATTCAAACCCTGCCATCGCGTTTACCAAAACATGTACGGGAATTGAAACAGCGACTCTGTGAGAGCGTTTTAGTTCTTCTTAAGTTAAGGTTCAGTTTACACGGGGTCATTTTCTCGGTTTTATTCATCTGTTGCAGATTTAAAAAAAGATTTTCGCGACGAAAATTTCATATAATCTTTATTTTATGGTACTCGTATCTTGTATTACGTAGGTATATTATTATTTAATCGTTTTTTATTTGGGGGCAGTTGACGCATTCAATCGCTTTAATCTCAAGGACGACTCCATACATCTGTTTCGGTAACTGTAGCTTACCTAATCTAATCTAATCTAAATCTAAATCTAAGCTGCAAAGATATGTATCATTTTAAATTCATATAAGATGCATTCCCACAAGCACACACGCATAATTTCGCACTCACACATGCCGCACGTGGACCTACAGTATAAAAAACCCAATTCTCAAATGGACATAAGCCCTGCAACTCTGGCCGACCTTCCCTGAAACAGGGGTGACATTGGCAAAGTGAACCATTTTTTACAGTATAGGTGGTCAGCCTCATACCAACCTATAAGTCAAGTAATACCTTTTACCTTTTCGCCAATCATCGTCTCCTTTTCTTGCGGTTTTTTTTTAGAAGATATGACCGGGATAGTCTTGTGGTGGACAAAAGCCAAAAAGAAACGAAAAGGATGGATTACGACAAAGAGGTACAACGAGGTTTCCAACCGGCCCATAGTCTAGTGGTAACGCTTTGGACTCGTAAATGGAAGTCGTGGGTTAGAATCCTGGCAGAGTATAAAAATACACCATTTATATTTTCAAATATGCCATTCGCTGGGTTAAAAATTATACACATTTACCAAAGATCAGTCATGCACAGGTACATGGTACATCCAGTCTTATAGCAACTTGGTCTTGCTTGAGAATTGGCGCTTTGTAGCGACCACTAAGCTCGTAAAAAGTCCGGGCGATAGCTCAGTTGGTAGAGTGCTTGCATTCCATGCTGAGAGCAAGGTTTCGAATCCCACCAAGGGTATCAGAAATGATTTCTCGTTTAGGTGTTTATTTTAAACCCAAAATAAAATACCGGCCTTCACAAAAAATGAGTACCAGCCATCTCGGGAGCTGGAAAACCCCCACTTTAACTGAAGGGGTTAGCGTAAAGCCGGTCTCCTTACCTGTAAAAATAAATAGGTTTCACTCACCAAATGCGACACCTTCAGGGACAACGTGGCAAGAAGTTACACTATATGTGTAGCTCAGTAGTGTTCCCTTATTGTTTTTTTAAAAGTTCCTCTGGTGGACAACGAAGTCATAAAGCCTTTAGTTGCGTATATTAGTTATGTGATAGGATGGAATGGCACAGTGACAAAACGATGCAAGACAAAACGATGCATGACAAAACGACACATGACAGAATGACTCATGACTGAACATCACGATGACAGTACATCAAATGACAAAAGATCACTATGAAAAACAAAAACATAAAATACAAAGCGGTGACAAAACAACAGAAGGACAAAACATCACACACCTGAAACAGAACATACCATAAAGGGCATGAAAAAAATCACATGATAAACATCACAAAACAACACAGTTGTCATTTAATGTTTTGTCCTTTCCTGTGATGTTTTGTCATCATGTGATGTACCGTCATGCTTTAGTCTATCATGTATTGTTCTGTCATGCGTTGTTCTGTCATGTGTCGTTCTGTCATGTGTAGTTATGCCATGTGTCGTTTTATCACTGTGTCGTTCTACCATGGAACCTATTAGTTCTAATGTAAATTCTCTTTAGTTGTAATTTATACAGAACGATTTAATATCTATGAAATTTTTAATATGCGCCGGAGCATTCATGTATGGAACTTATATGAACGAATCTTTCCAAGTTAGGGAAGGAAACTTGCGAAACAAATCTATCCTGGTTTTTGCGGAATTGATGATGATGATGAGTTGGTGATCTTTTTATAGCACAGTTTCGTGATGTAGTCACTCCAAGGCGCTTGTGCATGCAAAAAAAAAAAAAACGCAACTAAGCTACACATATAGTGTAACTTCTTGCCGCGTTATCCCCGAAGGGGTCGCATGTGGCGAGTTGAACCTATTTATTTTTACAGGTAAGGGGGCCGGCCTTACGCCAACCACTTCAGATGAAGTGGGGGTTTCCCAGCTCCCGAGGGGGCTGGTACTCATTTCTTGTGAAGGCTGAGTAAACCTTGCCGGTATTTTTATTATGGGGTTTGAAATAAACACCGAAATAGAAAATCATTTCTGACACCCTCCTCGGTGGGATTCGAACCCGAGCTCACGGGGTAGAATGCAAGCACTCTACCAACTGAGCTATCGACCGGGCATGCGATGCCAGAAATTTGCTTGTCTTTAGTGCATTTCAAAACTTTCCATGGTCCTCTAGCTCTCTCACATGATGAGGCATGTGTTTCTAGGCCAGAGGACCAGCAACTGCAAATGCACGCTCTCCAAACACTGTGTTTACTCTTTGTTTCGGCTCTTTAATTCGTGACTTGGCACTGGTTTCTAACAAGCCAATTTTTATATAGCGCCGTTTAGTGGCACTAGCCACCCCAAGGGCGCTTAATTCATTCAATTCAAGCAACTATATGCAAAAAACAATGCAACTAAGCTAGACATATATTGTAACTTCTTGCCTGCGTTATCCCCGAAGGGGTCGCATGTGGCGATTCAGGACCTATTTATTTTTACGGGTAAGGGAGCCAGCTTCACACTAACCACTTTCAGTTGAAGTGGGGGTTTCCCAGCTCCCGGGGGAGCTGGTTCTCATTTTATTGTGAAGGCTGAGTAAACCTTTGAGATCGAACCCTTGCTCTCGGCATGGAATGCAAGCATTCTACCAATTGAGCTATCGACCTTTTTACGAGCTTGATCGTCGTCGCTACAAAGCGCCAATTCTCAAGCAAGACCCAGTTGCTGTAAGGCTGGATGGACCTTTGGTGACCGGTCATTGGTAAAGGATTATGAATTTTTCAACCCAGAGATGAGCAAATTTGAAAATATAAACAGTATATTTTTTGTGCTCCGCCGGAATTTGAGCCCACAACCTTCCATTCAGAGTCTAAAGTGTTACCACTGAACTACGTACCGGTCCAACTTTATTATGAAAATAAAACCGGTATCCCGGGATTGCATCCCTTTGCCACCAAACCTTGCACTTGCCTATCTACACAGCATCCCCGTACAGTGCGATTATTTTAATAAAAGCTTACACGGTCTGGAAGCTCATGGAGAAATTGCTTTTCAAAGTATTGGAAAAGCAATTCAGACTAAAGTGATGTATGGCGGAGCGAATGCGGTGATGAAATGAATGGAAAAGAATATGAGGAAAGAAGAGTAATTAAAAGATAGTGTGAGTAATGTGCGACAATGAATTAGTTAATTGAAGCATGTGTCATATTATATATCTTTATTTTCTTTGTTATAAGTTTTTTGATTAAAATTTCTGTTTTATTAGGTAGGTAATATTTTCAAATTGTATGAAAATACTTATTTTTTATAAGTACTTTAAACCGGCAAGGTCGATAGCTCAATTGTTAGAATGCTTGCATTCCATGCCAAGAGCTAGGGTTCCATCATGATGGTCTATGGAACGTAAACGTTAATATATATTTTAATATTTTTTAGTGTTGATCTGTTTTTTATATTTCTTAGATTTCTTTGTCGGTGTTATGGCCGAGGGGGCAAAGTATTCTGATCTTTATAGCGTGTTTCGAATGGAACAAAGTTAGTTCGATCCCCGCTTGTCATAACTTTGACCCTGGTTCAAGAGTGAACAAGATGAATGTGAATTATTTAATGATGATATTAATACCTGTTTCTGGCCAGGCAGAATAGGTTGGTGAATTGCATTCCTCTTTACAGATCTATTTTTTTAAATAAAAAAAAAAAAAAAAAATTTAGGCCTGCGCCGAGAATTGAACCTACGGCCTTCCGATTACGAGTCCGAAGTTTTAACCTTAAAAGACTACGGACCAAATATGTCGAGTATATGTAGGAGCATTATTATAATTTTAAAACAATATACCAACAGCACTGAATGAAAGTCATAACAATAAATAAAACAACAGATATTCGAGTTCTATAGAATCAAAATTAGCAATCTAGGATATTTTCCAAAATGAGAAAAACATACAGAAATGATCAGAAAATAATTTCCAATGTTTCCATGTATAAAGTGAGTTTTAAAAAAAATCTAGAATGCCGCATTTGTTTATATTTGTCTCATTTCTAATCAATTATCGAATGAATAACTCATGAAGCGGGCTTAAACCGCGAATTAATCTTATTATTTAAAACACTATTTACGATACATGATACAAACAGGTGTTAGATTATGCTGGAAATAGTAACACCATGATTTATGCCATTAAACTCTGAATATGCCTCAGAAACGCAACACGCAATACTAAGTTTTCTGCCTTTAATTGCCTTATTTCGGGGCTATAGGCTTTAAACGGTTCCTTGACTTATAGGTTGGTATGCGGCTGACCATCTATGCTGTAAAAATGGTTCACTTTGCCAATGTCACCCCTGTTTCAGGGAAGGATGGCAAGAGTTGCAGGGTGTATGTCCATTTGAGATTTGTTTTTTTTTTTTTTTTTTTTTAAACAAGAATACAATAGCATTAAATAGAGTTTTGTACATATATAAGATATTTTTTACATTAATTCATGTCGCCTATTACTGTAATCTACAATTGTGTATGTCAACTTACAAATCATGCCAGGTAAATAAATAAATAATATGTTGTAGGTTCACATGCGGCATGTGCAAGCGCGAACTTGTACGTGTCTGGTTGTGAAAATGCACGTAATGTGAATCTCTAATATAACATATCTTTGCAACTTAGATTAGATTTAATTAAGCCCTGCAACTCCCCTTGGAGGTTCACATGCGGCATGTTTAAGCGCGACGTTAAATGTGTCTGCTTGTGGGAATACGTTTAATATAAATCTTGAATGTAATATATCTTTGCAACTTAGATTATTTATAGATTATAGATCTATATCACTTGAAAAAAAAACACATTAATCCCTTTCACGTTTTGTGTTTTTGTATAATAATTGTTGTGTTTTTATGCCTGAATTATTATAAAATTAAATATTTGCAAAAAAATCCATGAAATGAAATAATTCAATCCGCAACACTGTATTTGCATAGTTTGCTAATTCATACGACAAATTGCTTTATTCACTTATACCTAGTCAGGCACAATAAAAAATTGCATGCGTGTGCAAAAATTCATAGCACATGATGTGAAATAAATCAAAACAAATTAAATACAATTAAAATTGCAAAAAAAGACATTTTTTCCACTATTTTTTTTCATAATTTATTGTTTGACTCTTCATACTTTTCTTCTTCTTTTTAGACTTTTTAATTGACTATAAATAATGATAATATTAGGATGATATTTTTGGTGAGCGCTGTTTTTGTGTGTATCACACCTCAAGAGCCCTCTGCGAGCTTCGTCGGCGCTGTAGAAAGCACCAATTCTCAAGCAAGACTCAGTTGTTGTAAGGTTGGATGGACCTTTCAGTGACCGGTCTTTTGGTAAAGGTTTTATGAATTTTTCAACCCAGCGAAGAGCAAATTTGAAAATATAAATGGTAATTTTTTTGTGCTTCGCCGGGATTCGAAGCCGCAACCTTCCATTTACGAGTCCGAAGTGTTACCACAGGACTACGGACCGGTCAACCGGTTTAAGCCTCGTATAATGAACCCACAGTTTTTTTAATGTGGGGATGAATGTAATGTCACTTGGTTGGACTAGAAGCAGAACACAGTCATAATTTCAATACAAAATTTTGTAGGTAGTTTGAAATGATACTAAGGCGCTACCTAGCGCATTTAGCATCACCTTAGCACGTTTCACATTGCTAAAAAAATCCTCTTTTAATTATTTTCGGGATTTTTTTTTATCTAGTTTGCCCACCCACATATTTCAGGGATTTTTAAATTGTGTCGAGTCCATGACAAGTCTGTTTTTTTTTATGAGGTCCGCACGGTTACGTAACAGTGCCACTGGACTACGGACCGGTCCAAGAACTGAATTTTAACTAAATTTTATGTAACTAAAACAATTATATTAAAACTCTTTTTTATTTTCACTTATTTTTATTAATATACACAAACGTTTTCAATCACTCACGATCATCATCAGGTACAACAAAATGCATAAAATACACACAGATCAAATATGAATTTTCAGTGCTAATATACAAACCATACAAAATAAAATATAATAGATAGATTAATAAAAATGAGAGCTTAGTGCCCATAAATTCAAGAAAACAAAATTATTAACTCTAGATTAGAGTCATCTAACGTTCATAAACCATAAATATAAGTTAGTTGATTTTAAATGATCGATTTGTTGATCAGACACAGAAGAAAAAAACTCATTCACTTTCAACACAAAATATTAATTACAGCATTTTACCATAACTCAAGTATAAAACTTCGCGTTTAAACTCAACCAAAACTACCCAAAAATTAACGAAAACTAAAGGGGTGCTGTTTTAGTTTTCATACATTTTTGGTATATCACTTTGAGCGTAATGTTTTATACTTGGTGTGTTTGATAGAAACATATTTCATTAAAGGTCCCTCCAGTGCTTGTTTGGCTTATCTACAATTTTATTCAATCGAGATTGAGAATCACATTCTTCACAAAATGAGCTGAGAAAAAACGTAAAACACGATAATGTGAGAGTTGCTTTACTGTAACTGTAACTCTTTCGCCATTCCACTAGGAGTAGCCAGAGCCTCTGATGAGCTGCCTCCATTTCTTCCTATCCTTACATAAATACATACCTCTTTTAATTCATTCATATCCATAACCTTTTTCATACATTTTCTTCTTTTACGCTCACTTTGTACATCCCATTCTTTCACAATCTTCTCAATCTGATCACTCCATACTTTTCTCGGTTATCCCTAACCTCTTGTTTCTTTCACACTTCCTCTGTATACAATATATTTAAAATCAATTTACAGTCTTCATAAGACACATTGGTTCAGTACACATACAAACATTGCTCAAGTTAGATTACCTTTGATGGACATAAGATAAACAATCACTAAGGCAAAAATACTCACTTGTGCAAATTATATATCGTATATCGTGGAGTGGAAAAAAGCTTAGTGACCGAGTTGTCTCTGGCCCGAAGTGAAATGAGCGTTGCATACTTGATTTAATTCATAGCCGCGAGATGAACAGGTATTCAGCCGACTTGAGAGATTGAAATTTGCAGTAACCATCAACCATCGGTAATGTCAACATATTGATAGGTTTTTAGCGGGTTCTATTTCGATACGTATGAAGCTAACATAGGTTTTTTCCCTATTTTATACGAGAGAAAACATTAAAAATGAATAAGAGTTTTAGGCTTACACGGCTGATGATGCTGGAGTGATGCTTTCCGGGATCTGTTGCCGTGGTCTGTGGGAGCTGGAGCTTTCGGACGTTTCACCCATTTCTACGATGGGCATCGAACTAATTATGAGCCTCATAATTAGATCGATGGATATGAGAAGTTGCTAGTAATAAAATGTTTTATCCACGATTTCTCAAATTTCCTTGACTTATAGGTTGGTATGAGGCTGACCACACATACTGTTAAAAATGCTTCACTTTGCCGATGTCACCCCTGTGTCAGGAAAGGTCGGCAAAAGTAGTAGGGTTAATGTTCATTTGCGGTTTGGATTTTATTTGTATGTACACATTCAGCATTTATAAGCGCGAACTACACGTGAACATAAAACGTACAACTTTTGCCGACCCTCCCTGACACAAGGATGACATTGGTAAAGTGAATATTTTTTTACAGTAGGTATGGGTGGTCAGCCGCATACCAACCTATAAGTCAAGGAAATCAGTCAAGGAATACAAGCAATTAATACATTCAAATATATAAAACAAATAAACTCTAAACAATTAAACAGTAAAAAAAATGAAAAAAAAAGTAATGCGTCCTTACAAAATAAAAATCTAAACCTCAAATGAACATAAACCCTACAACTTTTGCCAACCTTCCCTGACACAGGGATGACATTTGCAAAGTGAACCATTTTTTACATTATGGGTTGTCAGCCTCATCCCAGCCTATAAGTCAAGGAATTGATTGAATCAAAATAATAAAGAAAAATAACAGAAAATAAGACACTGACCACTGGTTTGCAATCACTTAATAATCACACACTGTCTATTGTACATAATTAAAGACTTTGCGAAAAGAGATTTTTTCTTTCCAAAAAAAAAAAAATAGAGGCGTGCATATGTCAACTGTCAATATCGTAAGCTTATTTTTTGTACCGAATTATTTTAATTCGCTTTAAGCATGCACCTACCTTCTCTCTCAAACGAAATTTAATCCGCTAGGCATAGTATTTTTGTCGTCTTTAAATTGCAACACTTGTAATATATTAAATAATAAATTTGATATTGTAGAAAAAAAAATGAGGACTTAATTTATAGATAAAAAAAATCCCAAAAGACAACTGGAAAAAAAATTGAGTCAAACAGAATCAAAGTCCGCAATCTATGTTCCGGAAATGACATATTTCCATATATTTATATGCAATGTAAGTGGCATCGATATTATGCTAACATTGAAGATTCGTAGTATAACATTTCGTAACATATTCATCTATAATAATATAATAATAATCTATAATCTAAGTTGCAAGGATATATTTAAAAAAAGCTCTCAGATGTATGCTCACAAACCAACACGTGTAGTTCGCGCTTACAAATGCTGAATGTGTACTTACAAATAAAATCCAAACCTCAAATGAACATAAGCTCTACAACTTTTGCCGACCTTCCCTGAAACAGATTCATGATTCACTGATTTGAGAAATCGTGGATAAAACATTTTATTGAGTGTAACTTCTCATGGTTAGTAAAATAATTATAAGAAACTAGCAGACTGACCGTGCTGCGCACGGTTGTCTGCTAGGCCCTTCGGGCCGTGTAAGTCTGGCTTCGCAAAATTTTTCCTCACACCTCCTTCATAGTAATTAAATGCTTTAAGAAGTAATTTGAAAAAAAAATTGCGGTAAAAGGGTTATTTAGTTCTTTCATGTTCTGAGTATCTTGTATGAAGCATGAGGTATGAGGCTGACCTCCCATACCTAAAAAAATGTTCACTGAACGAATGTTTCTCTGTTCCTGAAAAGGTCGGCAAAATTGCAGGGCTTATGGTCAAGAGAGGCTGAAATTTTTATTTGTAATTACACATGCAGCGTTTGTAAGGGCAAACTCACTCATGTCTGCTTGGGGGCATGCATTCAATATGAATTATAAAATGTATGTATGCAACTTAGATTTATATTCTAAAATTAATAACATCAAGTGCCACAATTATATGTTAGCGTGAAAGAACATTTGCCAGCTTGTGGGTGTGCATTGTATTTGAATCATCAAAACTCTTTTTGCAACTTAAGATTATAAATTAAGATAACCGTTGTTTAAGGATTTTTCAAACCCAAATTCCTTGACCTAAGGGTTAGTATGAGGCTTACCACCCATATCGCATAAATGGGTTCACTTAACTAATGTTCCCCCTGTTTCTGAATAGGTCGGCAAAAGTTGCATGGCTTATGGTTATGAGAGGATGAAATTTTTATTTGTAAGCGCAAAGTCACTCATGTCTGCTTGGGGGCATGCATTGAATATGAATTATAAAATGTATGTATGCAACTTAGATTTATATTCTAAAATTAAAAACATCAAGTGCCACAATTATATGTTAGCGTGAAAGAACATTTGCCAGCTTGTGGGTGTGCATTGTATTTGAATCATCAAAACTCTTTTTGCAACTTAAGATTATAAATTAAGATAACCGTTGTTTAAGGATTTTTCAAACCCAAATTCCTTGACCTAAGGGTTAGTATGAGGCTTACCACCCATATCGCATAAATGGGTTCACTTAACTAATGTTCCCCCTGTTTCTGAATAGGTCGGCAAAAGTTGCATGGCTTATGGTTATGAGAGGATGAAATTTTTATTTGTAATTACACATGCAGCATTTGTAAGCGCAAAGTCACTCATGTCTCCGAAGAGGAGTGCATTGAATATGAATTATAAAATGTATGTATGCAACTTAGATTTATATTCTAAAATTAAAAACATCAAGTGCCACAATTATATGTTAGCGTGAAAGAACATTTGCCAGCTTGTGAGTGTGCATTGTATTTGAATCATCAAAACTCTTTTTGCAACTTAAGATTATAAATTAAGATAACCGTTGTTTAAGGATTTTTCAAACCCAAATTCCTTGACCTAAGGGTTAGTATGAGGCTTACCACCCATATCGCATAAATGGGTTCACTTAACTAATGTTCCCCCTGTTTCTGAATAGGTCGGCAAAAGTTGCATGGCTTATGGTTATGAGAGGATGAAATTTTTATTTGTAATTACACATGCAGCATTTGTAAGCGCAAAGTCACTCATGTCTGCTTGGGGGCATGCATTGAATATGAATTATAAAATGTATGTATGCAACTTAGATTTATATTCTAAAATTAAAAACATCAAGTGCCACAATTATATGTTAGCGTGAAAGAACATTTGCCAGCTTGTGAGTGTGCATTGTATTTGAATCATCAAAACTCTTTTTGCAACTTAAGATTATAAATTAAGATAACCGTTGTTTAAGGATTTTTCAAACCCAAATTCCTTGACCTAAGGGTTAGTATGAGGCTTACCACCCATATCGCATAAATGGGTTCACTTAACTAATTTTCCCCCTGTTTCTGAATAGGTCGGCAAAAGTTGCATGGCTTATAGTTATGAGAGGATGAAATTTTTATTTGTAATTACAGATGCAGCATTTGTAAGCGCAAAGTCACTCATGTATGCTTGGGGGCATGCATTGAATATGAATTATAAAATGTATGTATGCAACTTAGATTTATATTCTAAAATTAAAAACATCAAGTGCCACAACTATATGTTAGCGTGAAATGACATTTGCCAGTTTGTGGGCGTGCATTCAATTTGAATCATCAAATAACTTTTTTTGCAACTTTAGATTATAAATTAAATTTAACGTTGTTGAAGGATTTTTCAAACTCAAATCCTTGACTTATAGGTTAGTATGAGCCTGAATACCCATCTTGCAAAAAATGGTTCACTTGACAAATGTTCCCCCTGTTTTTGAAAAGGTTGGCAAAAGTTGCAGGGCTTATGTTGATTGGAGGCCTTAATTTTAATTTGTAAGTTCACATGCAGCATTTATAAGTGCGAACCCACTCGTGTCTCGAATATGAATTATTAAAGTTATTGTATCTGTGCAACTTAGATTATATATTCTAATATTAAAAAAAATCAAGCGCCACAACTATATGTTAGCGTGAAAGAACATTTGCCAGTTTGTGGGCGTGCATTCAATTTGAATCATCAAATAACTTTTTTTGCAACTTTAGATTATAAATTAAATTTAACGTTGTTGAAGGATTTTTCAAACTCAAATCCTTGACTTATAAGTAAGTATGAGCCTGAATACCCATATCGAAAAAAATGGTTCACTTGACAAATGTTCCCCCTGTTTTTGAAAAGGTTGGCAAAAGTTGCAGGGCTTATGTTCATTGGAGGCCTTAATTTTAATTTGTAAGTTCACATGCAGCATTTATAAGTGCGAACCCACTCGTGTCTCGAATATGAATTATTAAAGTTATTGTATCTGTGCAACTTAGATTATATATTCTAATATTAAAAAAAATCAAGCGCCACAAAGAACATTTGCCAGTTTGTGGGCGTGCATTCAATTTGAATCATCAAATAACTTTTTTTGCAACTTTAGATTATAAATTAAATTTAACGTTGTTGAAGGATTTTTCAAACTCAAATCCTTGACTTATAGGTAAGTATGAGCCTGAATACCCATATCGAAAAAAATGGTTCACTTGACAAATGTTCCCCCTGTTTTTGAAAAGGTTGGCCAAAGTTGCAGGATTTATGTTCATTAGAGGCCTTATTTTTAATTTGTAAGTTCACATGCAGCATTAATAAGCGCGTACCCACTCGTGTCTCCAGGGGGGCATGCATTGAATATGAATTATAAAAGTTATTGTATCTGTGCAACTTAGATTATATATTCTAATATTTAAAAAAAATCAAGCGCCCCAACTATATGTTAGCGTGAAATGACATTTGCCAGTTTGTGGGCGTGCGTTCAATTTGAATCATCAAATAACTTTTTTTGCAACTTTAGATTATAAATTAAGATTACCGTTGTTTAAGGATTTTTCAAACTCAAATTCCTTGACTTAAGGGTTAGTATGAGGCTTACCACCCATATCGCATAAATGGGTTCACTTAACAAATGTGTCCCCTGTTTCTGAAAAGGTCAGCAAAAGTTGCAGGGCTTATGGTCACGAGAGGCTGAAATTTTTATTTGTAAATACACATGCAGCATTTGTAAGCGCAAACTCACTCGTGTCTCCGAAGAGGAGTGCATTGAATATGAATTATAAATGTTAATGCGTCTATGCAACTTAGATTGTATATTGTAATAATACTTTAAAAAAATTAAATGCCGCAATAAGTACGGTTTCATATAAAAAGTTGACCTAATCGATCGTCATTATTTCTAAAAAATACTTGTTATAACTGGTTGAAGTATAATTTTGAAATAAATAAAGAATATAGGTAGGTACTCAACGGAATTCAACCGAAAAAGAATCGACTTGGCAATGGCAACGATGGCAACTTTGAAGTGCTGGCAATTTATTTGAAATTCGAATGTCAAAATGAGTTTTGTTTCTCGCATAGGTTTTACATAAAAAGGTGTTGTGATTGATCATGTTTATTTATTTAAAAAACAACAATTTAAAATCTACTAATGATGAGGAAGCACATCCCAAGTCCTGAACAATATTTGTTGTGAATATGACGTGCATCTGTTCAGGAGTTCTTCAGTTTGAATGCCATTAACGCACAACTATTTTGTATGGGGAGGCCGTTGCATTTTATATTATAGGGGGATTGCTCATGAAAACTTCCAACTACAGGATTTTCACATTTTTCTGTGTTTACTTTCGTTGAAAATAGAAAAAAATGTGCATTTATCTGAGAAACCCATGTTAGCTTAATATCTTACGTATTCAGTTTTACCTTTAATTTCCCTAGCAACCCGGCCGGGTGACGACACAATACCGTCTATGCCAATTCACGTGCGTACCTCATTGTGTTTTGCAATATCCCTCGGAGCGTTCGCCAGATATGTAAACCAAATAGTACATTATAATATAATACAAATAATGTAAACTGTAATAATATAGTAAATTAATAATGTATGTAATATGAGTCGGATAGAATCAAAGTCAGCAATCTAGCATTTTCTATGAAAGCGGGTTAAAGATACAAAAAAAAACCACTGGAATTTTCTCATCATTTCCGTATATTCATCGCATTCTTTTTAAAATATCCTAGATTGCTGACTTTGATCGTGTTTGACTCGTATAATAGATTTGACGGGTGCGGTGAAAGTTGTTCCAAAGAAAGAAGTTATGGCACAAGTGAGTATAGACCTTAAACCAGTGGCGGAGGTTATTCAGAAGGGAACCCAGTTAAATAAAAAAACAATCAACATGGACTATCAATGAAATCATTTTTTTTTTACCATAGCCATCTATAATAATCTTTAATCTAAGTTGCAAGGATATATATTCATTTAAAGCTCTCAGATGTATGCCCACAAACCAACACGTGTAGTTCGCGCTTACAAATGCTAAATGCGTACTTACAAATAAAATCCAAACCTCAAATCAAAATAAGCCCCACAACTTTTGCCGACCTTCCCTGAAACAGGGGTGACATTGGCAAAGTGAACCATTTTTTACAGTATGGGTGGTCAGCCTCATACCAACCTATAAGTAAAGGGATGGGGATTTTCTTGCTTTTATCTATAGTAATTTAATACATATATTGCATTCCATAATTGAGGGGGTGATCGAGCGGACATTTCGTGAACACGCCAAGACTAGGGTAATTTCACATTTTTTTTAAAATGCATCTGCGTTTTTAAAAAAAAAATATCTGGCTTAGTTTTTAAATTACAGCTCTGTAAAATTCGCCCATTTTCGATTTCCGCTAAAACAGCTCATTTTATTTATTTAGGCGGATGTGACGTCAATGGATCTCACGATGTATGGAGTGTACCGTTAGGTTTTCTAAGGCTGGTTAGTGTCGCGCTGACAACACGCTGACCGTCAGCGCTGACAGCCAAATATATGAACTTGTCGCGCTGACAGCTACGCGCCATTCTAAAACGCTTCCTACAAGTTCATATATTTTGAACGGTCAGCGCTGACGGTCAGCGCGTTGTCAGTGCGACACTAAAACCAGCCTAAGACCGATGGATCAATCTACGTAATTTTGACGTCACAGCGTGTTTCTTCGGTCCCAATGCGTTTTGGCGGGATTCGAATTCTCGACATTTTATTTTTGAAAATTATCAATGACATCTTTAATTTTACCATATAAAAAATATATGGTTGTGATCCCCTTAGTGCCTGTTTATTAGAGGTAATTTCACATGAGTTATGTTCGTATGTGTATGGGACTAATGTGTCATAAAAACTGGAAATTGATTTTGAAAATATTTCAAACAACTCTCACATTATCGTGCATTAAGTTTTTTTCTTTGCTCAGACTGTGTACAATGTGCTTCTTATGAAAATTTCATTAAAAGGTCATCTTTGAACTAAATAGTGGATAAGCCAATCAAACACTCGGGAGGGACGATTTGCTGTTCTTCATACGAGAATTACCAATAGGGACGAATGGGAAACAAGCGTAATGAACATTGCTGCAAGCCTGTCAAAGTATTGGGAGAAAGGAGGAATCATTATAAAAAAGGCGGTGGGATTCGAGTTATTGAAACTCTACGTCACTGCCTCACACACTCACACACACATACGTGCAAGAGTGCCAATTCATTACTTTTAGCGTTGCCATTTTGTGATGGCTAAAACTTGAAATGGCGGCCTTTTGAAATGTGGATCACCTGTCTGAGCGAGCGAACCAAACTTGAAAAAAAAATATCGGACCTCTAAGTTGAAGATTAATTGGTCTTTTGATGATTCTTGTAACGGTGTGTTAAAGGAGGGTGTGCCAATTTTTTGAAAAATAATTTTCCATTTGTATTGAACAGAATGGGAATAATTGGAGGAGACTCTTCAGAAGCTCTGACCACACCTAGTGGAACGGTAACAGTGTTACAGTTTTAATTTACTTAAATGTGGAAGTGAAGCATAGACGGTAGGTTATAGAGTATAATCGAGAGTAGAAAAATTTATATCAGTAACAGTTGAAAGGACAGTGGGAGATCTTATACGAGCCTTTTGCGTTAGGGAGGAGCTTTCAAGGCTTACTCAGTCTTTACAAGAAATGACAAACGGGAAATGATGGCGTAAGGCCGGTTCCCTTATCTGTGAAAATAAATGCGTTCCACACGCAAAACTTTTTTTTGTGCATATCAGGTTACCTAATTAAAGTTCACCCTGAGCATACGGGAACAACTCGTTAAGAAGTTGCACTATATTAACAGCTTTGTTAAAAAAAACATAACACGTACCTATACGATATATTTACACAGTTCGAACGATAGACTAATAAAGCAAATATAAACAAAGTTTTTCTTCACGAGTTTCGTTAAACCTCGAGCGCTTTCGGAGTGTTAACACACTATTTTAAAAAAAAAACAAGCCCTTAAACTGTTTTTACTTTAAGATATTTGTTATTGTTTTCTGAATTAAGCTTTGGAGAGCTCCAGAGCTTTTTGATAGACTACGTCATGCAAGAATGCGGTCTAAGTGATTGAATGTTTGAATGCAGATGTATTGTTAATTAATCTTAATTTACAAAGCAAACACTACATTACTCATAAGCGGTCACGCATTGTCAAAATCTACGGCCGCCATTAATTCATATTTATGATTCCGATTTAATGAACCTGTCATGGCGGACTAGTTACACCATAAATACAACTTCCATTCCTATTTATCAACAGCAATTAGTAAACATTTCTTATTCTTATTTCTTTTAATAAAGGATGGCTTTTCCTTTATGCTTCTCCAGGCCACACGTTCCTGTGACAACTGCCTGTCTACTTTTCGTACCGTAAGGTCGTTCTTGACTTCTTCAGCGTTTCAGGATTCGATGTTGTCTATAATCTAAGTTGCAGAGATATTATATTGACACGTGCTGTAAAAATCGGTTCACTCTTGCCAATGCCACCTCGTTCAAGGAACGGCGGAAGGAGTTGCAAGGTTTATGTTCATGTGAGGTTTTGTTTATTTGTATGCACACATGCAGAATGTGTAGGCGCGAACCTACATGTGCCTGTCTGTGGGCATGCATTTAATATGAGCCTTCAATGTTAGCATATCTTTGCAGCTTAGATTATAGATAGTAGAAGGCTTATATTTAATGCATGTGCACAAGTTCGCGTTTACACATACCGCATGTGTACTTACAAAATAAACCAAACCTCACATGAATTCCTCATCAGAAATAGACTTTCATATTTTTTTACTTTGTCCGGTCGTTAGCTCAGTTGGTAGAATGTTCGCGGTTCATGCCAGAGGGCTAGGTTTTAATCCGAGCTCCAAGGTTGCCATGATCCATGAATCATTTTAGGTTTCGGTGTTTACCTATTTCAAACCAAAACTCAAAATGCTGCCAAGGTTAACGCAGCCTTTACAATCAATAAGAAACAAGCCCTCTCGGGAACTGGGAATCCCATTATTTCAAGTGAAGCAGTTGGCTTAACGCAGGCCCCCTTCCCTGTGAAAATATATAAGTTCCACACGCTACATGTCGCACGCTTAATCATAAAGAGCAATAACTCCAAAATTGTACAAATCGAGATTTTGTAATAAATCGCTATAACAATGCGAGAATAGGTAGAATACGACAGCCGTTCAATTTGGACGAATATGACCGAGATCAAACATCGGTCGCCTTTTTTATTCCATACGGGTTGTACTGGTTGTCTGAACTTCAAACGTGATTTCCCAACATTCTTATTTTTCGAGTTATTACTTATTGCTCTTTATATTAAGCGTGCGATGTGACTTCTTCGTGAACAATGCTGTACGAAGTTGAACTATATAACACACATTCAACGTTTTCTTCAGATCTAAACAAGTCCTAGTTGAGAGTAAGTCTGGATTTTTTTGGAATAAAGCCATACTCTATTTATTTATTTATATCGGAGCGAGTTCTGCTTTTGCCCGTTGCGAAGTTGCGACGCAATTACAAGTCTGCGAGCTAAAAAGAAACTAGGTATTACCTGAGAGTCTATTCCGGAGTTCGCGGTTTCTTTCGTTGTTTCATATTTACCATTTCGTAACTGTGTCAAAACTCCAAGAATAAAACTCGGAACCCGGGATGTAACGGATATCCGTGACCGAAACTATCGAAAATCCGAAAAAAAAATCGTATCCGTAATCGAAACAGAAATAAAAGTTTCGGGTTATCAAGGATGTTCCTTGACTTATAGGTTGGTATGAGGTTGACCTCCCATACTGTAAAAAATAGATCACTTTGCCAATGTCACCCCTGTTTCAGGGAAGGTCGGCAAGAGTTGCAGGGGTTATGTTCATTCGAGATAGGGTTTTTATATTGTAGGTCCACATGCGGCATGTGTTAGCGCGAAATTATAAATGTCTGCTTGTGGGAATGCGTTTAATATGAACTTTAAATATAAGGGTATATTTTCTACTTAGCTTAAGTAGATTAGATATAGAAAAATGTGATAGAAATTACGAATTGTACATTTTTTTATTATGATATACAGGTATGTTGTTGTTTCTTGAATGAAAGGTTGGTATGAGGCTGACTCGCATGCTGCAAAACCTTGGTTCGCTTAGCCAATGACATCCCGGTTTTAGGCAAAGTCGGCAGGTACATGCAGCATTTGTAAGCGCGGACTTACGGGCGTCTTTTTGTGGGCATGTATTAAATATTCATTTTAAATGCTTAACCTTTGCAAGGTAGATTGTAGGTGTAAAATTATTTATAGGTATTATGCTTTTACAATTTATTTAAAAAATAATATCCGTAACCGAAACTATCGGATATCCGAAATTATTCCATATCCAAAACTTCACATCTCTGGGTTTGACCTTAATTACTGTGGAGACAGATGCTTCCAGCGTTATGTGACGTATGGATGAATAGCGATGTTGTCTTTTTGTGTCAAACGGAAGTGACATATTGGCATGTTTCAGGAGAGCTTAAGGAGCAAATTAACTTTTTGTGGGACATTTCTTCTGCGTTTTTAGCAAATGGCGAATCAAATGATGCCATCTTATTACTTCTCTCCTTCCAATTCTGAATCAATGCGTCTTCTTCTTATCCTGACATTTCACATAAACAATCTTAGTTGCAAATATATATATGTATCTGGAACTTAGAACCAAAAGGTATTAGGTCCACCTGAATAAGAGTTTTAGGCTTACACGGCCGGCTGATGATGCTGGAGTGATGTTTTCCGGGATCTGTTGCCGTGGTCTGTGGGAGCTGGAGCTTCCGGACGTTTCGCCCATTTCTACGATGGGCTTCTTCAGCGTGAAGTATGATGATGATGATGTCCTTCACAGTTTTCATCAAGAACATCATCATCATCATACTTCACGCTGAAGAAGCCCATCGTAGAAATGGGCGAAACGTCCGGAAGCTCGAGCTCCCACAGACCACGGCAACAGATCCCGGAAAACATCACTCCAGCATTAAGTTCACCTGTTCCGAAAGTCATTCCTTGACTTATAGGTGGTATGAGGCTGAACAAGTGACCACCTAAACTGTAAAATAAAGGTTTACATTGACAATGACACCTCTGATTCAGGAAAGGTCGGCAAAAGTTGCAGGGCTTATGGTCATTTGAGGTTTGGGTTTTTATGTTGTAAGCTCACATGCGGCCAGGTGAACCATTTTTTACAGTAAGGGTGGTCAGTCTAATACAAACCTTTAAATCAAGGAATACACTTTAGAAAAAAAGTGGGCTTAATATCCTTTGGCTCTGAGGTCCAGATTTTAACATGTAAAATTCATATTTAATGCATGCTCACAAGCAGACACGTGTAAGTTCACGCTTATACATGCCAAATATTTACTTACAAAATAAAAACTGAAATATCAAATGAGCGTACATCCTGAAAACCTTTGCCGCTTTTTTATGAAATAGGTGGTCAGTCGCATACCAACCTTTATCCATAAAAAAATATTCACATTTATCAGTCGCTAGTATTCTTTAACAGCAGAATGAGGATGACCGCCAGCTAACGGAGTCGGAAAATAGCCAAATTGCAATAAAGATTGTGCAACTATTTCATCACATTATAGTATTTGAGTTTTATTTTAATTTTTTGCGCTTTTGGCAGACATTTCATCTGAAATGTGCGTTGCCAAAAAAAGGTGCGCATTAGATTTTTTCTAATATTAACAATAATGTTTTTTCCATCACAATTATCATGATGAATTTGATGAATTTAAGAAAATAAATGAAAGTTCACTTTTGCCATTTTTCACGTCAAGTGTATATGTGGACAATTCCTTGACTTATAGGTTGGTATGAGGTTGAGCAACCGTACTGTAAGCAATGGTTCACTTTTCCAATGTCACCCCTGTTTCAGGGAAGGACGTCAAGAGTTGCAGGGTTATGCTCATTTGAGATTTGGTTTTTGTGTTTCAAGTCCACATGCAAGCGCAAATTTACACGTGTCGTCTTATGGGCATTTAATATGAATCTTCTATGTAATATTATATCTTTGCAATATTGATTATATGTAGGTAGTTTTTTTTATTATTCATATTAAAATAAACCATTTTACGTAAGCCAAACATACATGTATTCATAGCGATATTTTTTACTTTATCTTGACCTTTAGGGTATAATTATTATATTAAAAAATTCAACGAATTAATTTTGTAAAAAAAAAATCTAATACGAAACATGTGTTCTTATAAAAAAACTTCTCTAGAAGCTTCAGATTTTTTTTTATAACAGGAAGTCGCTGTTAGAATCGGAAATTATTCAGTACAATTATTACTCAGAATGAATTTTTACAACATTACTTCGATGACTCAGTGCCAATATTTAGAATTGCCGAAAGTTTATTTTACTGGGTAGGTTTTGGGTATGAGTCATTTTTAGACAGAACTTACTATCCTAAAAAAAATGCATGGATAAAACAAAACTACGTATCTATAATATGTTATAATCTAAGTTGCAAAGATATATTAACATTTAAAGCTCATATCAATTGCAATTTGTTGCAACAATCTAAATTGCAACAAACACGTGTAGTTCGCGCTTACGAATGCTGAATGGGCATTTACAAATAAAATCCAAACCTCAAATGAACATAAGCCCTGTAACTTTTGCCGACCTTCCCTGACACAGGGGTGACATTGGCAAAGTGAACCATTTTTTACAGTATGGGTTGTCAGCCTCATACCAACCTATAAGTCAAGGAAGATAAATATACGCATATATTAATAATATTGGATGATTTATTTGGTGAGCAATTTTTTTTACGAACTCGATCGTCGCTATAGAAAGCGCCAATTCTCTTGCAAGACCCAGTTGCTGTAAGGCTGAATGGGGCATTTGGTAAAGGTTTGTGAATTTTTTGACCCAGTGAAGAGCATATTTGAAAATATATACGGTATGTTTTTTGTGCTCCTCCGGTATTTGAACCCACAACCTTCCATTCACGAGTCCGAAGCGCTGATCACTAGACTTAAGAGTAGACTTTTTTCTTTTTTGTTTGCTAATTTCCTTTGCTAGTTAAGATGCTGCCAAGCTTTTTAAAGGCATTATTAAACATGGATATTACGAGTTGCAGCATCTAAAATCTTAAAATGTTGAAAAACAATTGTCGGTGAGGCGGAAGCTGTTCACGGCCTTTGTAGATCTGGAAAAGGCTTTTGACTCAGTAGACAGAGGTATGTTATGGGATGTTTTGAAAGCATACGGAGTGAATGGGGCTCTCCTAGGTGCGGTGCATGCAAACTATGAAAATAGTACAGCATGTGTTCGTATTGATGATGAGTATAGTGAATGGTTTGAAGTCTTTAAGGGTGTAAGGCAAGGATGTGTGATGAGCCCATGGCTATTTAACATAGTCATGGACAAGTGTGTTCGAGATGCTAGACTTGATGATTGTGGATTAATGATAGGAGAGGGCAAAGTGAGTGTTCTACTGTATGCGGATGATGCTGTTCTTGTATCGGACTCAGCAGTAGAATTGCAAACGATGCTCTCTAGATTGAACGAAGCTCTGCTAGGTAATTATTTGAAATTGAATGCAAGTAAGACGAAAGTTTTGATTTTTGAAAGAAATGAAGAAAATACGAACTACGAATTTAGAATAAACGGAATGAATGTTGATGTGGTAAATGAGTTTGTATACTTGGGAAGTAAGTTTGAGAAAGATGGAAGAATGACAGGTGAACTTGAAAGAAGAGTAATGAAGGGCAGGTGTGTACTGGGTGCCACAGCTTGTATCGCCAAAAATCAAAACATTTCTAAAAATGCTCGATTGGCGGTACGCAGTGGCATACTTTTACCCACCTTGATGTATGGAAGCGAGGCCTGGACGGTGAATGAAAGTGAAATTAGTAAAGTCCATACTGTTGAAATGGACTTTCTAAGAAGTATGATTGGGAAAAAACGGAGTGACAGGGTGAGGAATGATTTTGTAAGAAAAGAATGTGGTGCAAAAGAAAGTGTGAAAGTGAAGATTAAAAGAAGTTTGTTAAGATGGTTTGGGCATATGGAGAGAATGAATGAGGAAAGACTGACGAAGAAAGTATATGTTGGTAGAATAGATGGATGTCGTGGTAGAGGAAGACCGAGAAAGGTATGGATGGACCAAATATCCGAAATTGCGAATGAATGGAATATCCAGAGTCATAATAAAAGAAGAGCTTGTATGAAGAAGGTTATGACTCTGGAGGAAATGAAAGAAGTATGCAAGGATAGAAAGAAATGGCGGTTGATCTGTGATGTTGGCGGCTAGGGTTTGTTAAAGTGAATTTGGTTTTATGATTTAGTTTTTTATGTCCATGTATATATTGTTATTTTTATTCTTTGATTTTAAAAAATTTAATTTGTCATGTATGTTCCTTGACTTATAGGTTGTTATGCGGCTGACCACCCATAATATAAAAATTGGTTCACTTTGCCAATGTCACCCCTGTTTCAGGGAAGGACGGCAAGAGTTGCAAGGCTTATGTTCATTTGAGATTGGGTTTTTATATTGTAGGTCCACATGCGGCATGTGTTAGCGCGAAATTATACATATCTGCTTGTGGGAATGCATTTAGTATAAATCTTAAATGATATATATCTTTGCAGCTTAGATTAGATTAGATTAGATTAGATTATCTTAAATTTGATATCTTTGATAGAAGTAGCACTAAAAGAACAAGTATAATAACACTTGAATTTTAGTGTTATTCAGAAACATGTAATCCATACATGATCACCAGATTATGCTTTTTTTAATACGTAAAATTCACTTCAGGTCCACGAATTAGTGTCTTTGTATACCATTTCAGTAGTTTAATATGCATATGGCGTACTCATGTAGTCACGGACTGATTCCCAAGTAAAATTAAATACGTTAAATTCCAAATACCAAAAATGTCCGACAACTAAAACACTCACTAGATTTGCTACTCTCATTTTCATACATTTTTTTAAACGCTGCAGTTTAGTTTGAACGCTAATTTGGGATACTGGTTCCCTAGCCTGTGGATGATCCTTAGGTTTTCTTTTTATCCATTTTAGGCTCCATTTGTTGCGACTCATTTGACCTCCTAGTTCCTTGACCTGGAATCCTAAGGTCGCGCTGTGTCCTCGAAATGAAACAAAATAAGGTCTAGGAAAATATGTATACGTACATGTGTACTTTATTTTTTTGTCATTTATTCTTTACCAAACATGTTCGCGGTGTTTCCATTTTAGAACGGCACAGTGACAAAACAACACATGGCAGAACATCACATGACACTCCGTCACAATGACAATAAATCACATGGCAAAACATTACAATGACAAAACATAACAAGACAAAATTTCACATGACAAAACATCACAAACAACACAAACATTGAGATAAACTAGGTATCAGCCGTAACTTGTGAAAATGCAGTACATATGTTTTTTTTTAAGAAATTCTGTACGGGAGACTCCTTAGATTCTAGAGACTCAAGGAGTCTATGACACTTGTTGTAGTGTCGCAGAGGTGTACGAGCTTGGTTGGCACTACAAAGCGCCAATACTCAAGCAATACCCAGGTGCTGTAAGACTGGATGAACCTTTTAGTGACCGGTCTTTGGTAAAGGTTTTATGAATTTTTTCAACCCAGCGAAAATAATATTTGGAAATATATATTGTATATTTTTGTGCTCCGCCGGAATCCGAATCCACAACCTTCCATTTTCGAGTCCGAAGTGTTGCCACTGGACTACGGACCGGTCCAAATCTGAACCATGAATATATCTTTTCAACTTGGATTATAGATAGAAAGCGGCTTTTCTTTTTTTAACTAAAAAGCTCATTTTTCTTAAAGTCGTATCCAGGTCATTGGACCTTTAATTTCCACGTTACTAATTTAGCGAATCGCAAGGGGTATTTTGGTGAAATCATCTGCCCTTGGGTCCTGTGAGTATCAGCGCGGTCATTAAATACAGATCATCGCCTACCTTTAGCAGCACATCAGCGGCTAACGCCACAATATCACAAAGCCGGCATTTGAAAGCTCAATCATCAAGTTGCCTCTTTGTAAGCCAAGTATAAAGCTTCACAACTTTAAACTGAACCATTTTTTCCAACGATCTCAATTGAGCTGTAACTGTAACTCGGATTATGTCACCATTCCGCTAGGAGTGGCCATTTGTTCCTATCCTTGTATACCTCCTTCAAGTCATTCATATCAATCACCTTTTTCATACATTTACTTATTTTACATTCGCTTTATAGATCACATTCTTTCACAATTTCACCAATCTGATTCAGCCATCATTTTCTCGGTCTTTTCTTTCCTTTTTTCCTTTCCACATTTCCTTTGTGCGTACACTTTGTAAGTCTTTCATCATCCATTCTTTCCACATGTCCAAACCATCTCATCCCATTCTTCTGTACCTTTACTTTCACATCCTCTTTCAACTTACATTTGCCCTGCATAGAGTATTTTTTTACCGCGCTGTCTCCGAAACGATTGCATGCGGAACCTATTTACTTTTACAGTAAAGGGGGCCAGCCCTACAACAACCATTACAATTGAAGTTGAATTTTCTCAGTTTCACGTAGGACCGGTTCTCGTGTCTTGTGAAAACTGAGTTAACCTTGCCATCTCTATGATTTTTGAGATGAGATGGAAGTTCACAAAATGAATCTGGCGAGTAATTTTTACGGTATTGTTGCAAGAAAATATAAAAAATCTATGCCTTAAAGGTAAAACTTAATAAGTACTAATTTGAGAAATCGTGGATAAAACATTTTATCGGGTGTAACTTCTCATAGTGAGTGAACTAATTATAAGCAAATGCTTCTGGCGAACTTCTAAACTACAGATTTTTCACACTTTTTTTGTTTTTTCTCTCGTAGAAAATAGGAAAAAAATTGCGCATGTATATGAGAAACCCATGTTAGCTAAATTTGTCACTTATTCAGTTTTATTTTTAAGTCTATCGAAATAATATGTGTATTGCGTGGGTTTGTTGAACAGTTATACAACATATGAATAAAGTTGCGTCAATCATTTGTAGATATAATGTTCAGCCTGAGAATATCTTCAATGAAATCATTATTTCTTAGAATCCCACGTAGGGTCCGAAATATTAATATAAAATAATATCGCGGACCTCTTCGGTATCCTAGATACTAAGCTCGTAAAAAACAGGTTCCCGCCAATCTAAAACAAAAGCTTGTGCGCAAGTCTGGAAAAAGCGTTCCAAAAGCGACTCGATTTTGTTTAAGTTTAATGAGGTCCGCACGTGATTTGATACAGACAAAATTGTGTCCTCACCTGACTGGGTTGCTAAGGAGCACGCAAACAAAAAGTTCGTTATTGATTACTAAGGACAGCAGTCCCATACAAGCAAGACTGACGTTGGCTCGCTAAGTAAAAAAATCCAAATTCCGAAATGGAGAAAAATTGTTACGTAACCTAGCACGTTTGTTTGAGGAAGCTAACTTATATCTTGTTAGCGGTTGCTAAGATTCTGAGTCACCTCGGCTTGTGCATCTCAACTTGGCAAATTCCAACTATTTTTAATCTTGCTTATTTGATCAACCCATTCTTCCCTTGATTTTCCTCCTCCTCTCCTACCTTTGACATTCGCTTTGTACACTCTTTTTGGCTGTCGTCTTTATCGTCCATTATTTCTAGGTGCCCAAACCATCTCATTGGACTCCTTTTTACTTTCACTCTCATATTCTCGTTTGTACTTAACTCATTCATAACCCAGTCATTTCGGACCTTATCATTCAGAGTCTTGTAGGCTGGAATATTTTTTTAACGTTCAAAATAACGGTCGAGTTTATACGATCGGTCCCTCGTGCTACCAACATCCAGACAAGAAAAAAATAAAACAAAATTCCAGCCGCCAAAACAAAGTGCCTGCATTATACGGACGTTCACTCAACATGCAACAATCAGCATTCTTGCATGTTTTACCCATGGATAACATTTAAGAGAAATGTTTTTGCATCGAAATATGAATGATATATTTACAAAAGTGATTACTCCAAATTAAATAAAGCTAAGCAAACTAGTGTAAGGGCTTCATCATCAGGTACAAAATATTACTAACAAAAAAAAATGGAAAAAAGATGGAAACATTGTTTTCGAAACCGGTCGTACATTAGTAAATTTTACTCGCCCCGTTACCATATACAAATGGTTTTTATTTTTAAAAAACGCAACGCAACTAAGCTACACATATAGTGTAACTTCTTGCTGCGTTATCCCCGAAGGGGTCGCATGTGGCGAGTTGAACCTATTTATTTTTACAGGTAAGGGGGCCGGCCTTACGCCAACCACTTCAGTTGAAGTGGGGGTTTCCCAGCTCCCGAGGGGGCTGGTACTCATTTCTTGTGAAGGCTGAGTAAACCTTGCCGGTATTTTTATTATGGGGTTTGAAATAAACACCGAAATAGGAAATCATTTCTGACACCTTAATATTTTAAAAATTAAAGGTTACAAAAAGAATGCCTCATCAATTAATAAGAGTGTAAGGTCGTTCATCGGTTTTTTCTTGTAGTATTTCATATGGCTGGTCATGTATTGCACTCCTCGCGTGACTACGCTGGAATAAAAAATATTTTTATATGTACTTGTAGCTCAGCGAAACAAATTAGAATATCGTTCTCTGAAATAGGTGTGGCATTGACAAATGTGAACCATATTTTAGAGTAAAGGTGATCAGCCTAATATTAACACGTCTAGCAACTACATAAGCTGCACTTGAAGGAGGGGTTTCCCAGCTCTCGATTGGGCTAGGAAAGGTATCCCAAACTCGAAGGTACAGTGGCTCACGCATACACACGCCTTCTAATGCATTAGAACACGACCCGTGTGAACGTCCCATAATCAGATGCTTGGATGTATCGCTTAGCATTGTGAGGTCACTTAGCATCGTTTGTGAATACCGGTGTTAGTAGTCAATTAGGATGAAAGAAATAAGACGGGAATTCGCTCTATATATATAAATATTCCCATATGTATGTGTGTATATGCAGTATAATTATGTCCCCTACAGATCGTCGCATAACAAGCAACATTCTTGCAAACGCAAACGCAATTAAGCTACACATATAGTGTAACTTCTTGCCGCGTCATATTCGAAGGCATCGCATGTGTCGAGTGAAACCAATTTATTTTCACAGGCAAGGGAGCCAACCTTCCGCTTAACTTGGTGTGGGGGTTTTCCTGCTCCCGAGGGTGTGAGTTCTCATTGTTCTAAGTACGATGGATTTTTCATCCGATTAATTTTGTTGGCCCCCTTTCCTGTAAAAATAAATAGGCTTCACTCGGCACATGCGATGCCTTCGAAGATGACGCGGCAAGAAGTTACACTATATGTGTAGCTTAATTGCGTTTGCGTTTGCAAGAATGTTGCTTGTTATGCGACGATCTGTAGGGGACATAATTATACTGCATGTACACACATACATATGGGAATATTTATATATATATAGAGCGAATTCCCGTCTTATTTCTTTCATCCTAATTGACTACTAACACCGGTATTCACAAACGATGCTAAGTGACCTCACAATGCTAAGCGATACATCCAAGCATCTGATTATGGGACGTTCACACGGGTCGTGTTCTAATGCATTAGAAGGCGTGTGTATGCGTGAGCCACTGTACCTTCGAGTTTGGGATACCTTTCCTAGCACAATCGAGAGCTGGGAAACCCCTCCTATCGAATATATATAAGTGAAGTGGTTGGCGTCATGCATTTCCCCTTATATGTGAAAATAAATAGTCTACAACAACTATCCATTACAGGCTTATAATAATAGATTAGGTTGATTTATTTGGTGACCGCTGTTTTTGTGTGAATCACACCTCAAGATCCCTCTGCGAGCTTGGTCGTCGCTCACGCCAATTCTCAAGCAAGGCCCAGTCGCTATAAGGCTAGATGGACCTTTGATGACCGTTCTGTGGTAAAGGCAATGAATTGTTCAACCCAGCGAAGAGCTTTCTTGAAAACATAAATATTTTTTTGTGCTCCACCGGGGATCTAACTCACGACCGTTTAATAAGGAGTCCGAAGTGTTATCACTAGACTGCGGACCTTTCATCAACCAACATCTACCAAAAAATACTATAATTCAAAAGTGCCATAGTCCTCCAAATTACATTAGGGTCTCCCGCACATGGTTCCTTTAAAAAAAATCTATTCCTGGACACTTGATGCCACGTCTTGCTGCCTAATCGTTTCTTAAGAGATCGACCCGCTGAACTGCACCCTTAGTACGAGTTGCAAAACTTGAGTAAAGTAAAGTTTACGGAAAGTATTAAAGAGTGATTTTCCCCAAAATCTGCCGCTTTTGTTTCTTACACTTTATGGTCTTAGCAAAAGAGTTACAGTGATGAAGAAAATCAAGTTCAAACAAACAAAAACGACAGATTTTGGGGGAAATCGCTCTTTGATAATTGCCGTAAACTTTACATTACTCATGTTTTGCAACTCGTACTAAGGGTACCGAGCACTATATTTCAAACCACCAATCATACGCTAAGCACAGTGACTGTTCATAGTATTGTTTATGAGTACGCCGGGCCCACTGCGCCTCGCCCCCGGCCGTCTTTTTATACGATTATTATTTTTTTGTTTCTCAATGAAAAAATCCACTAAAATAAAATAAAAGGGCTTCACGAATAATAACGCCTTGTTAGAGCATTTTAGAAGCTGTGATGAACAACTGTTTGGATGATTTTTTACTCATCTTTTTATGGGATAATGTCATTTTAATTTTAACTTCTTAGCAGTTGTGAGGACAAGACTGAAATAAACATAAACGTATGATTTTATTTAAAAAAAACATTTTTAAAACATAGTTTAATTTCTCATATTTGAGTTTACAAAGCCTAAAGCGCTATCGGACTTTATCCGTCCATCTTCAGAGGCTAACTGAGGTTAAAAACAAAAGGGTTAAAATTCAAGGTAGGAAAGAGAAAGTGGGTGGGGTTTTTTGGGCAGGTACTGTTAGTAAGAAGGACTAGGTATTTGCTTATTAATAATATTATTTAAATTGTATTGGATTTCGAGGGTTTCAAGGGCTGCCTTTGCACCCTGAGTCGAGGACCTTTACTCCTGTTGTATCGAAGGAATGGTCTTTTTCTATACAGTGGTCCGCCATCTCAGAGTAGGTACCCAGTCAGACCATGTTTTAAAAAAGTTTTTTTGATTAAAATTAAAATGAATTTTCACTCTGTGAATGCAGTAACTCCAGAAAATATAAACGAATGACTTATTTTCGATGATAGCTGTTTTCATTTGACTTCATCATACCTCAAGAGCCCTCTGCGTGCTTGGTTGACGCTATAATCTCAAGCAATACCCCTTTTTCTGAAGGCTAGATAAACCTTTGGTGATGGTATGTTTTTTAAAGAACAAGGTATGAACGAGTATGTCATGTGATACAAATACATGTATGTATGTATGTCATATGATACTTAATCTAAATGTAAATCTAAGTTGCAAAGATATGTATCATTTCAGATTTATATTAAATGCATTCCCACAAGCAGACACGCATAATTTCGCGCTCACACATGGCGCATGTGGACCTACAATATAAACAACCCGATCTCAAATAAGCATAAGCCCTGCAACTCTTGCCGACCTTCACTGAAACAGGGGTGAGATTGGCTAAGTGAACCATTTTTTACAGTATGGGTGGTCAGCCGCATACCAACTTATAAGTCAAGGAAAATACAAATACTATAATTAGGGTAAACTTTTGTGCACAAATAGAAATTGACTTAATATACCAGTACAAACTATTAAATTTTTTACAGTATCTACATACCTATCTATGTACAGGGATAAGCCTCATTCCAACTTTTAAGTACAAAAATATGGAACTCCATTAGGTTTATTATAATAAAAAATACTATTTTTCTTTGAAATAAAAAACTAAACCATTTCACTTCATGTTTCTTTTAATTGATGCCTAGATATTACATTTTACGTTAATGGTGATATGTCTCACGACAACCCATTCGAGCCCCTGACACATTTCTTTTAATTTAAGGAGATCTCAGCCAATAATTAGACTACCTACCTACATTGTTGCGAATTGCAAAATTACTCGTAACCAACGTGCAATTTCGCAACTGATCCCACACTTATATTCGCAAGGAAAATATTCGCTAAAATCTGTACACCCAGTACAAAATATATTCCGTAAATACTCAACCAATACGTAAACAAAAAAAATGTTTAAAATATAAAACACTCACTAGAAGGACTGTTATCATTTTGTTACATTTCTGTAACTATACCTGCAACTCTGTCACCATTCCGCTAGGAGTTGCCAGAGCCTCTGTAGAACTGCATCCATTTCTTTCTATCCTTACACACCTCTTTCAATTCACTCATATTCATCCCATTTTAAGTACATTTTCTTCTTTTACATTCACTTTGTATATCCCATTCTTTCACAATCTCCTCAATTTGAACACTCTATACTTTTCTCGGTCGTCCCTTAACTCTTAGCCTTTCACACTTCCGCTTTACATATAATTTGTCAGTCTATCAGTCTTCATTCTTTCCACATACCCAAACCATCTCATTACATTATTTTGTACCTTAACTTCCACATCCTCTTTCACGTAACATTTTTTTTAATTTATTCATTCTTAAATCTAAGCTTCAATGTTAGTCCTGTCATTCTTCTAAATTGTTTAATTTTCACCGTTCATACCTACTTAACTCATTTCACTGTCACTCACTGTCCATGCTTCACTTCACTTTAGTATTTACGCTATGTTTTATACTCGAGGTGAAGTGTACAATTAATTTTGCTATTACACCCACATAGCTTTTTTACGAAATAAAATGAATTGTCTATTAATCAATAATAAGGAATTATATAATTTAAGATTGAATTTGAAACTAACTTGTGATTTTATAATGCGGGTAAGGTGCACGCAGTGTTCATAAAAATCATGCACTTTTTGCAAATAATAAATAATCCGCTTGTCAATCTTCTTAACCTTGTCTTAATTTCGTTTTTTTTTTGCAGCGCTGGTAGTTAGCACAAGCAGATTTCGCGCCTACACATGCTTCATGTGTACAAAATAAACCAAACCTCACGTGAACATAAACTTTTCAACTACTGAAGCCTTTGCCTGAAACCGGGGTGACATTGGTTCAAAAGAACAAAGTTTATACAGCATTGGGGATTACCCTCTTCTTCTTCTCCTGTTTCAATTCTAGGATTGGTTTGCAGCAATATATTTTACTCTTGTTCTCCATTCCTCCCTGTCTTGTGCGGCTCTTTTTAGGTCTGCATATGTTGAGCAGCGCACGTCCACCAGCAGGTCCTCCAGGTACTCTTGGCGTGGGCGTCCCCTAGAGTTGGTCCCCTCGGTCATCCCCTCCATTATGGCATGCAAGAGGCCTTCTTGTCGCATAACATGGCCGATCCATCTTGCACGCCTTTCGTACAAAGTCCTGAGCAGATGCCTTCCTCCTTCGATTCTCTGGAGAACCTCCTCATTTGTGGTGTGGTCTCTCCAGGAAATTCCTAGAAGCCTTCTATACGACCCTCTATGTACCCTCATACGAACCTATAAATCAAGGATTATAAACTACAAATAGCCTAGAAATAAAAGTGAGTGATAATTGTGTCAGACCAACACATGATTACTACGTTTGCTCTAAGGTATGCAGTGATTTGTGACAGTTTTTGTTAATAGAAATCAGTTCATCCTCAGTCGTCGTACAGAGAGGGTGTCTCCTGAAGACGTTAGCTACGTAGCTAACGAAATGAGAATAATGCAAGTTCTCTTATAACGATTCGTCTAATATCCGAGTAAAAATTTTAACTGTGTAAAAATTATAATTGTGAAAACCCATATTGTTGCTACCCATACTTCAAATGCTATGAACGTCCCTGATATCAAAAGTTAATACATCGATATTAACCAGTGGCGTAACGATCCGATAGTCATTTGGAGGGAGGCGAGTCATAAATCATGTGATGATTTTTCAAATCGACACGTCGGACGGTTTGTTCGCAAACAAAAAATCGCATTTCTTTGTTTCGAAACCGAAAATGGCGCGAAAAGCGTGGCTCACAAAAGAATAATGAACATAGTGGAAATGAAAGCGACTTATTACACTGAAGGTTGAAGGTTCGATAAAATATAGAATAGGGTTTGTCAGTAAATTAATTGGAAAGGTATTTTGAATGTAAGTAAATCAATCATATTTGAGGGAAGTTAGAAAAGGGATTGCTGAGAATAGAATGGTTTGATCAGAATAGTGAAATCATTTTAGAAGTAAACATTTTCAAGGGTTTCACGCCGATCCCTTTATTTTTAGTAAAGAAACCCTGCTCCCGAAAGAGTAGATTCTCATTTCTGGCTAAGATTGAGTAAACCTTGGCGGTATTAAGTGACAATATGTAGGTACACTATGGGCTGAAAGTAAACATAGAAAACGGAAATCATGTCTGAAACCAGCAATTGGAATAGAACCCTAACCTCCTGGCTTTGAATGTAAGCGTTCTACCAAATAAGTTATCAATCGAACTGACTTATACTTTCAGATATTCTGTAAAATTTTAATTTCTATCACTTATCCAAATTCTTCACATTTAAAAATTATAATTGATGACCCTTTTCGGAAAATTTGACAAACCGTTGAAGGAAAACTTGTATTATTCTCGACGTTAGCATCGTAGCCAACGTTTCCAGGACGCACCCCTTGTTCAAGACGATAAAGGATGAGCTGTGTGTAACTAATTTTAATTTATAAATACGTCCAGATTAAATTTAGCCTTCAATTTGTCATTTTACACGCAACGTAAACGCAACTAAGCTACACATATAGTGCAACTTCTTGCCGCGTTATTCCCGAAGGGCTTAGCATGTGGCGAGTGGAACCTATTTAACATGTAAGGAGGCCGGCCTTACGCCAACCACTTCAGCTGAAGTGGGGGTTTTCCAGCTCCCGAGGGGGGCTGGTACTCATTTCTTGTGAAGGCTGAGCAAACCTTGCCGGTACTTTATTTTGGATTTTTGAAATAAACGCCAAAACGGGAAATCATTTCTGGCACCCTAGGTGGGATTCGAACCCGAGTTCGCGGCATGGAATGCAAACACGCTATTAAAATATAAATATAAAATCAAACAAACTTGAAATGGTGTGTGGCATTTTAATATTTCAATTAAGTCAGCATTGAGAGTTCACGACCTGACCCTGAAGCGGCCCGGCTGCCATTTAATGGAAACATCATTGTTCCCGCGCTTTTACAAACAAAATGGCGGCCTTCCCGCCAAATGCTGGCGTCATTCAGGACCCCAGTTCACACGCGGGATACGGCTGAGAGCGAGTCAAAACAAAAAAGACATCAAAGTATAAGAACAACCTCATTTAAAAGAGCTTATTGCGAATTGATGTTTTAGGGAAGGGCACCAAGAGTTGCAGGGCTAATGTTCACTTGCCTTTTGTTTTTCTCTCTCTAAAACCGTTCATTTGACTTTTGAGGCTTCCCCGTTTGTTTTTACAAAATTTAATTACTAGTATACCTGCAGTATTTATAAGAGCGGGACTTCGCGTGCTAGTTTTAGAGAATGCATTAAACATTAATCTTAAATGTTAACATAGAATGTAAATTAGTCTTGGTCCATCAGTCATTAAAAGATACTAAAACTGTAGTTATGTCACCCACCACATTACTAAGGCCCGGTATTTTCAACGTAAGCATAGCGACTTTACACTTAATTAATGAAGGACGCTCTTATGTCCAATCTTGAGGGTAGTTTTTGTTATAAATTTATGCTAAAAACAATAAAACCGAAGTCTACAAAACATCCATAAAAATGAAAATTTAAAACATCAAAGCCTTAGCAATCTAAATCTAAATCTAAGCTGCAAAGATATGTATCATTTGAGATTCATATTAAATGCATTCCCACAAGCAGACATGCATAATTTCGCGATTACACATGCCGCATGTGGATCTACAATATAAAAAACCCAATCTCAAATGAACATAAGCCCTGCAACTCTTGCCGACCTTCCCTGAAGCAGGGGTGACATTGGTAAAGTGAAGCATTTTTTACAGTATGGGTGGTCAGCCGCATACCAACCTATCAGTCAAGGAATAAAATTATATGAATATTTGCAAATAAGATGCTGGCGAATTCATCCGTGGTACAAAAAATCCACACATTCGCAATGAGGTTTTCTTTGCAAAACGACCGTTTTAAAATAAACCACATAAAGTGAGGAATTTGAATTGCATACTATAAGAAATACGAGAGCAATTATGTGAGCCGGAGTATAAAGGAACACAAAACGTAAAGTAAAACCAACATAAATGTAGTAACGCCATACATTCAAATACAAATATACCGTGTAAAGGAAGCTTTTCGGCACATGACTTCCTTTCATTCATAATTGTTTAAAACAAAACACAGATCATTATTGTACGGGCATTTGAAAACAAAGAACATTTAATCGGAAATTCCATCGTATCTGTACGTATCTATGGTACCCTAGATCTGTCGTTTTTGTTTTTTAATCTTTATGGTCTTAGTAAACGAGTGACATTGATGATTTTTTTTTTTTTAAAAAACATTTTTTTTTTTTTACATTTGTATCGTTTTTTTTGTATGTGCCATATCTTGGATTTTTTTTATCTATTTAATTTTACATTGTTTAGTCTCACATGAAGATTGTTTTTTTTTATAATGTCAATTGTTTTTGTCAAAATATGGAAAAAACTGAAACTAGTTTATTAATTAAATGAATTAAATAATAAATTTTCAGATTTTTAAGGGTTTTTCTGTTAATTGATTTTCAGTTAGATTCTATCTTATCGATACTAATCTAATCTAAGTTGCAAAGATATGTAACATTGGAGATTCACATCACATAAGTTCTGTCATCATGTAAGTTCTGTCTGTACTTATTCACATCACATAAGTATGTATACAAAGAAAGTTTGAAACGAAAAAGAGGGAAGGGACGACCGAGAAAAGTATGGAGTGATCAGATTGAGGAGATTGTGAAAGAATGGGATATACAAAGTGAGCATAAAAGAAGAAAATGCATGAAAAAGGTGATGGATATGAATGAATTGAAAGAGGTATGTATTATGTAAGGATAGGAAAAAATGGAGGCAACTCTGCAGAGGCTCTGGCCACCCCTAGCGGAATGGCGACAGAGTTACAGTTACAGTTACAGTATCATATAAGTTCTACAATCCCGTTTCTATCACATTAGTTGTACAATCCCGTTTCTATCATATAAGTTCTACAATCCCGTTTCCATCACATAAGTTCTACAATCCCGTTCCCATCACATTAGTTCTACAATCCCGTTCCCATCACATAAATTCTACAATCCTGTTTCCATCACATAAGTTCTACAATCCCGTTCCCATCACATAAGTTCTACAATCCCGTTCCCATCACATAAATTCTACAATCCTGTTTCCATCACATAAGTTCTACAATCCCGTTTCCATCACATAAGTTCTACAATCCCGTTTCCATCACATAAGTTCTACAATCCCGTTCCCATCACATAAGTTCTACAATCCCGTTCCCATCACATAAATTCTACAATCCTGTTTCCATCACATAAGTTCTACAATCCCGTTTCCATCACTGCGTTAACTTCATCAACAAAACCTGGTGATTAATAATTGAAACAATGATAATTATCACTGTCAATGCTGCGTTACAGGCGACATACTTTCACTTACCTAATCTGTTCGCTGCTCCGGCCACTTTCATTTTAGGTATTGTCTAGTTACAGTATCGCCTCCCTCCCACCACGTGAGACCAAATCAGTAAGTTCAGATGGGGATAGCATACAGTGCACGATACATGCAAAATCAACTGTAAATATGAAGCATTCATTAGCCTTATTGAGGAATTCTGTGTGGGATACTCCCTAGATTTTGGAGAAACTGAAGTTCTATTACACTTGTTGGAGTGTCGCAAAGTGTTGTTGAGGGGGCGATTGATGTCCAGGGGTGGTAGTCTCGACGACCGTGGATAGTTATTACCGTATCTATCTAAATATAGAACTGAATAAAACATGGCGGGGTATCAACAGATGATCCATTTTATATGGGAAAACGATCAGCTGTATAGGCAACGCCATGTTTTATTCCGTCCTATCTTCAAAAAGGTACGGTAAGATCTACCGATAAGACCTCGGATCGTTTGTAACAGGGATGTTAGCTTCGCAGTTATGATATAATGCCTGGTTGATTTCTTTAGTTTAATAATAATAGTAATAAAATGTCACCCCTGTTTCAGCGAAGGCTGGCGGCAAAAGTTGCAGGGTTTATGTTAATTTGAGGTTTGATTCAAGTCGTCATTATAGAAAGCGCCAATTCTCAAGCAAGACTCAGTTGCTGTAAGGTTGGATGGACCTTTAGCGACCGGCCTTTAGTAAAGGTATATGATTTTTTTCCCCAGCGAAGAGCATATTTTGAAAACATAAATGGTATTTTTTGTGCTCCGCCAGGATTCAAACCCACAACCTTCCATTTACGAGTCAGAAGTGTTAACGACTACACTACGGACCGGCCAGTGAGTATATTTCATCAGAAAAGACACCATTATTGTAACGATAGAAGTGACTGAGCATTCACTTAGGCCCGGTGTTTTCAACATGAGCATAGCGACCTTATACTAAGTGAGCAGGTCGCACTTACATCAATCGTGTGTGCAGTTTTATTTATCAGTGTAAAGTCACATAAGCTAACATTGAAAATACCGGGCCTTACAAGGCACAAGTAATTTAGTCTCAACTTGAGTACTCTCTGTTGATACATCTTCTCACCGAGAACCTAAAAGGAAGTTGTTCCCAAAAGGTGTGGGAGGCGATGGTACTCGCATTAATAAAAACAAAATTTTATCATATCATTGCACATGGGCGGTTTTTTAATGTTTTTGAGCATGCACATGTAACTGAGAAGGACTTGTGAGTTGCGAGTGTTTTATTTTTGTGATTGAAAACACACAGACGGAATATTGTTAACCCAATTCTAAAATAGGAGGTGCATGCAAATGAAGTCCGCACATTAATTGATAAATAAAAATTTATGACGTCACAGGGCGTGGCTAACCAATATTTTTTTATAGTTTGCTACGGACCTGTGCCGTTGGTCCATCGACATAAGTACATATTTTTAAATATAATCGGTTCCTTGACTAATGAATAGGTTCGTATGAGGCTAATCCCCCCTTCTGTAAAAGATGATTCACTGTTGCCGATGCCTCCCCTGTTTCAAGTAAAGGCGGCAGGAGTTGCAGAGTTTCATTTGAGATTGTGTTCTTTGTATGTTATGTAAAGTAAAAGTGTTTGCTTGCGGACGTGCATTAAATGTGAATCTTGGATTATAAATTATGTTAGTATTCAAGAAAAAAAAATTAATTGCTGGCTATAAAAGTTAGATTAGAAGATTGAATTTGTAAATCCCTGCCGTATTTTTCACGAAGTTAAATAGTAGTATATAAACAAATAGTAAAATTAACACAGAATATCAATTACTCGACTAAAATGTGCAATTAAAAATCAATGTCTTCTACCATTATGTAAAATTTTATTATCACTTTTTTTAATACGCAATTTTTATTATACTACTATCTATTATAACAGTAGAGACTCGAATATCCGAGCTCCCTCGGATAAACAAAACCTCGAATCCATCTTTAATTTAAGTTGCAAATATATAACGACATTTAATGCTCATATTAAATGCATGCCCTCAAGCAGGCACATGAACTCGTAAGTTTGTGCGTACACATGCTGCATGTGTACATAGAAAATAAACCAAACCTCAGATGAACTTACACTTTGCAACTCCTACCGTCTTTTTTTGAAACTGGGGTGGCATTGGTGAAAGTGCACCAAGTTTTTACACGATGGGAGTCATCCTCATACGAACCTATTAGTCAAGGAAAAATGACACAATTATACCCTAAAAGATCAACTCAGTGCCTCGGATAAAGTAGTTCGATCGATAGCTCAGTTGGTAGAGTGCTTGCATTCTACGCCGAGAGTTCGGGTTCGAATCCCATTGAGTATGTCAGAAATGATTTTCTATAATAAAATACCGGCATGGTGTAGAAATGAGTACCAGCTCCTTTGGGAATTGGGGAAAGTGGTTGACGTAAGTCCGGCCCCTTACATGTAAAAATATATAGTTTCACTCGCCATATGCGATCACTTCGGTATGGCAAAACACGGCAAAAAGTTAACTATATGTGTACCTTAGTTGCATTATTAGCGGATAATCGAATTTCTACTGTATTAATTATTAAATTAATATTTTCGACGTTTTACATTCCATCGACGATCGACCGAAACAATTTGTTTTAGAATAATAATTTAATAAACTCTAACAGTGTTATTCACATCACATTAGATCCATAGCTGATTCATGGATCATTGTGCTTTTGTATGAAAAATTCACGTTAGGTGGCGGTTGAGCCATGGATTTGCTTGTGTGTGAATAGCACCGTAAGAGTTCGTTAGCCATCCTTGAGAATCATCATTTACTATTTATTTGCATACAAAAAAAAAATGATAATAAAAATTGTTGAACTTAAAAATATTAATTAAATTCCGAGCGAGCAAATTAACAACTAAACAATAACAATTCAATTTTCTTTTTTAAAAAAAATCAAGAAAAGTTTTTGAATTGTGAAGAGGAATTCAATTCACCAACCTATTTTGCCTCGTTAGAAACAGGTTTCAACACTTTGAACATTATCAATTAATAATTCATTATTTAATATTTTACTGAGTACTCAATGATTTTTTTGATCCTGTAATAAATGATTCACTTTGCGAATGTCACTTCTGTTTGAGCGAAGGTCCCCAGAGTATTATTGTAAACAAACAAACCTTGTTAGTGCACAAGTGCGAGTAACATTTTGTTTATTTTCGTAAAGGTATATTGTGCGAACGAGAAAATGTGGTCACTTAATCATTTCGTCCTGTAAAGAGCGATGCACCTGCTTTGGAAACTTGAGCATTTAAGCAAAACAATATTTAAGCGATATGTTAATAATAAATTTGTCGAAAATCAAATAAGTGAAAAGGATTGTGATAAAAGACAATCGGGGCTATTCTTACACAATTTAGTCAACGGTTGAGCCCACGCTTTGACAAACTAATGATGCCTGGCCTGAAAGTTTCATCACCACGGTCATTCTTACCTACCAAATATCGGTAATATTTGTATGAAGACTAATCAGCTGTTCACTTGCGGCCATCTTGGATTGACAGGTCTTCATACAAATGCATCATTAGTTTGTCAAAGCGTGGGCTCAACGGGCGACTAAAATGTCTAAGAATAGCTCCGTCTGAGTTTAACACTTAAAACATTATTGTCAAGTATACTCCTTGACTGCTTATGTTCATTTGAGCTTTGGATTTATTTTTTATTTACCCATGCAGTATTTGTGAGCACGAACTTAGACGTGTCTGTTTGTGGGCGTGCATTTCATTTAAATTTTAAATGTTAGTATATCTTTGCTAACTATATTATATAGATAGAATATAGTGATAACATATTTAATATGTGAATAAAACATACAATACAAATAATTATTTAAAAAATTCAAATGGAAACAAAGTTTTAATTCACTTATTTTATAAATGTTTTTTTACTGATTCGAAAAGTTACAGAATATGCAGTGAGAGCTTCGATTAAATATCAAATTTTCTGCGCACTCTTCTTAATTTAAGTTTATTTGTTTTGCAATGTTCTCAGCAAGGAGCAAATTGTTAGGAAGTCTACATTACGAAAAAAAAATTAACACATGTTAAAAAAATAAAACACTAAAAATAATGCAAAAGAGAATACAAAAAATTGTTTTTCTACTCCCATTTGGTAATTTACTAATTACAAAACGGCTAACGCAATCACAATGCCATACATTTCTACACCCGTTGCGTAATGTTACATTACGCAACCGGTAACCGTGTTGAAATGAAAATGTGCGCGTGCGCATTGTCAGAATTGGAACCATTTTTTAATTTCAAATGTCAACCTTGCATGGGGGTATGAAGACCTGTCAATCCAAGATGTCCGCAAGCGATCAGCTGATTAGGCTTCATACAATATTACTGATATTCGGTAGGTAGGAATTACCGCGGTGATGAGACTTCCAGCCCTGTTCAGATGAAAATAAATATATTTTATGTGTAGAGTCAAATAAAAATTGTTAATAGTGCTAAAATTTATCGAATTTATTTATCGGACTGCTCCAAATAAAGTTTTCCTTTTTTCAAAGGAAAATAAAAGGCTTGAAAGGAAAACAACACAAAAAGTTTCACCGCAAAAAATAAACAAACACAAAAAGTTACTTGGTTAATAGGTGAGTATGAGGTTGATCACCTATGCTGTACAAACTTGGTTCACCTGCCAATACAACTGCAGGGCATATGTTTATTTGAGTTTTGGGTTTGAATGTTTAAGCTTACATATATGCAGAATGTAAAAGCGCGACCTTATATGTGTCGGCTGGTGGGCATGAATTCAATATGAAACCTAAATATAATTTATCTTTACAACTTAGGTTAGATTAGATAATCGAAGGGAATGATAAATCACACGTTTTGACAAAGGTAAAGTTTTAATTACTTCAAATGGATGAGTACATTATAATGACTATTATTCACTATTTTGCTAATTCTCTCATGGTCGTAGAAAAAGTATTGTATGCCACTGCACGTAATTAGCCTTTGTAACACTCGTGCTTTCTATTGTGCCATTCGGCTGCGCCTCATGGCACAAACTAGCACTCGTGTTACAAAGACTATCATTACTAGGCAGTGGCATAAATAACTATTTTATAAGCAACTTTACATCCCCAACCGACATACAAAATTTAAACAAGAAGCTTATCACTTGTAACTTTTAAGAAAAAACAAACAGGCCTTAACTTGCACTAATACTTACTTAAAAATCAAAGTACCAACTGTCCTCATGTGAGCAATCTTTTAGTAACAAAATTAATGATGTAATTAACAATTCAAAACATGTGCTTAGTAGTTTTATAGTTCGAAGGATTTTTCTTAAGGACAACGCCTTATGTTATATAATAAAATTCTGTAAAATTTTGCTGTATAAATTATTTAACTTTATTTCAACGTTTGCGTTGAATAAATTAAAAAAAAAAAAAAATTACCTAATTTTAAAATTCCTTCATGTTTTTTTGTTCACAAAATTAAATTAAATGAAAATCTGTCGACATGAAAGAAATAAACTATTAATTGAATTTAGAGACGTTATAACAAAAAAATGTAAAAATAAAAACCTTTTAAACTAGATTTCACTTTTTCCCAAATTTGCCAGTCGTGCATGTACTATGTGCGTACACAACTGAAAAAATAATAAAGAACTGCGTAATGTTAAGGTTTCGGTTGATTTTGCATAGCAACTGTTTCGCACAACTTCGGTTTCAGTAAAAATATAAAATGAACTTAATTTTGTGTTTGAAAAATAAATTCGTGAAGAGGAATGCCATTCACCAATCTGTTTTTACTTGACTTTTTACACATATAATGTAACTTCTGCCTGCGTTATCCCCAAAGGTTTCGCAAGTGGCAATTCGGGACCTATTTATTTTAACGGGTAGCGGGACCGGCCTATTTCGATTCATTCATATCCGGTATATTTTTCACTCACTTTCTACACTCTTTCAAAATTTCCCCAATCTGATCAACTCTTTTCTAAGACTTCCCTATTCTTTTTTTCAAGTGAGTTAAAATATTTAGTCTATTGGCCACGTAGTACTATTTAGGATCGAGGTTAATTATCTGCTTGTGGTAACATTTAAACGAACGATTTATGTGTATGCTCGAGCATTCACATGATGGCTCCAATAAATAAAGCTACGAATTCAAAATATAGTCGCCCGGGAAAGCTTGAGATTTTTTTTTTGTACACTAAATTACGGACCGGCAAGGTTAACGGAAAATGTGGCGGACAGAGGCGTAGGCAAAACATTAAATATGTATTTTATTAATTTTTACACATCTGCTTTAAATTTATTTCAAAAAAATGTAAAATGAACGACAAAAGGGAGTAGATGTTGGGTATAATTAATAAATTAATTTCAGGATGACTTATGTATTTGGTAAGCGCTGTTTTCGTGTGAATCACACCTCAAGAGCCCTTCCATACAATTTTGAAACAAGACTATATTATAATCTGTAATCTTATCTATAATCTCTGCTGCAAGTATTTATTGACATTTGAAATTTATATGAAATGCATGCTCACAAACAGACACGTGTGTCATGTAAGTTCACGCTTACAAATGCTGCATGTGTACTAAAAATTTAAATCCAAACCTGAATTGAACATAAACCCTGTAATGTAACTTGGACAATGAACATGAGGCGCTATTTTGCTGAATTCCTTACGACGAAATAGCGATTAATGTCCGAAAATAAGGTGTACTGTGATTTTTATCCATAGAGTTCTTCCGCAAGCGCTAGCAAGGCTCCGACTTGGATTGATTAATCTAAAGTGTAAGGAACTTAGCAGAATAGCACTTTTGAATCGCCTAATTCATACCTCTGCAACTTAGATTACAAAATTTAATACAATGACATTTAACTTTACATATCATTATCTTTATACACACGTATCGTGACGTCATCAGATTGACAAATTTGCCACCTACTACGTTTCCACACAGCTCTTGTATGTATTGGTGCACACGCATTCACGTACACTCGGACTACGCTATGGACTGTTGGTGTGTGCGTGTTGTGAATGGGCCGCGCTTGTATGGACCCCCTTCCCCACACCTCACCCCTGGTCTGTAACTACCGAGACTAACCGACAAAACGCGAATCGTGGCGAATCTCTCACAAACGAGAGTGATGTGCAAACGGTGGATTGCGAGAGATTTTGGATCAAAAATAAAAATACGTTGGTGTAATCGGTGACTGTCTTATGGCCGATGTCTATTTATCCAGCAATTTCAATAGCACCTCTACTTAGCATTTTTTTTTAAAAACCAAATATGTGAAATTACGAAAGAATGGAAAAGTGATAATAAGAGAAGAGTATGTATGAGGAGAGTGATGAATTTTGAAGAGATGAAAGAGATATGCAATGAAAGAAAAAATGATGATGCATCTGCAGGGGTACCAGCCACCTCTAGTGGAACGGTGGCAGGATACAGTAACATTAACAGCATAAATCTCCGTCCCTCGCTTGCTTACTTTCAATACATCTATCTCTGTTCCTCTGGAAAATCGCTTTAGAAAATAACTTTACTGCCGCTGAGGATTCTATAAAAATTTCAGCCTTGGGCACTGTCATTAATCTGTCAATTAATTTTCAATTTTATATTAGCTATTTATTCATAATTAATGCATGCTCACATAAACACATGTAAGGGCGCGCATATGTACTTACAAAATAAAGCTAAAACATGAAAATAACATAAGCTCCGAAACTTTTCCCGAAACAAAAAGTGAATATTGACAAAAACGAACCATTCCCCCTCCGCAGTAGTACCAGTGTTTCTCTTTAAAAAAATCAATTATCAAATATTGGGTAGGCAAAGTTAACAAATATGTGCAATGATAACCATTTTCAGCATCCCTGAGTTTTTATTTTCTTATTGGAATATTTAAATATAATACCGCGAATAGGCTCAGTCACCAATGGTTCTCCGTGGCTGTGATTGAGCCCGTCTCGCCGCGATACTGTGCCTGACCTACAATACGCCGCCTAGCAACAGAGCGGGCGTCTACCTCCCTCCTCACCCCCCCCCCCCCTCACCTTCTCCCCGCTCTTCCTCCAACGTATCCACTCCCCTCGGAAATCTCCTAATTACCTCGGATATCTAGCTATTTACTCTGACATCTTCCTGTCCCTTCCAACGGTTCCATTATATCCTTTGACCCCCCCCCCCCCCCCCCCTCAGACAGCTATCCTTATCCCTCTTCTTAAGACTTTTCTTCTCTTCCTGTTATTGTAACTGTAACTCTGTCGCCATTCCGCTAAGACCGGCCAGAGCCTCTGCAGAGTTGCCTCCATTTCCTCATATCCATTTATGTCTAGTCTATTCGGGTGTCAATTTTCAGCCAACCTGCGACTTTCAAAATTTAAGAATACCATGATAAAATAAGACAAACAGCATAGTAACAAAATGAAAATTATCTTAAATATTAGATAATTATTTAAGTAGCACGTAATAGAAAGATTATAGAGCAAAGGTCTTTTTTTTAACACTCGGAATAATTATTTTAATCTCTTTTAGATCCTCATTAAAGAATGCTCGTTAAAATGCGATTTTAAAAGTCGTTTTTTTTTTTAACCGCTCGATCCGTCTGTAGACTTGGAGTTTTTCCAATTTCTTCCGATACCTACCAACCCGACGATAATTAATTGAACCGTTCTTCTTTTTTCCTATCTTTTGGCGCTTTTTCAAAACGGTTTAAAAAACAGTAACTCAGAGAGCTTGGATTTTGTTAAATTCGAAAATGGAACATTCAGGAGGATATAGCACATTGGACAGTCTTTTTTTCTTCTTGTGCCTCTTCCGTGAAGCTTGACGATTATCACAGCAATTTTTAACTTCAGGAAGAGGGAACTTGTCTGTCAAACCAATTTCTCAGGTTTTTCAACAATGTTGTTCTCCTTGGACCTGGAGCTCGCCGTACCTCAATTATTGCCTGTATAATGACAAGTAGATGTAGGAGCCTATATTTGCCATTTTTCATTTCATGTCTTTTGACATGTTCTAAATTCTAAATTCCTTACGACCTTAAGGCGACGAGATAGCGATTCGTGTCCAAAAATAAGGTGTTGTGGGATTTTTTTTATCTATGGAGTTCTTCCACAAGCGCTAGCAAGCTCCGATTAGGATTGATATCCAAAATGTAAGGAATTTAGCAGAATAGCACTTCAGAGTTTCAGTTCTAGTATTCATACTAGAGGAGGTAGGGATAACCCCAACTGAGATGGCTGGATGACATCAAGAGAACTGCAGGGAAAGAATGGCTGATCACAGCAGCCGATAGACAACCATGGAGAGGATTGGAGAAGGCCTACGTCCAGGAATGGACCTAGAAAGGCTGAGGAAGGAAGGAAGATGATTCATACGAGAAAGAACCTCAGTATTAGTGGCTCGATCCATCTAGGAGAGTTCAAGCATCCAACGGTACACCCATATTTTAAAGGCAGTGATTCTGTTCTCGAGGCACTGTGTAAGTGTCCATCCTTCCATGCCGTAGAGAACAATTTGAAAGATGTAGCATCTCTCAATTCACAGATGTAACTCCAATTTCAGGAGAATAAAGGTTGTTCAATATATTTTCTAAACATTTTTTATCCTTTAAAGTTGATGTGCGAAGTCGATACATCGCCACCTTAAATGTAAACTGAATAAATGCTGATTCACTGACTTGAGAAATCGACGATTAAACATTTTATTGGGAGCAACTTCTTATAGTAAGTGAACTAATTATAAGGAAGTGCTCATGAAATACTTCTAAACTACAGGATTTTACACTTTTTTAGTGTTTTCTCATGTCGAAAATAGGGAAAAAGGGGCATTTATTTAAGAAATCCATGTAAGCTTTACATGTCCCTTATTCAGTTTTAAATTTAAGGTATCAATATTATAACAGATATTAAGTATGTCGTACATGTTTTATTTTTTTATTGGCACTCGGCGTATAAAAAAAAACTTAGATTATTTTTTGCTCCTTCAACGGTACTTCTTATCTGCGGACACATCACCTCTTAGAATACGTTTCTGGTACTTTGATCCGCCGTATGTGATGACATTGATCAATGAACTACAAGAATAGACAACACGTCGATACACAACTCAGAAAACGAGAAGACATCAGTTATTTCGACTTTTTCATATAGTTACGAATGTATAAGTTTATGTCTTTGCATGTTTACCTATGATATTGTGTCAATGTGTTTTTAATTACTTTTGAATTCATGTCTATGTGTTTTTCCCTTACTTGTATAATTTATGTGTGTATAGACGTAAGTATTTGAAGGTGGTATCTACTCGTGTTATTCTGGCATAGGCTGGTTCATCCTAGACTAAATTTTAGTCGCTCTATCAATACGGATTGCAGTTCTATAAAGAAGAGTCAGTACTTCATTAATACCCGAGCCGTGAAGCCACCAGTTCAAAAGTTAAATTGTGAATCATATGTACCTAAGCAAATTATTAAAAAAATGTTGGTATGAGGCTGACCACCCATACTGTAAAAAAATGTTTCACGATACCAATTTCATTCCTTTTTTGTGTCTGATTATGGAAATGCATTTGATATGAAATTTAAATGTTATATACCTTTGCAACTTAGATTATAGATATATAAAAATTAGTGTACCTTAGAATAAAATTGTCCACAAAAACAATAGATACTGTTTTTTATATTACTTTTTCATATTCTGTACAACAGGGATGTCTTATAATGTTACAGGCGTAAGAAAGTGACATTTCGGCAACATGTTCGTGACCATTTTTTACAAATGACGATGTACCACTTTCAAAAAAGTTTGTCGATACTTTACAGTAAGGTAATAAAAGTTACACGCGTTCAGACTTATAATAATTTATCACCGTTTTCATGTGCACGTTACCACCCGGGAGTGCCTTTACATTTTACAACCAATATGTAAAAAAGAAAGACGGGATTTTCGGTGTTGGTTCATAAAAAATCCTATATTGTTTTTGAGGAAGTTTTTGTACATTAAAATAAACGATTAACCTTTTAAGATTCTTCTTCATTATTAAATGATTTCTGTGATGAGGGAAACTCAATTGAATTGCATTTAAAGTAGCCATAAAAATATATTTGAAAATGTCATTGGTGACGCACAATTGAGCGTCATCTGTTTTATTTTTTAATTAATTAGTCTAAGAAGCGAATTTCATGTTGGTCTTTCACAATCTGAAAAAAGTGCGGATAAAAATCGCAAGATGTCGGTATCAACTTTTTTGACATCTGAGCAACGTGAGATTAGCAAGAATTGAGGACTTCCATTTCCGTCGTGTTCGCAAGTAGACACGTTTTTATATGTCTCTCGACCGATTTGAAATTTTACCGTTAAAATCTGTGAGTGAGTGTGCTTGTTTTACATATAACTTGCAAGTGTGGCAGTTTGTGAACAGAGCTCAGCACCACAGCATCCTGAGAAAACGAGCATCATCTTGGACCAGCTGAGCACAATTTGAGGTGAGTGGCGGTCCTTTTGATTTTCGCTTCTTTGGTACGGGAAAGTCGTCCAAAATTGAAAGCCACCTATTGAAGGTTGGCTTTTGTTTGAGAGAGAAAATACCATAGGCATTAGATCTGTGTATTTTATATCTCGCATTGGAGAATACGTTGCAGTTTCTCCATTTGTTGTTTTTTTGTATTTATATACTCCCTGAGGGGCAAAACTTACACCTTGCCCCTCCAGTCATCGAGAACATGACAGCCCTGGGCGGAACTTGGCTTAGTCCAGGATTCTCCTCCACTCTCGCCTGTCCATCACCTTTGCTCTCCAGCTACGTATGTCTGCCTCGGCTGCATCTGTGTTGACACCGTCGATCCATCGTATTTTGAGCCTTCCTGGGCTGGAAGTCTCATCACCACGGTAATTCCTACCTACCGAATATCACTAATATTGTACGAAGCCTAACCAGCTGATCGCTTGCGGCCATCTTGGATTGACAGGTCTTCATACCCCCATACAAGGTTGACATTTGAAATTAAAAGCGAAGGTCCCCAGAGTATTATTGTAAACAAACAAGCCTTGTTAGTGCACAAGTGCGAGTAACATTTTGCTTATTATCGTAAAGGTATATTGTGCGAACGAGAAAATGTGGTCACTTAATCATTTCGTCCTTTTTAAGAGCGTCGCACATACTTTGGAAACTTGATTTTTTAGGCACATAAGAATTTAAGCAAAAAAACATTTAAGCGATATGTTAAAAATAAATTTATCAAAAATCAAATAAGTGAAAAGGATTCTGATTAAAGACAATCGGGGCTATTCTTACACAATTTAGTCAACGGTTGAGCCCACGCTTTGACAAACTAATGATGTCTGGCCTGAAAGTCTTATCACCACGGTCATTCTTACCTACCAAATATCGGTAATATTTGTATGAAGACTAATCAGCTGTTCACTTGCGGCCATCTTGAATTGACAGGTCTTCATACAAATATTACCGATATTCGGTAGGTAAGAATTACCGTGGTGTTGTGACTTCCAGCCCTGGTATCCTTCAGCCTTGTAATTCTGAGAATGCTTAATGGGGCTGGCGTTGTTCATTCTTGTCAAGTCTAATGGTTAACACTTCTGACTTATAAATGAAAGGTTGCGAGTTCGAAACCCGGCGGAGCACAAAAAATCTACCATTTCTATTTTCAAAAATGCTCTTCGCTGGGTGAAAAATTCATAAACCGGTCACTAAAGATCCGCATCCAGCCTTACAGGAACTGGGTCTTGCTCGCTTGGGAATTGGCGCTTTCTACAGCGACGGCCAAGCTCGCAGAGGGCTCTTGAGATGTGTTTCACACAAAAACAGCGCTCACCAAATAAATTATCCTAATATTATTATTAACTGATCACATCGGGCTCTTTGTAGATTTTTTATTAAACACAAAAAAACTTTGTATTAAACACAAAACTCGGATAACGATAAAACCTACACTTTTTGCCGCCTTGCCCCGATACAGAGGATATTATGTAACTTATAAATTGATTTAAGCCCATAAAACGGATGTCATCAGTCATCACACTTGTTCCATCTTCCAATCGCCCTTAACCACACGAGATTGGTGGGTCATAAGCTAAGCCGATTCCATTCGCACACATCCCATACAAGTGGATGACAATTCCTCGAAGCCAACAGCTGGTCTGCTGGAGAAGGTCTGCGTCCTCAGATAAAGTACACGGTCCGTAGTCCAGGTGGTAACACTTCGGACTCGTAACTGGAAGGTCGTGGGTTCGAATCCCGGCGGAGCACAGAAAATATACCATTTATATTTTCAAATTTGCTCTTCGCTGGGTTGAAAAATTCATAAACCTTCACCAAAGACCGGTCATCAAAAGGTCCATCCAGCCTTACAACAACTGGGTCTTGCTTGAGAATTGGCGCTTTCTACAGCGATGACCAAGCTCGCAGAGGGCTCTTGAGGTGTGATACACACAAAAACAGCGCTCACCAAATAAATCAGCCTAATTTAATTTTTTTTTTTTTTTTTTAATACGAGCCATGACTCACTCATTCATTGGGAACAAGCAGCTACATACGTACATACGTATTATATGATGATCTATCATGCACATTCCAAGAAATTAAGATTAATTTCGAGCCCCGGATATTTTGATCGGACCGGTCCGTAGTCTAGTGGTAGCGCTGCGGATTCGTAAATGGAAGGTCGTAGGTCAGAGTCCCGGCGGAGCACAAAAAACATACCATTTATATTTTCAAAAATTCTCTTCGCTGGGTTAGAAAATTCATTACCTTTACCAAAGACCGGTCACGTAGAGTCCATCCAGCCTTACAGCAATTGGATTTTGCTTGAGAATTGGCGCTTTGTAGTGACGACCAAGCTCCTGAAAAGTCCGGTCGATGGCTCGGTTGGTAGAATGCTTGCATTACATGCCGAGAGAAAGGGTTTGATCCCCACCGAGGGTGTCAGAAATAATTTTCCGTTTCAGTATTTATTTCAAACTCAAAATAAAAACCGGCAAGGTGTAATCAGCCTTCATAAGAAATGAGAACTAGCCTCCTCGGGGGCTGGGAAACCCCCACTTCAGCTAAAGTAGTTGGCGTGAGGCCGGCCCCATTACCCATTAAAATAAATAGGTCCCGAATCGCCACATGCGACCCCTTTGGGAATACCGCAGGCAAGATGTTACACAATATTTGTAGCTTATTTGCGTTTTTTCCCCCCAAGAAGCCCTCAGAAAATATAACATTTGTATTTTCAAATATGCTCATCGCTGGGTTGGAAAATTCATTGCCTTTACGAAAGACTGGTTACCAAAGGTCCCTCCAGCCTTACAGCAAGTGGGTCTTGCTTGAGAATTGACGCTTTCTATAGCGACGAACAAGCTCGCAAAGAACTCTTGAAGTGTAATTCACCCAGGAACAGCGCTCACCAAATAAATCATCCTAATATCATTATTATTATGTTTTTGATAATGATCATGATGATGATGATTGTGATAATGATGGTGGTGACGCATAAAATGGGCGTTTATCCCGTCCAGACGAGAATTGGGTCATCTTTCTGTTGTAAAACTAGTATTTCATAGAATCGAGCAGGTCTAAAGGTTTTAATTCACACATGGAAGGGCATGTAGTGCCTAAATTCAAGGTTATTTTTTACTTGTTTATGCGTACTTAGAAACATCATATGTAATGGATACTACACACTTTTTTTTCGAAATTACATGATCGAGGGCTTGTTAACAGAAAACAAGATTTCTAAAATAAACATGAAAAATTATTTCACGTCATGTCCCCAAATGTATTTAGTTTCTACGTATTATTTTACATTGTTTCATTGTTATTTACTTTATTAGTTGCATTTTATAGAAAAAAAATGTAACGAAAATGTAAATATTTTCATTTTTAGAAAACGAAAAGGTAAAAAAGAGACAATAGCTGCAAAAAAAATAGCGTTAATGAGGTCGGAACATTGTATGGGACAGCCATCCTTAGAAACCAATAACAAATTTGCCCTTTCCCTAGCAACCCAGCCGGGTTACGACATAACATTGTCAATTCACGTGCTACCTACAAAATTTTGTATTAATTACTTAATAGACTCTGTGTTCTGCTTCTAGTCCAACCAAGTGACATTAAATTCATCCACACGTTAAAAAAACTGTGGGCCCATTATACGAGGCTTAAAATAAAACTTCATTCGATTTATATTAATTAAATAAAACGCAGTTTAAATTCACTTTTATATTCTTTAACTTTGTCAAACGTTTCGCCTAAAAAGGCATCATCAGGACAATGACAAATCAAATTAACAATTCAAATTTCGATTTTTAATTTTCAACAAATTTCATTCGATTTACTTTTAATTATGGAAAAACACCAATTTAAATCTGAATAAAATAATTTTGCCATAAATTAATACAAAAAATATTAACAGACTTAAGCATCATAATAAAACTTATAAATCCACGTAACATATTGTTAAAAAATCATTTATCACGGATCAGAAATTTATACGTAATGTGAACTCCAATCTATTGTAGCTTGGTTATACTTTTTCACTCATATTATTTTTTCTCTTCGCGTTTTTTACAAGCCCATACGCTCAGTTGCTAGGCAAACAATAACGCTGATCCAAGGACTAGGAATGAGGTCAAGACCTAACTCGGATCATCCGCGTTTCATACCACTCCATTGTGCTATTATTACTACTTATATTATTATTAGTATTTTGATTTGTTATTCGTTGGGTGTTATGGAAGGTCAGTGATGAGAAACTTAATATTCTTTGCTATGAGCGTGTAATTCAGAAACGTTGCTATGAAATCTATATACAGAATGGTGGTACACAATGGCATATTGTTACCGACTTTAATGTATGGATGTGAAGCATAGACAGTGAATGACAGTGAAATAAGTAAAGTATGTACGGTGGAAATGAAGCATTTGAAAAGCATGATGGGTAACGAAAAAATGTATGTTGAAGGAGGATGAGTGAAAGTTGAGGTACAAAAGAATGAAATGGTTTGGGGATGTGGAAAGAATGAATGATGATAGACTGACAAAGTATGTATACAGAGGAAGTGTGAAAGAAAAAAGAAGTAGGGGAAGGCCGAGAAAAGTACGGGGTGATCAGATTGAGGAGATTGTGATATACATAGTGAATGTAAAAGAATAAAATTTATGAAAAAGGTGATGGATATGAATGAATGGAAAGAGTAATAGAGAATATGTAAGGATAGGAAGAAATGGAGGCAGCTCTGGAGAGGCTCTGGTCAACCCTAGCGAAATGGTAAAAGAGTTACAGTTACAAAGTTACCAGTGTTGGCAGTTTCAGGAAGTTTATTAAGACACATTTGTTTAACAGAAGCCTCAACGCATAAAAGCGCCCTTGGGGTGGCTAGTGCCACTGAACGGCGCTGCATACAAATTGTCCAATTATTATTATGATTAGCTTACACAAAATCGATCATTTCGTTCATTCATCTTGTTCAAACAAGGAAGAAGAAGTTATTTAACTTACTCACTTTCAGTTTCCGAAACAAGCGCGAGATATGTATGTATGTTTGCATACATTAGCGTAGAATTTCATCACTTCGTACATACTTGAAATATTTCGCTTTTATTTATACTATAACGTCGGGCGTGAGCATGCTCGCTAGAACATGTAAAAAACGTTAAATGAAAATTCCTCAGGATCGTAAACATGGTTTATGCCCGCAAAAATGTGCGTAGTGTCCCACACAGTACTGCTTTATATTCTTACTGGCGGTACAGACCGAGACATTCGGTAAGTGGTTAGTGTTAGTGCTGGTTTAGAAAATAATGATTAATTTTTTTCCAAGGTTTTTTGTTTGAGAGCAATTCCCGATACTTTAAAATACCAAATTCACCAGGGCTGGAAGTCTCATCACCACGGTAATTCTTACCTACCGAATATCGGAAATATGTGTATGAAGACTAATCGGAAATATGTGTATGAAGACAATTCCCTTGCGGCCATCTTGGATTGGTAGGTCTTCATACAAATATTAGCGATATTCGGTAGGTAAGAATTACCGTGGTGATGAGACTTCCAGCCCTGGTGAATTTTGTATTTTAAAGTATCGGGAATGGCTCTCAAACAAAAAACCTTGGAAAAAAATTAATCATTATTTTCTAAACCAGCACTAACACTAACCACTTACCGAAGGTCTCGGTCTGTACCGCCAGTAACGTTGATGTTGAGTGTTGACCTCATCCAATTGGAGATACCTCAGCTTCATCACCATAAAAAAGACACAAACTTGCTACAATGAAGTTATAAAGAATCACAGGAGAAATTTAACTCATGCAAGAATTAGAGTGTCACATAATCATTTTAATGTTTGCTACCAAAAATGACACTCTGCGAGGGATTCGAAACCGAGCTCTTAGCATGGAATACAAGCACTCTACCAACTGAGCCATCTGACTGGCGTATGGGTATAGCTGCCCCCTTTAACTGTAAAAAAATAGATTATCTCGTAACATGCGACCCCTTCAGAGAGAACGCGGCAAGAAGTAACACTACGTGTGTAGCTTTGTTTTCTTGCAGATACCCGGAAAAATTAAAACAAATATCCAGCTATAACTCAATTATTCACTACAATAATAATTATAACATCACTTAATCAGATATCAGACGAACTGTTATCAGAGAACTTACATTATTCTCGACGTTTCGATAGCGACGTAGCTAAAAACGACCGTAATTCCAACCTAAACCTAAAAATTATGTACTATCCCGGTTTGAATGTGTAGTTAATCCGCGGGATCGTCCATTCTATCCACAGTTTGTGCGTGCGTTGGATACGATAGTACACTCAGGCCTTGGTCGCTGTTGCTAGCCGGGTTTTCGGCGGTCACTCACACATTCGCCGCAATGTTGGTGTGTTGGCGCGCGGTGTGTGTGTGCGGCGCACGTACTAAACGGGCCCCCTCTCTACACGCAACGAATACCAATACACACACCGACACATCTACAAGAGAAAAATTCCAAACCGGCTTCAAATTTTCCTTAGTATTGATATAGAGATCATAAATAAGACATCAATAATTTTTAGGCTTACATAATGTATAATCTAAGCTGCAAAGATATGTTAACATTTAAGGCTCATATTAATTGCGTGTGAACAGTAGGTTCGCGCCTACACATTCTGCATGTTTGCATACAAATAGACTAAACTTCACATGAATATAAACCTCGCAACCCCTGAAACCGGGGTAGCATAGGCGAAAGTGAAAATCTCAAAGAGTGATCAGCAAAAATTGTAATTTTTTTTTATTTGTTCTTGGATTTTTGATGATAAAAAAATTCAAATGACGTGTTTGTCTATGATATATTTTTACACGGATATTTAATATATCAAGTTTAGAGGTAATACTGAATAAGTTTTGTTGATTATCAAAAATATCAGTTATTTCGTTGTTATTCGTACATCTTTGTAAGTATGACAATATATATTTGCAACTTAGATTATAGAAACCATCAGCCTCCAAATGACAGTCAGTTTTTTCTATATTTATTTTCTATCCAATAATCCAATATTTATTTATATCAATTTGTCTTATTTATGATATGGTACATTCTAACACCAAAACCTATAAAATTTGTTATCATTATCACACACATACAAACAAAAATTCACACACACATTCAAACGTAGACGTAAATACATGTACACAACACGACTGCCTACAAAATCATAGACATAATAATATATGTATACATAAATTCGCGCCAAAAACGTAAGCAACTACGTTGTGTGAATTTTTAACTGGTCATTCACAGTCACACCCTTCTGTGCCACAAGTATAAAACTCTACCGTTGCGTTTAACCAAATTTATACAAATATTTGGTAAATGCTAACGAAATGTTTTATACTTGTGTTACAGAGTGAGCAATTAAAAAAATCACTTGAGACTGCTTATACATTTTTTAATATATTAATTAAAATTATTAATTTTCTTTGTAAGGTTTTGTTCTTTTATATATTTAAATGTAATTTTTTATTCATATTCCTTGACTTATAGGTTGGTATGAGGCTGACCACCCATACTGTAAAAAATGGTTCACTTTGCCAATGTTACCCCTGTTTCAGGGAAGGTCGGCAAAAGTTGTGGGGCTTATGTTCATTTGAGGTTTGGATTTTATTTGTAAGTACACATTCAGCATTTGTAAGCGCGAACTACACTTGTTGGTTTGTGGGCTTACATCTGAGAGCTTTAAATGAATATATCCTTGCAACTTAGATTATATTATTATATTATATTATATTAGCTATTTTTTCCGGCCGATAGATCAGTTGGTAAAGTGCTTACATTTCATACCGAGAGCTCGGGTTCAAATCCCGCCGAGGTGTCAGAAATGATTTCCCGTGTCGGTGTTTATTTCAAACCAAAAATAAAATACCGGCAAGGTTTACTCAGCCTTCACAAGAAATGAGTACTAGCCCCATCGCGACCTGAGAAACCCCCACTTCAACTGAAGTGGCCCTCTTACTTGTAAAAATAAATAGGTTCACCTGCCAGTCTTGCCACTTGCGATGCCTTCTGGGAGAACGTGACAGAAAGTTACACTTCATGTGTAGCTTAACTTGCAACGAGCCATTTAACCGTTTTAACTAGAGTTTCACTAACCGGTCTAGACCAGGGGGTCCAACTCAAAATCGTGGCGGGCCGGATTTAGTACTTTTGTAATCGTGTCGGGCTAGAATTTTTTGTTGTTGTACTTTTGTCCATAATAATTCTGTTGACGGGGGGGGAGGAGGGTAGGCACGCAATTTCAATCTTCGCGGAAAAAAACCCAATTTGAAAAAAACCGCTGCCTTAAATATATGAATAACATATTGCGCAATAACTAGATGTCGTCGCTGGCCAGATGACAGGCTTACGCGGGCCACATTGTGGCCCGCGGGCCGTATATTGGACAAGCCTGGTCTAGACTGTTGTCACTCCTTTATCATTCATTCTTTCTAAATGCCCCAACCATTTTTTTTTCTTTCTTCCGGTCCTAAGATCTCACATTTTTTCCCAATTGTACACTTTCATAGCTCATTCATATCTGTCAGACTGTCTCTATCTTTTAAATATTTTCCAGTCAAGTTTCTTTAGTTTTTCACTTAAGTTAGAGCCGGACTGTAGTCTAGTGGTTAACGCTTTGCACTCGTAAACAGAAAGTTCGATTCCCGGAGGAGCACATTATAGATTTTTTTGCTGCGTTGAAAAATTCATCTACCATTACTAAACACCAGTCTGTAAAGGTCCATCCTGTCACTTTGTATAGCGATAAACATGCTCACAGAGGGCTCTTGAGGTGTGTTTCACCAATATACTTCATCCACATATTTATTCATTTATTTATTTTCCAACACATTCTAAATAGCACAGCAGGTTTTTAACAAATGTCAATCAAAAGTTAATAAAAAAAATCGTAATCCTACTTAATTAAAATTTGTTTTGTAAAACAAAAACATCCCTTAAGATGTTGTATTGTACAAAAAATACCTTAACGCAAAAAGGGGCATTGACCCTGTACTCTCCCCTATTTTAAAACTTAATATTTTGGACCCCAAATGTACGGAAATAAAGCAGAATTTCATGCAAAAATAAAAGGTGTATGGTTTTGTTTTCCTCTTAAAAAAAGCGTTGTTTAAGGTTCGTTGAATTTTAGGGTGGATAGACAATTATTGAATTTTTTCGTTATTTGTTTTTAGTATTGTTTACGTGTATTTAAACACTCGTCAATAAGTACATTTATAAAATGGGGATCCTTCAAAAAGAAACCCTTGTCTATCAATACATAAAATCTATAATCTAACTTGCAAAGGTATGTTATTTACAATTCATAGTGAGTGCATGCCCGCAAACAGACACGTGTATATTCGCGCTTACAAATGCCGCATGTGTACTTATAAATTAAAATCAAAACCTCAAATGAACATAAGCTCTGCAACTTTTGCTGACCTTCCCTGAAACATGGGTGGCATTGTCAAGTAACCCATTTTTTTACAGTATGAGTGGTCAGTCTCATACAAACCTATACATCAAGGAATACAAATACTCAGTACAAAAAAAAAACAAAAATTGGACAATTTTATACAGCGCTGTTTTGTGGCACTAGCCACCCCAAGGGGCGCTTGTTGTATTTAAGTTAAATAAATAAGAAAATATTTGACAACAGGAACAAGAGTAAAGAAAAAGAAGAATCTAGAAGTTTTTTTTTGGCAAAGAAATTGACCGGCAATTTGTCAAGTATTCCGTCCCATAAGACGTCACGTTATTTTCGCATTAATTTCCCGCCACAAGATAAAAATAGACTTTGAAAAATTTGCCCCCACTCGAGGTGACATGTACCAACATACCGCCAAGTCTGTGAGACTTTTGGTTCTTGGCTGGAAACAGTAAAGAGCTCTTAAAATTCATGAAATGTCGCAAAAAGAAGTTCATTATGATGTAATATATCGCACGCTTAATCATAAAGAGAAATAACTCAAAAAAATTAGAATGTTGGGAAATCACGTATGAAGTTCAGACAACCAGTACAACTTGTATGGGATGAAAAAGGCGACCGATGTTTTATCTCGGTCATATTCGTCCAAATCGAACGGCTGTCGCATTCTACCTATTCTTCTCGCATTGTTCTTGCGTTTTATTAGAAAATGTCGATTTTCCCAATTTTTGAGTTATTGCTCTTTATTATTGAGCGTGCGATGTGTAAAATGTAAGTTGCAAAGATATTATGACGAACTATGAAACTAAAGTGCCCACGCGTACCTATACACGTACGATGGAACCATCTAGGTCCTAGAAGTAGTCCATGATTGTATTAGTGCATTGGAATGACGTTCTGGTGAAATAATGATCTAGAGAATGCGAGAAAGACCCCTCCGGTACCCTATATAAGAGATCAAAATGGTAAGAAGAGTAGAGTCGCAGAGAGCAATTCGCTTATTAATACCAATAAATAGCGATTGTCAAGTTGTGAAATAAATTGTGAAAAATAAATTCTTTCAAAATAAATAATGGTATTTTAATTAAAAAGAGAATCCAGCAGAAAACGGAACAATATATTAACATTTAAGATTCATATTAGATGCATTCCCATAAGCCGACGCGCTTACACATGCCTCATGTGGACTAACAACAGCTTAAAATCCCAATCTCAAATAAATTCCAACCTGAAGATCTGTAACTCTTGCCGACCTAAACAGGGGTGACGTTTGCAAAGTGAACCGTTGTTTGCAGTATGGGTTGTCAAACTTTAAGTCGAGTTAGGTTGTAAGCCAAAAAATTATATTTTGTGTTTATTGTTGAAAAAGAGCGGGTACTCGAATCACATTATAAAGTTGTAACTTGTAGCTATTAAAGATAAAGACTTCATAAAACTAAATTCAGGAATAAAAGCTTTATTGAAGTAGGTATCTAAATCTAAATCTAAGCTGCAAAGAGATGTATCATTTGAGATTCATATTAAATGCATTCCCACAAACAGACACGCATAATTTCGCGCTCACACATGCCGCATGTACAGTATAAAAAACCCAATATCAAATGAACATAAGCCCTGCAGCTCTTGCCAACCTTCCCTGAAACAGGGGTGACATTGGCAAACTTGCCAAATTATATAATTATTTTTCGAAAGATTTTTGTGAAACGCTGTGGAATGGCATTATTAAAATGTGTTAATATTTCTTATAAATCAAAAAAAAAAAAAAACAGCTTTGTTTCTTTGCCATAATTTGTTACCCGACAATCGAGGAGACTCCGAAAACGTTTGTAACAACTCAAAAAATAAAAAATAAAGTGGAATAAAACAAAGTTGAATAAGAGTTTTAGGTTGATGATGCTGTTGTGATGTTTTCCGGGATCTGTTATCTCATACTTCTCATCAAGATCATCTTCATCATCATCATACTTCACGCGGAAGAAGCCCATCGTAGAAATGGGCCAAACCTCCGGAAGCTCCAGCTCCCACAGACCACGGCAACCTATGACGGCAACAGATCCCGGAAAACATCAATCCAGCAAAACAAAGTTGATTTTTTGAATTTTTTGATTTATAAAAAATAATCACACGAAATTACAGTTACAGTTCCTACTTACCAAAAACTTCCGCAATATATATTTTTGTCTTCTCTGACAATAAGTCATAAATGAATGGCTCGACATGACACGTTTCTTGATAAGTTTATGGCAGTGGGAGAGAATAAAGAAGGCTGACCCCTTTTTCTCTCTGTCACACCCACAACATGAGCTTTCATTCAACTCGCCATACAAAGTGTACTCTTTAAACTCAAACCAAGCGTTTCATTAAAAAATCCATGCAATATAAATTACGCCTTTAGTTGTTGTTTTAATTTCCATATAGTTTTGATAAAACGTTTTTTAGTTTAAACGTAAAGTTTTTTAGTGTAGGTTCAGGCGAGCTTTATTTGGACCAAATTTGACTTATAATATCAGCATAATATCAGCATTCCTTGACTTATAGGTTGGTATGAGGCTGACCACCCATACTGTAAAAAATGGTTCACTTTGCCAATGTCACCCCTGTTTCAGGGAAGGTCGGAAAAAGTTGTGGGGCTTATGTTCATTTGAGGTTTGGATTTTATTTGTAAGTACGCATTCAGCATTTGTAAGCGCGAACTACACGTGTTGGTTTGTGGGCATACATCTGAGAGCTTTAAATGAATATATCCTTGCAACTTAGATTATAGATTATTATTATTGAGGAATATCACTTCAATTTTCTAGTGTCTTAAAGCAAATGCAACACAAAACACAACACAACATTACACAGCTAACACTCAATTCAGTGGCTAAGAGTTCCATACAACTTGATTCCCATCAGTTTCCCTTTTAAAATGCAATAATAAATAATAAAAGATAATAAAGTAGACTGCATGGTTTCAATGGGGAAAAAATACGTATTGTTTCTTTGGTTTTAAATGTATTTTTTTACTTTGTGCCTATATTTTATAACTACTTTGTTGCCTCATTTTAAAAGGGAAGCCGATGGGAATCGAGTTGTATGGCACCCTTCGCCACTGACACTCATGCTACAGAAGAACAGGACATCAACCCTCACCTCATCTAAGCCCACACATCTATCACACTCGAGCAAGTCTATAAACCCGTTGAGCATAAACCTCCAGATTTGCTGATATCTAGGAAGTTCCCGCACAGGGTTCATTAAAAAATAATTTTAGTTTGCACACTGTTTTCTTCTCCATGTCTTCGTTCCGTTAAAATTCATACAGTCTTTACAAAAATCAAATCTTGTGTATTCGGGATCAGCAAAAATTCCCACTTTATAATGTGTGGCTAAAGCTCTGACCCATCTTTCAATAATTTTGTTTAACGCACATTCTAGTCCCTTCTCATGATGAGATAAAAGTCGTTGATGATGTTCCAAAATAGTTATTTATGCCACTGCCAAGTAATGATAGTCTTTGTATTGATATTTTCATTTCAACACGGTTACCCGTTGCGTAATGTTACATTACGCAACATTACACAGCTAACGGGTGTAGAAATGTATGTCATTGTGATTGCGTTAGCCGTTTTGTAATTAGTAAATTACCAAATGGGAGTAGAAAAAGTTTATTATATTCAATAAACAAATGTGGCTGGTCACAGCTGTTTTGAAAGCATATACGCCATGTTTAGAACGTTTTGGGAAAGTACAAAATATGCGCCAAAAATGTGCAGATCACAAAGCAGATGGCAATCAAAGCAAGAGATTAAATCGATACCCGGAACTCGGAATGCTGGCAGCTTTTTTCTGAAGGAAAAAATAACAATGGTCGACTCTCACAATGCAAAAATATAATCCCAGATTAGCCATACGTGGAGTAGGGTGATATAGCCATTTAAAGCTACAGGCTAATGCAAATCGCTGTAGGAATTCATTGGAATTGTAAGCCAAAGAAACAGGATTTTATGTTTGAATTAGTGGGAAAGTAAATAATTTAAGATTGCTGCCATCTATTACAATGATTGTGTCTACATTCTGTTGACGTGATCCGTTAGAACTAAAACTTTCGAAAGTTTTGTCCAGATCTGGGACGAGCTTTTTTGAGTTTTGAAAGTTATTATGATGATTAAATGACTTTTTCTATGATATAATCTATAATCTAAGATGCAAAGATATGTTAGCATTTAAAGCTCATATTAAATGCATGCCCACATACAGGCACATGTAGGTCCGCGCCTACACATTCTGCATGTGTGCATATAAATAAGCAGAACCTCATATGAACATAAACCTTTCACCTCCGCCTTTACCTGAAATCGGGGTGGCATTGGTAAAAGTGAACCAATTTTTACAGCACGGGGGGTCAGCCTTATACCAACCTATCAGTTATTGACCACAACAAAATGTTAAGAATTCATTTCATTCTTTATGAAACCTGACTAAGACTTCCCTTCAGAAAATAGCATTGAGTGTCCCGTATAGTAAGAGCTAATGTTGGACGAACCATAATCAACATGGTGACCAGCGGATTTCTGGAATAGAAGGACTCTTCACTCTGAGAGTGTGGAGCTAATCAAACTATGGAGCACCTATACTCATGACGCTCCTACCCAGAAAGTTCCCACATCTATCCTCAACGATGACATCTTCTTGGGAAACCAGAGAGCAATAAATATCACCCGTCACTGGTCCAAAACAATTTAAAGCTGACGCAAGGAAAAAAAGATTCCTGCATCTTTTCGTATTTGTTATAACTTATAAGTAGGGACTGGAAAATAGTGGTGTTATTTTTTGGGAAATTCGCGTTATTTTTTTGTGAAATTCGCGTTATTTTTGATCGAAAACAAGGAAATTCGCGTTATTTTTCATGATAAACGGGGAGATTCGGTAGATTTTTAGGGTTGATTTGATCAAAATGAAGGTTGATATAATTGCAAAACAATAGATATTACTAATATTTACAATTTATTATATAAACAACAATATGTACCTACCTTCAAAAACAATGAATAAACAACATCTGAATCAATACGAGTACCTACCTAACTTAGAAAAAAACATTGATTGAAAAAAGTATTAATATTTCAATGACACTCCGAATACCTTGCAATATCCGTTTAAAATATTTATTTTTTGTGCATTTAGTCTCTAGATGAGGGTTATCTAATTTTTCAAGGGATGTTAGCTTTTATGAAAGCCTCAAGTTATGCTCTTGGCTAATCCAGCAACAGATTCACTCCTTGAAGTATTTTTCTTCATTTATGTCACCATTCAAGTCTGCTTGGATGATCCAGGAGAGTAAAAAAAAAAAAAAAATTAGGCTGATTTATTTGGTGAGCGCTGTTTTTGTGTGTATCACACCTCAAGAGCCCTCTGCGAGATTGGTCGTCGCTGTAGAAAGCGCCAATTCTCAAGCAAGACCCAGTTGTAAGGCTGGATGGACCTTTTGATTACCGGTCTTCGGTAAAGGTTGATGAATTTTTCAACCCAGCGAAGAGCAAATTTGAAAATTTAAAAAAATTTTTTTTTGCTCCGCCGGGATTCGAACCCACAACCCTCCAGTTACGAGGCCGAAGTGTTACCACTTTGCCTCCTCGGCTATAACACCGACCAATTTTCCTGTGCTTTGCATTTTGCAAAGGGTTTTCGCAGGAATCTTTTCTTTCCCACAAAATCGTTGCGTTGCAAAAGCGACACATGACAACATTTTCGCACAATTTCTACCAAAGTACGAAAATTCGCGATATTTGCGTAAAACCTCAAATTTCGCGTTATTCGCGTAAAAACATCAAAATTCGCGAATAAATTCGTTTTATCGCGATCGCGAAATTTTCCAGTCCCTACTTATAAGACATCGTTCTTAATCTACATCCAAAGAACAACGTGAAACTTGCCTATGGTGAATTCCGTTATTCAAAATGATATTGATGTATCGAGAGTTTCGAATTCACTTGCGCTCATATCGGTTGACTCATTGACTGGCTTTCACGTCTCCTTTCCCATACAAGAGCAAGACTTCCCGTCACAATAATAATATTCTGACAGCACAGAAACCCAAGTATTTAAAGTCAACCGTACCGAATAATGTTTTGAAACTAAGGCACTCACTAGAATCGTTGTTTTCGTTACGATAGACCTTTTGGTGCACATCATAGTTGAGTTGAAGCGAAAGGCTTTGTACTTGGCGCACAGAGTTGGTGTGGTCTTGCCTTTTGTGTATCGCGTTGCCCAATTGAGCAATGACGTGCATTATTGGTCCACTCGTTAGCGGATAATTTGGGTGTAGTTGTAGAGTATAAATTTGTTATAAACTCTTGCGGAAAGCAATGGAACAAATCAGAAGAAAGAAAGACAAATTTGGAAACTAAATTTGCAACGTAGTGTACCAAAATTTAGAAGTGTATATTTTATGTTTCGTCTTTTAAACGTCTGGTCGATAGCTCAATTGATAGAATTCCTGCGTTTACTGAGAAAATGTTTACCATTTCGGTGTTTCCAGCAAATCAGGAAATCTGGAGAGCCTATTCATCAACGAAAACACCTCTGCGGCACTACAACAAGTGTCATAGACCCCCAGAGTCTTTAGAATCTAGGGAGTCGCACAGGATTTCTTAAAAAACAAAAAAAAACAAAAAATGTTTCCACGTTTGCACTTCAAAAAGGTAGATTACAAGCTTTGCAACATGGTATCCACTGGTATTTTGGCACTTCATTCTTGTAAATCTTGTTGACTTTGTAGATTTTGCTGGATACAAGCTCCATCATCTTTCTTCAAAAAGATTTCAACCCTTGTAACAAAAAGTTGATTGGTTTTCATTTAAATTGGAAGATTACTGCCGAATACAGGCGGATTTGGGGAGAAAAATCACACAGACTAATTAATCTCGTAATTAGGTCACAAAAAAATTAAGCTTCATAAATCATCAAGCATCAGATATTGTCGTGTCAAATTCTTTGGTGTAGAATTTTTTGCACCAAAGCTTCAACTACCGCTTCGAATAAACAGAACGGGTATCGGAGACAGGGCTTTTAGTTCAGCTGGTCCATCCTGCTAGAACAGTCTACCTCTGGAGTTGAGAACAGAGACCAGTGTTGGCAGTTTCAGGAAGTTGCTTAAGACACATTTGTTAGATATAAGCTTATACACATAAAAATCACTTTTGGAGTGGTTAGTACCACTAAACAACACTTTATAAAATTGACGAATTATTTCCATTATTATTTATACTCTAGGTTTTATAACTGAGAGTCAAAATCACATGGTTCATATCTCAGTCGGCCAGAACATTGACAACGAAGGCTCGTTCAATCTTTGTTAAGCCACACAAGACATGAATGCAGGTAAGCCCTTTCACAAGGGATGACTTGGGCACTTTTGTCCGGCGCTCAGATTGTGGTTGGAGCTGTCAATTTGTTGTATCAACTGATTGATCAGCTGGAGAAATAAAAACGAGATCCTTACCTTCCATATTGTATACCAATCTTGATTCCAATGTTTATTTGGATTTATTTTATTTTCTTTCTTTATGTATTGTTTCTCCATCGGTGGATGAAAGCGTCTGACACATTTATAATATGGCAATCCTTATCTTTAATCTATGTTGCAAATATGGACATTTTGACAATTAAGTCTAATTATTAATCCACGTCTACTAGAAGACACGTGTTGGTTCACGCTTACGCATGTTTGCGACTCATGCCGCCTTTTTCTGAAACAATATCCTTGATATGGTTTAAATTGAAATCTTGTTGTAATGATAATATTTTTACTGCGATTCACAACTCTTTTTCTTTTTCGTAATCTGCAACTATCGAAGTGCGGCTAATCATGTATTTTTTATCCTCATACATTTCCCCTTTCTTTATCCAGTTTCTCCATTGTTCTGCGTTATGTACCCATAGCGTTTCAACCTCCACCACAACGTTTTACCAAAAATTAAAGAAAAACAAAACGCTCACTCGGAGGCGCCGTTTTACTTTCCATACTTTAATTAGTAAAACGCGTTCAATGAGCTTACACATATTTGTTTACTTGATGTACTGGGCAGGCTGCCCACTGTCAGATACGTGACGTCATCAATCATCTACCCTCTGACGTCATCATCAAATATCTGTACCGCGAGTGTAAAACATTATGGTCAAACTCAACCGTAGCGTTTACCAAAAAATATATTAAAATTAAAGCAGCGCGTATAGCGACCGTTTTAATTTCCATACATTTTTTGGCTAAACGTAATGTTCTCTATATAATATTAATTTATTATAGGGTTGAAGTTACCCGCAGTATTTCATCAAATTATGTAGCATGGGCAAAAATCTGAATAAATAAACTACGAGTCGAGAAATTTGAATAAATATAACAATGATTTTATTATTTGTTTGTCCTATTTTTTATGTACCGCTGTCGCCATTCCACTAGGGGTGACCAAGAACCTCTGCAGAGTCTCCTTCACTTATTTTTATCCCAACATAGTGGGTGATGAAAGTATACGTTGCAAGAATAGATGGATGTCGTGGTAGAGAAAGACCTAGAAAGGTATGGATGAACCATATACCTGAAATAGCGAATGAATGGGATACCCAGAGTCATAATAAAACGAGAACTTGTATGAAAAGGGTTATGACTCTGGATGAAATTAAAGAAGTATGTAATTACCGAAAAAAATAGCGTCAGTTGATCTGTAATGTTGGCGGCTTATGCTTATCCTTATTCTTATTTTTATTCTTAAATAATTCCTAATTTTACAATATAATATTAACACACATACATACTGATTTATCTGTGTATAGATTTTTTTGTAAAGTTCTGTTGTTTTTATATACTTGTAATTTATTATTTGTATCCCTTGATTTACAGGTTGGTATGAGTCTGACCACCCATACTGTAAAGAAATTGTTCACTTTGCCAAAGTTTCAGGCTAGGTTGACAAAAGTTGCAGGGTTCATTTGAGGTTTGGATTTTAATTTGTGAGCACACATGTAGCATTTGTAAGCGCGAATACGTGTCAGTTTGCGGGCATGCATTAAGTATGCATTAAGTATGCATTTTAAATGTTAATATAATATCTTTGCTACTTATATTATAGATTAGTATCGATAGGAAGTCCAATCAATTGTTAACATGCCTTGCAAGAATAGAAAAAGCTTCATGCAATATTCCCAAGAAGCAATATCAGTGGATGAGTCACCCAGCTATAGGCCAACAGGTCATAGTGGCGCACAGATCTCTCTATAGGGCTTTGCGGGTCCCATGGGGCGCCCACGGAAACCCGGCCCGCCGCCCGGCACTCTACGTGGGAGCTATGCCCTGCATTCATTGTACCCGAGCATAAAACGGCGACAGGTTAGAACGGCACAGTGGCAAAACTTCACATGACAGAACGACACATGACAGAACGACACATGATAGAAGGATGCATGACAGAACGACACATGATAGAACGACACATGATAGAACGATACATGACAGAACGATACTTAACAGAACGACACATGATATAACGTCACCTGACAGAACGTCACATGATAGAACGTCACATGACAGAACGATACATGACAGAACGATACATGACAGAACGACACATGATAGAACGACACATGATAGAACGATACATGACAGAACGATACATAACAGAACGACACATTATAGAACGTCACCTGACAGAACAACACATGATAGAACGTCACATGACAGAACGCCACAATATAAGTACATCTAATCTAATCAAATCTAAGTTGCAAAGATATGTAACCTAGGGGATTTTTCATTCTCACAAGTAGACTCGTATAAGTTCGCTTGCTGCATGTAAGCCTACAACATAAAAACCCAAATTTTAAATGAACCTACACCCTGCAGCTCTTGCCGACCTCCCCTGAAACAAGGGTGACATTGGGAAAGTGAACCATTTTCTACAGCATGAGCGGACAGCCGCATACCAATGTATAAGTTAAGTAACATACACAATAAATTAATAAATCTAAAAATTAAATAAATACGTCCCATGACAAAACATCACTATGACAAAACAACACGGAAGATACATCACTATGACAATGTTTTTTCATACGCCGTTTGTGGTATGTTCTGTTTTATGTATGTGATGTTTTGTCGTGTGATGTTTTTTCTTATGATGTTTTGTCATCACGTTGTACTTTATGTGATGTTTTGTCATGATGGTGATGTTTTACCATGGTGAAGTTCTGTCATGTGTTGTTCTGTCATGTGTCATTATGCCATGTGTCATTTTGTCACTGTGTCGTTCTAACATGGAACCGCATAAAACATTCACCTTCACTCCCCTCGATCGCGTAAATAAAAAGTGTACGAAATATACGACGGCACACCTAGTGAGTAATTAAATCTTCATACATTTTTTCGAGAGGAGTTTACGCAATGCTTTATACGCAGAGGTGGGACATCTCACACCGCCTTAATGTAACAAGAAAAACGGCTACAGATAGCTCATAACAATACAATTTTAATTGCAAGATAATAATTCAACTTGAGAAAACGAAGGGACTCCGAACATTCAAAATATCCGAAGAGAGAATAACAAAAAGAGCGAGAGAAGACCAAAAGAGCGAACACATCAAATTTTGCAGACAGGAGCTTTGCGGTGGTCGGGCTGGTTGCCTGGAACAATTTGCCCGTCGGTGTTCGCGCGAACCAGCCTACCACCACCTTCAGAAAGGGACTGAAGACACTGCTTTTCTCCAGAAGCCATGGCGCCCTTGAGATGGCCCTGGACCAATAAATGGCGCCACAGGAAAGAAATAATCCATCATCATCATCATCCCTCGTCCATGTGACTTCACCCATAGTATTGTTGCGAGAGTATGATTTTATTTCTGTGTATGTTTACTTATCATTGTGTTTTTTTACTTACTCGTACTTGTATGTGTGTGTCTAGACGTAAGTATTTGAATGGTTGTACTTACTCGTGTTACTCGTAGCTTCTGCTCAAGACGATTCTGGCATGGCCGTGTGTATGATAGAATAACCTTTAATCACCTATAAATACGGATTGCAGTGCTTACCCGGGCCGTTTAGCGAGAAGTAGGTACATAAGCTTAAACTGTGAACCAAATGTGAGCAAATTTCTAAAATAAGTATTATTTTTTAAATGTTTTATTAAGTTGAACCCAAGTAATTCCTAGCAGTATGTAAAAACATGGATTCGCGATAAGCAGGGATTTTTCCAGCACTGTGAGCCCACAGGCAGTAATTCTAAATACAGTGCGGTGAACTTTAGTGTATTTTCAAACTACCTACATAATATTGTATGGAAATTAGGACGCTATGTACTGTGTTTAAACTGGCAAGGTCCCATCATATGTATTCCCCAGATTTTAAGTATTCCGAGTCCATGGTAGATTTTTGATTTCTTTATTTTTGTTTTCAAGTTGGTCCAAAGCACTGCAACCCGTATTTATAGAGTGGCTAAAGGTTAGTCTAGCGTGTGCCAGCCTATGCCAGAATGATCTTGGTCAGACGCTTCGAGTTAACACAATTGATCTAGATACCACCATCAAATACTAACAGTAATACACACATTTAAAAATAAGTAAAAACACATAGAAACACAATCATACGTAAGTAAAAACACATAGGCACACAGTCGTAGGTAAACATACGAAGACATAAACTTATATATTGGCAACAATATTATATTAGTAATATTTTATATTAGTTCATCTTCATTTTAAGCTTTTCAAATGTTGAGCGTCAACTTTATTTTAAAATAATAAAGCCTAACCTTTTATTTATATCAGCGGTCGGGGAACCGGGGTAAATTGCCAAAATGGGTTAAAAATGTTTTTGTTTGGGGTAATATTACTATTAAATACTATTTTTATGTAACTTTTTTATATGTTCCGTGTAAATTAATTCAATAAATAATGTTTTTTTTAAATATACATTGATTGTCTTCTTTTCAAAATAGGGGAAGGAGTAATATCGACTTGGGCAAAAATATTTTGGGGTTAAAAAAGTTTCCCGACCGCTGATTTATATCAATGATTTTTCCTTTCAGTCCTGTTTTATTCTAACTTTGTCACACTACTAATTATAATAGACTAAGAGCTAGACGTACGAAACCTTACCTCATCGACTACCAGGCAGAGACATGGTCAGGCTGGTAGTTTGCATCGAGTACATCATTTTTTCACTGGTCTGCCTTTTCCTATCCTGGAGCGTTTTGGATGCGGCCTCTTCAAAGAGGCCCAAAAAATGGTGCAAACTACCTCATCAACTACCAGGCAGAGACTAGTAAGAGATGATGACCTACATTATTTACCTGCTTTTTGCATTAAAAAAAATACTCCAAACCTGGAGCATTTTGAATGCGGCCATTTTTTTTTAAAATATATAAATCGATCTTTTGATATAAGTTGTATGAGTCATGAGAATGAAGAAAAAAATATATATGTTACATTCGTTACTGATAACAATAAAATTAACATACCAAAAATTTGTATTTCCAACCCTTCTGGTTCAGGAGAAAAAAGGGTAAAACGGTATTTTTTACATTATATTTTATTACTCAAAAACAAAGTACAATAATTGAAATTTTTGTAAATCAAAAATAAGAACGTTAATTTTAAAACAATAATAGTCTCTTACACATTCTTTCTATCTGCTATAGTTTCACGGGAAATGAATTTTAAAGTCAAATATTTTCCAAAAAACTTTACGTCGAGTCCCGTTTTTGGTCAAAATCTAGCTTAAACGCCTCAGTACTTTATTTTAACAGAATATAAAAAATAATATCGTATAGAAGATTAAACATATATTAAAACTTCATGGATACTTACTTACTTATAATAAAGGGTTGTAAATTATCTGTCCTGTTATAGTTAGAATGTTGAAAATAAGTAAATACCTCGTAGCACGAGGGATACGCGTGATATCATCGATGTATATATGCATGGATGGGCGACGAAAGCAATCTTTTGAGACGTAAGAATTCCCCAACGCGCGTATCAGAAATTAAATGTACAGTGGACTGCGGCCGTTTTCATCTAGCTAACATAATTTCACGTATTGCGTGGGTAGAGGGAAAGATCCATGGCTGACATACAACACTTACTAGAGAGAAACAAAAACTAATTATATCACTTCTACAATCTATAATCTAAGCTGCAAAGATATTGTTACGAATGCGTGATTGTGTGTCAGTGTGTTTTTACTTGTGTTAGTGTGTCTGTATCTCTAAATGTGAGTGTTTAAATAATTGTACTTGTATTTGTTCGATGGTATGCGTGATTGCTCGAATATTCTAAATAGAATATTCTGGAAAAATTTCGCATGCCCCAGTTCCCAATGTTTTAAGAACCATCCTTATGCCATGCCATGCTATAAAAAGGGACAAATCTGTCTGTAGCGTGAGACTTGTATCAGAGCTGGCGAGCAATACAGTACAAACGTTTACTCTGTGAAGGAACCGAATATGAACACTGAACGGAATCTTAAAATAAATCAACCGAAGTTATTATTCAATTGAACCCATAAATCGTAACGATAAATAATCATAAAAAAGCTCACGTTTAATGCATGCCCACAAGCAGGCACACGTAAGTTTGAGCTTACACATCTTATATGTGTAGGTACCTACAAAATAAATCAAGCCTCAATTGAACATAATATTTGCAAATTTTCTCGCTTTCTCTGAAACCGAGGTGACATTGGCAAAAGTGAACAAAGTTTTTACAGCATGGGGGTCAGACTCATACCAACCTATAAGTAAAGGAAATTGGATAAAAAAAATGTCATCCATTCATGTGCAGTTTATTTGCTTTTTAAAAAAAGGGTTGAACAACCTTTATTGTCGACCGAATTTAATATATATTTTTGACTTTTTTTACACCATATCTGATATCTCAAGTGCTCGGTAGACATGTGAAATAGTGAGTAGTTTAGAGGTTTTCAATAAACAGTATTTTTGTGTCTACAAAGGAGTGCACAGCGGTTTTTGATCTCTTCTTTCCTTTTTTTCGTAATCTAGCGGTTACGCTTCCGACTAGTAAAAGAAATGTCGCGGACTCAAATCCCGGCTGAGCACAAAAACATACCATTTGAATTTTCAAACATGTATGGAGTGATCAGAGTGAGGAGATGGTGAAAGAATGGTATTTACAAAGAAGGCGGAAAAAAATGCATGAAAAGGGTGATGGATGTGAATGAATTGAAAGAGTTATGTCAGGGAAGAAAGAAATGGAGGCACCTCTGCAGGGGCTCTGGCCACCCCTAGCTGAATTGTGACAAAGTTACTGTAAACAGTTACACAGGAAGCATTTGTAAGCGAAAACTTACCAGTGTCTGTTTGTGAGCTTGCATTTAATATGAACTTTATAATTTAATGTATCTTTGCAACTCAGATTCTTTATATCAGATATCGTTATTCCTGTTGTATGTACTTTTAATTCATAGTTCAAACAAACCGAACGACAAAGTAAAATTGACACCACGTGAACGCAAATCCTGATGGATTGGTTTCCATATCTTTTCATGCCTATATTTAATTTTAACTCGGCAAGAGGTATCTTTTTTTATGTATATCTTGCCACTTGAGGAGAGTATACACAAAAAAAACGCAAGATATCTCACTTCTGACCCAATTCGGCAGATTTTTTGTGATAGCGTATCTCGGCGAGTTTCGTAACGAAACGTCAATTTGACATTTTGAAATCCAAGAGGCGTGTTGCTAACCGAGAGAGAGAGAAAAAACTCGTGTTATATGATAAGAAATACAGTTTAATTTTTTTACATTTATATTTTTACGAGCCTACTGGCTTTATTTTACAATGTTTAAAGAAATAGAATAGATAAACAAGATGCACTCTATCTGTTATCTATGTATCTGTTATCTAAGTTGCAAAGATGTTAAAGCATTTCAGATTCATATTTAATATATTTCCACAAGTAGTTAGATACGTTCTCGTAACGTAACTAAAACACTTAACTAAGCTACACATGTAGTGTAACTTCTTGTCGCATTAGACTCATAAATACATGCATATAAGTCAAGGAAAAAAGACTTCGTATTGCACTCCTAGTATTTTTATTCGACCCACTACTCCGCTACTAAGCTGCACATATAGTGCAACTTATTACCACTTTTGGCATGTGCAACCAATTTATTTTCACTTGCAATGGTGGTTTCCCTGTTTCCGAGGGGACTGGTTCTCACATCTTCTGAAGGCTGAAATAAACACCATACTTCACATCCTTTCTGACAACACGCTCTGTGCGCATCGAATCCTCTTAGTTAACTTTTTTGGAGAAAAAAATATTTTTGCAATTAGGATCCAAACTTCATTTTAATCTTTTTTTTTTCAAATTTAACGAAAAAAATAAAACGTCTGTATTCCTTATCTTGTGGCGCCTTATATTTATTACATAACATAATTTCTGTCATTTTTTTTTCTACACTTATAAAAAACATTACGCAATTCGATAAAAAATAATAATAAAGAATACCTACGTAGTTCTCTAATAATTAAAATAAAATTTCACATGTTTTCTTATCAGTTATTGAACGTTTAAAATAATATATATATTTAATTATATTGTTAAAATTTCAGGTGCACCGACCCTGAAAGTGCAATATCCAAAAAAAAAACGAGGCCAAAAAGATTATAAATAAATAAATAAGTTTAGAAAAAATCGTTATCAAAAATAATTTCCAATCATTACTTTTATCTTAGATTCGGGTCAATGAATGTGCGAATGTAATTTTTTTGTGATTTTTTATTATTAATTTTTGCATATTTGTGTCGCCAAAGGTTGCAGCAATGACATCGTGTTGCTATGGTTAAATTGTCGTTTTTAAAAATAAAATTAAAACACAAATAATAATTAATAAAAATTATACTTTTCCGGGAGTATAAGAAACTAGTGATTGCGTAGCTTTTGTGTAAATCATACCTCAAGGGCTATATATTATATGATAGCTTCGTTACAGGCGCATTCATAGGTTATAGGCAAATACATTTCAGAATAAATACTTTCACCCATTTCTTTAAAACAACTCATTTGAAATTGACTAACGATGGCTCCAATCGAACTTAAATTGTAAATCTCAATATCAAGCTTAAGTGCGTTTTTTTGGTTTATTATAATATATTTTTTCTACTCCCATTTGGTAATTTACTAATTACAAAACGGCTAACGCAATCACAATGCCATACATTTCTACACCCGTTGCATAATGTTACATTATGCAACCGGTAACCGTGTTAAAATGAACATGTGCGCATGCGCATTGTCAGAATTGGAACCATTTTTTAATTTCAAATGTCAACCTTGTATGGGGGTATGAAGACCTGTCAATCCAAGATGGCCGCAAGCGATCAGCTGATTAGGCTTCATACAATATTAGTGATATTCGGTAGGTAGGAATTACCGTGGTGATGAGACTTTCAGCCCTGTTCAGATGAAAATAAATAAGTATATTTTATGTGTAGAGTCAAATAATTTTTTTTAATCGTACTAAAATTTATCGAATTTATTTATCGGATTGCTCCAAATAAAGCTTTCCTTTTTTCAATGGAAAATAAAAGGCTTGAAAGGAAAACAATACAAAAAATTTCACCGCAAAAAATAAACAAACTCAAAAAGTTACTTGGTTAATAGGTGAGTATGAGGTTGATCACCTATGCTGTACAAATTTGGTTCACCTGCCAATACAACTGCAGGGCATATGTTTATTTGAGTTTTGGGTTTGAATATTTAAGCTTATATGCAGGATGTAAAAGCGCGACCTTATACATATGTGTCGGCTTGTGGGCATGAATTCAATATGAAACCTAAATATAATTTATTTTTACAACTTAGGTTACATTAGATAATCGAAGGGAATGATAAATCACACGTTTTGACAAATGTAAGGTTTTAATTACTTCAAATGGACGAGTACATTATAATGACTATTATTCACTATTTTGTTAATTCTCTCATGGTCGTAGAAAAAGTATTGTATGCCACTGCACGTAATTAGTCTTTGTAACACTCGTGCTTTCTATTGTGCCATTCGGCTGCGCCTCATGGCACAAACTAGCACTCGTGCTAAAAAGACTATCATTACTTGGCAGTGGCATAAATAACTATCCTACGTTTTAGGCGCATGTGACTGTATGGGATGCACGCCTCTGCTTGGTCGTAGCTATCGCACATATTTTCAACTTTTGTATTTTTTGTCTTTCCCTGGAAAATTGAACCCGCAATCTCCCGATTTCAAGTCAGAACCGTTAACCACCGGACGAAACTCAAAATATAACACATTATAATTTGTTGCATTTTCAAAGGTGATTCGAAAAAAAAGATATGGTTTCATTAAATGTTTTCTTGTTATCAACGTTTTGAAAACTAAAAAACTAATTTACAAAGATTTTTCTGTATTTCCTATTTCAGTAATTATTATTAACAAGAAAAACCATAATGAATGATGAATTAAACTCAATAAAAAATTATCTGAATGTGAAGGAAAAAAACTAAATTTCGTCACGTGTTGGGTAACGTGATATCATTTGCAATTTATAAAAAAAACCTTCAATGCATTATTAAAAAATATACATATTAATCGTTAATAAATAATAATTCCTTTAATCTATACACTTTAAATATGTTACACCGGGGTCGACATTTTTTCAGCGGAAGTTAATAAAATAATTAACTTTAAATGTTTGTATATTTTTTGTTTTATTATATTTTAACACAATTACGTAAATTCGTACATTATTTATATTTTAAATCGCCCGAAACATTTGTTTTTTTTTTTATTTAAGAAAAAACACGTGATTTTTGTTATCAAATATTCATCATTTTGTATCATAATGAAAAAATTGTATTATTACTTCGGGTCCAAACATCCTACAAGGATTATTAATTTTATTAAATTATTGGCAGAAGTTGCAAACCAGTTTCTTAATAAAATTTCATCAAATCGAAGGTTTTTTTAATTTTCAAAGTTCACGCAAAATGTTATCCATTTAAGAAGTTCAGATATTATTTTTGTATGAAAAGCTCAAATCAACCTAACCTGATTTATTTATAAATAGTTGGCTTCCTTGACATATAGAGTGACATGAGGCTTACCTCCCATGCTAATATGTTAATAAAAAATGGTTCACTTTGTGATGAATTTCATCCTTGTTTCAGGAAAGGTCGGAAAAGTTGCAGGCTGTATGTTCATTCGAGGTTTGGAGCTTTGTAAAGGCGAAGTTACAGTTGTATGTTTGTGGGCATGCATTTAATATTAATTGTAATGGTAATATATTTTTGCAATTTAGATAATAATGTAGATGAGCAGGTTTTCCCAAAAAAAAATAATCAAAAACTTATCAAAGCTTTTTCTCACCGCAACTTACCGCGTTGTCTCCGAAAGAAATCCATGTGGCTTTTAAATTTGTTTATTTTTACACGTAAGGGAGTTGGCCTTACGTCAACAATTTCACCTGAAGCAGAGATTCCACGGCTCACGATAGGGATAGTTTTAGAATGGATTCGAATGGATTGAACCCTAGTACTCTCGATTGGAACGGACAAATAAATAATAAACGGATAAATAATCTAAGTTGCAGAATATAAGTGACATTAGAAATTCAAATTATATGCATTTTCACAAAACAGACATGTTTAAGTTCGCGCTTAAACATGCCGCATGTAGTCCTTCAATATAAAAACCCGAATCTCAAATGAACATACACCCTGCAACTCTTGCCGACCTTCCCTGAAACAAGGGTGACATTGGCAAAGTGAACCATTTTCTACAGCATGGGTGGTCAGCCGCATACCAACCTATAAGTCAAGGAACATACAGGAGTTTTGCATAAATGAGTTAACGTACCAAATTATACCTACATTTAAATTAATTTATATTGATATTCATATTAAGTGAATATTAATTAACCTAATAATGGTTTATGTTAATGAGGTCGGCACATGAATTGACTTTAATAAAATTGTGTCGTCACGCGGCCGGGTTGTTTTGGGAAGAGTCATACAAGTATTTTGTTGGTTGCCAAGGATAATAGTCCTACAAAAGTATGGCGCTTGCCCGCCGAGATTTTTTTTAGAATTCAAGCTAAGTCCATTAGAAAAATGTTCTCTAATGATATTGTTAGAAAAAAAATTACAAATATTTTTTTTATCTTCCAACATTCAATTTGTGGTTTATCGCGGGTCATCCATTCTGATGACATTTGTCACTCGGTGGTACTGGACGACGACTTTATCTGTTCTTGCGCAGCATCCCGTTGACGACACCATCAAATCTTGTACCACAATATCATCACACAGTAATGTATGTACTCTGTACTCCGAATTATCACACGATAATGAAGTGACCTTGTCTTTATTTCCACTTTAGATGGTCATTTTTGCGTGCCATTTTTGCGTGTATCCAATGGTGTTTACCTAAAGTTACCATGCGGCATGCTTTTGATTGTCTATCGCGCTTTTTCCAGTCCAGCTTTTACCAAAAATATCCCTTTATTATTTTTTTTTTTTAATACATTTGTGAAGAGGAATGAAATTCACCAACGTATTTTTCTTGGCCAGAAACAGTTATTGACTTTATCAATTAACAATTCATCATTTCCTATTTTTATTGAATTATTAATTAATAGCTACCCCATGACGTCTGTTGAACCAGAGTCAGAGTTATTGTCGATAGGACATGACGCAAGCGGCGTTCGAACCAGCGTTAGTGTCAATAACGCAAATTCGAGCGCCAACGCCTTATCCTCTTGACCATCACAGCGACATTATCACAAGAAAATCCTGTGCTCGCAAAAAATAACTCGCAAATGTACGGATTTGACTAAATGTTATCAAATAATTCTTGCTACGCTTGAATCAATTTTGCTTATTTCAACTTATAATACAAGAAAAGATTCAGGTAAGAAGGACTCAAAGAATTCCATCGTGGCCGAAGAACGAAAAACAATAGTTTTATCAAAGACCGAATCCTTGTTTAGAGCGGCAGCATTGATATGTTTACTACGTAATATACCTACTAATTTCAAAAAGTTTTTTTTCGTTTATTTTGAACGTAAACTTCTAGATAAATGCTAAAATGATGCAAGCAAGAATGACCGTTTATAGCAGGCGTATTGTAAGTTTCATTGATATTTTTTTTTTATATTTCCCCTAGTTCAAATATTATATTTGTTATCTTGCTCGCTATAAAATAGCCAAAATAAAGATCTATTAATTACATAATTACCAGTTTTACTAACCATATAACATTTGAAAACTTTCTCCTCTCAAAAAAAATGTTTGTAAAAAACCTTTCGGTAAGGGAAATTCCGCGGAGAGACGAGAATTTTTTTATTTTTTAAGTGCTGATTCTCTATGTTTACTATGTAATAATAATAATATTAGGATGATTTATTTGGTCAGTTTTTGTGTGAGTCACATCTCAATAGCCCTCTGCGAGCTTGGGCGTCGTTATAGAAAGCGACAATTCTCAAGCGAAACCTAATTGATATAAGGCTTTTTTCCCATTTGAGAGGGTAAAATCTTCAAAAGAATCTTCCAAAATGCCATTGTTTCCGCCGGCAGGATATGTGAGATTTTTACTCACTAAAAACCCCCCTCTGCATCTTGCCACACCCTGGAACTGCCGTCAAGCATGACATCGGGGTGTGGTGTGTCTTTACATGCACAGCATGTCTTCACATTTCAGTTGCGTCAATTGGCAAAACTACAATATCTACATTATGGTAAAACTACACTATCTACATTAAACAATTGATATAAGGCTGGATGGACCTTTGGTGACCGGTCTTAAGTATACGTGATTTTTTCAACCCAGTGAAAAGCATATTTGAAAATATAAATTATATATATTTTGCATTCCGCTGGGATTCAAGCCCACGACCTTCCATTAACGAGTCCGAAGCGATTCGATTTTTTATATGGAAAATTCACTGTAGATGAGCGCTGGCTTTGCTATTTGAGAATAACACCGTTTGAGCATATAGTCACATAAAAGCTAACGTTGAAAATCCACGCTCTTTCAGTGTTATTCACAAAGCATTTAATCCACAGCTAATCCATAGATCGAAGTTTTTTTTGTATGGAAAATTTACGTTAGGCGACAGTTGAGCCATGGATATGCTGTGTGTTAATATCACCGTTAGAGGCTAGATTGTAATGTATTAAAATTCTAATTTATTCATACAAAAAAATCAAATCTAAAATTGTCTAGTTGCAGTCTGCATATCTGGCACTTGGCAGTGCCTATTTTTAGACAACAAAACTTTTACTTTGCCCACTCCTTTCTAAAACTTGATATGCACCTAATTTTTTTTTAATTGGCTCATATTAAATGCGTCTTAAAACAACCTACGCAAACTGTCAATTTTTCGAAAAATAATTATCTCAAATTTGATAAAAAATAATTTATCTCAAATTTATCAATAATAATGTAAATATGTATATATGAAATAAAATTATTCAATATTGGTTTAATTTAAATTAAAATTTAAGATTGTCCCAAACGTGACCCTTTCAAATACAATTGCAATTTAAAAATGAGATAAACAATTCAACAGCATAATTTTGACAAGTTTTTTAGATAATTATTTAAGTAAAAAAAAAATTAAGATACTGAAATGATAAAAATTAGGAAGAGGAATAAGTAAATGCGTAAAAAAATATTGAAAAAATAAACACAACAATTATATTACTTGATTTTCAATTTGAAAAAGTTTTTTAATGAAGATAAAATGATATTTCATTTGGTATTAAATTAACTTGCGCAAAAAGGTTTTTTTAATTGATTAAATAAACTCTAATTGCGCACGGCACTACTTTTATTAAATGTTTATTAATTTATTTAAAAAAAAATCTCACATAGTGCGTAATTTATTAGGACATTGTATTTTATCAATTTTTTTTTATTAAAAATTTTACATAGGAGGCGAGGTCATTTTGAATTTCCATTTTCTTTTAATAACTGGTATATGGATGTTTTTTCTTCACCCAGTAATGTTTTCGCTAAAGCATAGGATTATTATAAAATTAAGATAACAAAAACAGAAAAAATCGGTTCCTTGACTAACAGAGGCTGACCAGTGACCACACACACTGAAAAAAATGGTTCACTCACCCGTGTTTCAGGGAGGGTCGGCAAAAGTTGTAGTAGGACTTATGTTCATTTGAGGTTGGGTTTTTTATGTTGTAAGTTCACATTCAGCATTTGTAAGCTCGCACATATATGTGTTTGCTTATGGGAATACATGTAAAATGAATCTTAAATGTAATATATCTTTGCTTAAGATTATAGATTACATCTAAGTACATATAAAAGAGGCAATTATAATATTCTGAAAGGAGAAAAAACATTCGAAGTAAAAAAAAGTCTGTTGCCAAGTTTTCCTTGAAGGGGTGGTCTAAATTTGTTTTATTGTACAGGTACCAGCCGTAGACCAACCAATTAACTTAAACTAAGAGCACGATGAAACATTGAGAAGAAGGAAAGAGAAGAACCGGAAAAGTATGAAATTGTGAAATAATTTGATAAACATGGTGAATGTAAAAAATGGATTGAAAGAAAAGGCGATGAATATCAGTGAATTGATTATGACACTCGTATGCAAGGATAGGAATAATTGTACTAAGATACAGTCTCAGAAGATTTTCACCCCTTTCGAAGGAGTAGGTTTTCTACATATCTTGTGAAGGCTGTGTATACCTTGCCGGTATTGATGTAATGGGATTTTTTCTTATAAAATATGCCGTAAACACATCATAATATTAGTGGAATAGCTTTATAATTTGATTTTCTATCATTATTTAGATATTTAAAGATAATAATTTGTGTAATACTTTACAAGTACATTTTTAACCCTGCAATGGTCAAACATTTTTGTGTGGTTTTTGAAGAGAAAAAAATCTTACCGATTTATGATGATTACTTTTCACAGAATTGTTACTATAAATTACTTAATTCCTGAAGTTATTTCATGGTCTTGGAATGCCTTTTTACTTTTTTTCTGGTTTTAAGGTCCAAAAAGAAAGTATTTTATTCAAAAAACAAAAATTATTAACAGTACCTACATACAAAAGTTTCATGGAAAAATCTAGCCTTATTACTAACTTCCTTACTGAAGAGATAAAGCTAAGCTCAGAATTAATCTTTTGGTAAGTCTATTTCAAACTAAAAAAAATATTCAATTACACATGATAAAACATGTAAAGTTAGCCTCCTTACTTACCAAAATGATTCACCATTTTGTACATACAAGATGTCTCATATCATTCACAGATTGCAAAACCTTGGCTTATTTACCGCATATAGTAAATTTTATTTTTATAATAATACGTGTTAATAATAATTAATCTAAGGATGAGATGTTTTTTTTAATAACAATAATACTGATATGTACATTTTTTAAACAATTAACTTCATATTGTCTCGACACTAGGACACTTAGAACACTTTTTCGATGTAAGATCCTCTGTCATATTTTCACACAATTTGTTATACACGGGTTAAAAAGTAATAGATCAGTAAATTGAGGCAATCATGGCTCCGGGCGATGATTTTAATACAACATCAATGATTTACGATACATGACTTCTCGTATAAATGCTAATGGGAGCGTACGCCAATGCTACACCGAGCATGTGCGTGCTTACTCATGTGTACAATTGGCTGGTAATGCCATATCCTATCGGCTGTAATAGACGAGATATCCCATCTAAAAAATCTCACTTTCCATGCTTAAGACGAGATATCCCGTCTAAGAATTCGTACACTCTATGCTCAAGACAAGATATTTCTTCTAAGAATTCGTAAACTTTTGTCTAAGATGAGATATTCCGCCTAAAGATTCGAACACTCTATGCTCAAGACAAGATATCCCGTCTAGGAATTTGTACAGTCTATGCTAAAGACAAGATAGATCGCCTAAATGAACAGTTCCTCACGGAGCAAAGAACCCAGTAGCAAAAAAATGTTTAAGGGTTTATGTCTTGACGCAAAAAAAAAAAAAAACGCAACTAAGCTACACATAAAGTGTAACTTCTTGCCGCGTTATCCCGGAGGGGGTCGCATGTGGCGAGTTGAACCTATTTATTTTTACAGGTAAGGGGGCCGGCCTTACGCCAACCACTTCAGTTGAAGTGGGGGTTTCCCAGCTCCCGAGAGAGCTGGTAATCATTTCTAGTGAAGGCTGAGTAAACCTTGCCGGTATTTATATTTTGGGGTTTGAAATAAACACCGAAACGGGAAATCATTTCTGACACCCTCGCGCTCGGTGGGATTCGAACCCGAGCTCACGGCATGGAATGCAAGCACTCTACCAACTGAGCTATCGACCGGACATATGAAGATTTATTTTAAATTTATAATGTGAAAATAAAACATCATTTTAATAATGTAAAATTAAAACACAAAGTCTTTCTTCACGAGTTAATTTATTTCTTCGAGGGATTTCGATGTTATCACACGATTATTAAGAGAACAAATTTGTAGCTCTCCAGGAAATAAATCAAATCGCGAAGAAAAACTTTGTGTTTTAATTTTACATTATTAAAAAAAATATGTGCTACTAGTGCCAGGCAAACGTGTACAACATCAAAATAAATTTAAATACTAATAAAAATTAAATCATTAGGGTATAGAATACTCCGAACTTTGAACGTCTATTTTCATTCCAGCATAAAACATAAAACATTTACATTAATGTAATAATAAAATATATTAGCTCCTTGACTGATAGGTTGGTACGAGGCTGACCACCCGTGCTGTAAAAATCGGTTCACTTTTGCCAATGCCACCCCGGTTCAGGGAACGGCGGCAGGAGTTGCAAGGTTTATGTCCATGTGAGGTTTTCTTTATTTGTATGCACACATGCAGAATGTGTAGGCGCGAACCTACATGTGCCTGTCTGTAGGCATGCATTTCATATGAGCCTTAAATGCTTACATATCCTTGCAGCTTAGATTATAGATTATAGATTATAGATGCCTCTTGTGCTCACTTATAGATTCAAACCCATTATCTTCAGAAATTCAGATACATATTCGAGACTGGACCGGGATGTAGAGGAGATATTCCGGACAGCGCAGGACCCCAAAACCTTTGCCACAGTGATCACCAACGTCAAAGGGACCTGACAGGGCTCTCACAAAAGAAAATCTTCAGATGTCAGGTCAGTCAAAAAGATACGAGATAAGATATCTCATCGTATATAAATATAGGCGTGGCATGTGGAGCATGCTTTCATCTGGCGGCAGTCATGGGGTTAATAGAGCGGATAATTTCATTTAAATTTAATTAATCATTCAAAAATTTAAACAGCATAAAAAATCTGCACTAATTTTATTTTATTTTATTTTTTGCTTAAAATTCCAACCAGACGTCATTTGATAATAAAAAAAATGACACCGATTCATAAACGATATAATCCTTGCACAATTTGAGAATTTGCATATTAAATTAAAAGTGCAGCTACATACAAAATAATATATTAGAAAATTAATCTATCAATGCATATTTTTTTTAGTCTTGTCTTACATCGTAAAAAATTCACACACCTTTACCAAAGACCGGTCACTAAAGTGCATTCAGCCTTATAGCAACTGGGTCTTGCTTGAGAATTAGCGCCAAAAACAGCGCTCACCAAGGAAATCATCCTAATATTATATTATTATTTCACTTATCGTATTGGCAGGCATATGTGGCGGAACCATCTTAAAGAGAAAGACGTGTGACCTTTCAAAATAAATACCCGAATGCCTCAGCACTGACCAAATTAATAAATGATAGGCTTATCAGTGCGAGTGCCTACCAGGCTTACCAAGGGCGGCCGGTGGAGACGAAAAATAGGGGAGCTGCTAAACATCATGAAAGTGTGATCCATAAATGACGATTGAGGGAACTTTATTTTCAAATGTGCAGAAGAGAAGGTATTTAAATCAGATAAAAAACATTGTCATCATTTTTTAAAGTCAGTGCTTTGTTGTGCTAGTCATCTGTCTCTGCTGGTCGCCATCTTCTTGTAAAGGCAGTGTCTTATTATACTTCCCGTTTTGTTATGTTTATAATTAAGAGTACGCCCAAACTCAGGATTTCGGTTGTGCCGAAAGAACACGACTGTTTTCGTAGTCCTTCGGCTCGTCCTTCAGCTTACGAGCGCGTCAACCTCTATGGTCATCACGCACTGACGTCACGACTTTGTACTTTTAATTTGTATTCATGTTATTTATATTATAACATAACAGTTTGCCTCTGAAACTATTTGTCATTGAGGTGACAAACTCATTCACATGAGGTGGGACATGATATTAACTATCTGCTGGGTGGAGAATCGTGTACTCCTGCTTTTTTTTTAATATCTGACCAGCCAACCCACCCTTCATCAGGACAATTTTCTTTTCTTTCAAGATATTGTTTTCAAATTTCATTTCGTCGCCCAAAAAAGGATAAACTAACCCCACGAGGGTTGAAAAGACACAGTCGAGCCTTCCACATTTTTGCGTTAAGTAAACTCCTGTCCTTCAATCCAACTAAATTATCTGTAACCTCCAAATAAATTCCGTATAAATATTTAAAAAATATATTTCATCATCATCTCACTATTAACAACCCTTACCTTCCAATTTTAACTCTGAAACTGTAACCCCTAGACTACAATTGTTCTAATAATTAAATCATCCGTTAATTGAATAAGAGGTTTATGCTTACACGGCTGGCTTAAGATGCTGGAGAGATGTTTTCCAGAATATGTGGGAGCTGGAGTTTCTAGACATCTTAATAAAACATCACAGTTTTATCAAGATCATCTTCATCATTTCACTTTCACGCAAAAGCTCCGAAAGATCTCGGAAAACATCTCTCAAACATCATTCGTTAATTTTTTTAAGGGATTTGTGGTTTCATAAATTCAATATTTCCAGTTCCCTCAACATGTGAAAATATATAACTTTTATGTGCTTTTTACCATTAGCTGCCACTGGGCATTCTTTAAAATGTCTAGCATTTACTGTAGACATCGCCACTTTCTCTATTGTGGATTTTTTCATAATTGGCCGGGCGGGTCTCGCTGATTTCGGCAAAACTAGTTTTCGCGACTTAGATTATTATCAATCTGTAACAAGGATGTGAGAGCAGTAAGCCAAGTATTAAACAACAAGTCCAAACTCAACCGTTGCGTTTAATCAGACGTGTAAACGCAACGTAACTGAGCTACACATGCAGCGAAACTTTTTATCTCGGTTGGTAGAGTGCTTACATTCCATGCCTGAGCTCGAGCTCTAATCCCACCGAGGGTGTCAGAAATGATTTCCTATTTCGGTGTTCATTTCAAACCCCAAAATAAAATATCGGAAAGGCTGACTCAGCCGACACAAGAAATGAGTACCAGACCCCTTGGGAGTTGAGACACTCCCACTTCAACTGAAGTGGCTGGCGTAAGGTACCTGTAAAAAAAGTAGGTTCCACTCGCCATATGCGAAACCAATCGGAAATACCGCAGCAAGAAGTTACATTATATGCCTAGCATATTTGCGTTGCGTGCGGAGGCCCAAAAAAGCGCCTCAAGTAATGATTTAATCTCCATACATTTTTCTAAAACTCAATAGTTAAGTTTCAACGTCAAATTGTGTGTGGTATGTGAACTCATTTTTAAAGTGCACACAAAGCAAATTAGAACCAACGAAATGTCATTTATTGCAGAAATAGAAATCTAGTTTTTTTGCAACATTACACCCCCCGCTGTTATAACAGTTTGATGGGATAATTATGGCCATGTAGCATTAAAACATGGCGCTAAAAAACTAGACTATAAAATAACTGTTAAAAAAATTCCGAAAGTTTTAATCTTGTTACTACGCAGTCTTTCTATAATCTATAATCTACGTTGCAAAGCTATATCGATTTTTATTGCATGCTCACAAGCAAGCACATGTAAGTTCGCGCATGCATTGCACATGCTAAACGGGTTATTAATAATCTATAATCTAAGTTGCAAAGACATATTACATTTTAGATCCATATTAAATGCATTCCCACAAGCAGACACGTATAATAATGCACTTAAACATGCCGCATGTGGTTTAAAAGATTTAAACCCAATCTCGAATGAACATTAGTCCTGTATTTCTTGCCGACCTTTTCCTGAAACAGGGGTGACATTGGTAAAGTGAACCATTTGTTACAGTATGGGTGGTCAGCCTCATACCAACCTATAAGTCAAGGAAACCTGTAAGTTAAATAACCTGTAAGTGGTGTACACACAAAAAAACCCAAGCCTCACGTGAACAGACACAGAAACCGCGCTGGCATTTTGAAGGGTCAGCCTCATACCAAGAAGTATAGAATCAATGATGGAATTATAGGTTTTTTTTGTTAATAAGACAAATGTATTGAAATGAAAGATTATATTTCTTGTGTGTTCCATTTACAAGCATTCAACTCATTTTAGAAAAAAAATACTACACTGCTTCATACGGTAAAAAATGGTTTACCTTGCCAATTTCAGAGAAGGTCGGCAAGAGTTGCATGGCTAATGTTCATTTAAGATTGGGTTTTTATGTTGTAAGTCCTTATGCGGCATGTGTCAGCGTGTATGCTCGCGAGAATGCATGAAATGTGTTTTTTTTTTAACTAAGCTACACATATAGTGTAACTTCTTGCCGCGTTATCCCCGAAGGGGTCGCATGTGGCGAGTTGAACCTATTTATTTTTACAGGTAAGGAGGTCGGCCTTACGCCACTCACTTCAGTTGAAGTGGGGGGTATTTTATTTTGGGGTTTGAAATAAACACCGAAACGGGAAATCATTTCTGACACCCTCGGTGGGATTTAAGCCCGGGCTCACGGCATGGAATCCAAGCACTTTACCAACTGAGCTATGACGGAATCGTTAATGTAATACATCTTTGCAACTTAGATTATAGATTCTATACTTCTCATTTATATAAGATTCCAGTCATAATTTACCTCTAATATATACCGGCCATACAAGTAAAAAAAATACCTCACAAGTCGATTTAATAATTATTATTTATACCACCGACTTTGGCCCACCCATCGACTTATGATATCTGTGGACTAGAAACTATTTAAACGAAAATACACACTATTATGTCTGTTTCAACTTACTGGCAAATCGTGCTTAGTAAGAAAGAGAGCAAAAATATTCACAGAGTCTTTTCATTGCAAACAATAACAAAAAACTGCAGTTAAACTAGGAAACCTTTCCAGAAAGTTGGCAGCATTGAAACTTGCGCCTGAGCAAACATTGTGCGCACGCGTTATAAATATTTTTATCGGTAAAGTCGACAATTTTTAAACGTACACGGCTTAATTTTAAGACATTAGTAATTAATGTGTGTCGAAACACAAAACGAAGAAAGCAAGAAAACATAGGATTTCACAGATTAGAACATGTTTTGTATGACTAACAAAGTTATATTAAAACTTTCTAAAGAAAGATTTCTCATCCCCCGACGTGTGAAGGAAGCAATCAAAATACACATGCACCCCAACTTCAACAGAGATGACAGCTATAAACTTTCCAGTATATGGAGGCCAGTACTAACTTCAATGATCCACCCTTTCATTAATCGGACGATTTCACAAGAAGACATAATATCGTCCTTTTGTACAACTGGGGCTATTGCGACATCTATGGATGTATCACCGAAGGTCAATAAAAGTACCTACAACCTTCGGCCTCGATCAAACAACAATAATTCAACAGTTCGTGGTTCCTCTGTGTAGAGGACACACGTCTCCTGAGGACGTCGGATATGACTCCGACGAAACATAGAGAAAATTGGTCTTCTCTTTTGCACGGTCAGTAAAATCCGTTTTTTTCATTCTTTAAAATGTCCAACGACCGTAATCATATAATTTAAAATCTTTATGTATAAAATGCCGTAAGTTAGTTTCTACTTCTCTATATTATAACTCAATAGGCCCACCTACTGACAGTGGTTTTCACTTACCTTCCATATAACTTTAAGCCACATATTAAGCACGGTGTCTTCAAAAATTTGTATACTAATTATCGAAGAATTAATTAATGTTTTTTTGGTTACCGGATGATGGCTTAAGTCAATGAATTCAATTTTTAATGCAACCAAAAAAATAAGACGTTATTTTACTAATATTTGTATTTGAGTGAAATCGTGGAGGTATGGGATATCCAAATTGATATGTAAAATAAGAAGATTTTTTTTAAAACAGATCTTTATTCTAAGTTGCAAACATATATTGACATTTAAGGCTGATATTTAATGCGTGCTCAAAAGCAGACACATCATAGCCCCGGTATTTTCAACTTTAGCATATGTGATTTTAAACTGATAAAAAACTACCCACACGAACGGGGTGGCATTGGCAAAAGTGAACCAAGTTTTTAAAGCATGAGGGTCAGCCTCATACCAAGCTATTAGGAGGAAGAAGGAGTCAATGCAAATTTTTCCATATTAATCGATCCGTGAATAAATTTCTGGATGATTTCCTTGGTGAGCACTGTTTTTGTGTGAATTACACTTCAAGAGCCCTTTATATACATGTGCATCATATTTTGTAAGCAAGCCTAGTTCCTGTTAGTTTGGATGAGCCTTTGTGAAATGTCTTTTGGTGAAGGTTTATGAATTTTGCAAGCTATCGATGAGCATATTTGATTTTTTTGCTGTTCCCCCAGGAATCGAGCTCACGACCTTCTACCTAATGCGTTAGTTACTGGACTATCAACCAGTTTGGATGAACAAGACCATGATTACGGTCGTTAGACATTTGTACCTACAACCTTAGACCTCGAGCAAACAACAATAATTCAACAGTTCGTGACTCTTCTTCATAGAAGACACACGCCTCCTGAAGACGTCGGATATGAAACGTAGAGAAAATCGTTGTTCTCTTTCCACGGTCAGTAACATCCGTTTTTTTTTATTCCAAAAAGATTGAAGAGCTTAAATGCAGCCATTTATTTAAGTAGCCTCAGAAAAGAAAAACTGCAACTTGCAACGTGTAAGTAAAAAAAAACTAGTTTTTTTTTTAAATCGATTATTGGAGAATTTGTAGCTCATTCAAATAATTCAATTAAGCATGGTCTGTTCTCCAACTATTCATTTCAAAGCAAAAAGAAACTGCCAACTATTTATACCGGAAAGACGTTAAATTGCACGATAAAGCAACGCCGTACAGCAAAAAGTGATAAGCTGACAAAATTCTTAGATTTTCATGACAGCCATTGATCTACGGATTATCGTTTTTTTTGTATGGAAAATTCACAGTAGGCTTTGGATGTGACATGGCTTTGCTGCTTGAGAATAACACTTTTTCAATTGAAACTAAATAATAAACTTATTATTGTTCAGTCACCTAGCTGTTGAAACAAAAAAATTGTAATATAAGATGCAAAAATACAATAAATTTAAGATTCATGTTAAATGCATTCCCATAAGCACACATTTAAAACCTAATCTCAAATAAACATAATTTTATGTGAACCAAACCTCAACAACACCCTACGTGATAGTTTGTCGCTATTCTGCTCAAATTTTGTAAGCAAGAGCCAGTTTCTGTACGGCTGGATGAACCCTTGTGACTGAGCTCTTAGTGAAGATACCCAGATATTTTTTTTAACCCAGTGATAAGTAGACATACGAGTATTCGAAAATTATATTATTATTTTTTTATGCTCAAAAAATCAAACTCACGACCTTCCATTTACGAGTAGCGTTAACTACTAGACTACGGAACGGTCAAAGTAGCGCGTCAAATAGGGAAAAAGAACATATTAAAAACAAATAAATTTGGTCACTTTTTCTTGTAGGACGTCGCAATACAGATCTACGCAGCCGAGTGGAGAGGAAAAACTTTGGCATCAAAAAAAGAGCAAGACAATAGACGGGGCGGCGGCGAAGCTGTGCGCCTCTTTCATCTCTCCACTGTTCCAGAGCTACAATCTTTCCTAAGCAAACTTTTCCCGCGAAGAGGCAGGGGATCCCCCCTAAAGTTATGTACCCACAAAACGTAGTCTGTGATGCTTTATTGTGATCGAGACAGTGTGCATATGATTCAGGACAGCGGGTTAGTATAGTACGAGTAGTAACTTGATTTACAAGATTTTTTTTTTATCTGCTATCAAATGTGCTTTTCGCTGGGTTATACAATTCATATACTTTTATTAAAAACCGGTCACCAACGGTCCATCCAGCCTTACAGCAACTGGGTCTTGCTTGAGAATTATGGTATGAGGCTGACCAACCACACTGTAAAAAATAGTTTACTTTGCCAATGTCATCCCTGTTTCAGGGAAGGTCGGCCAAAGTTGCAGGGCTAATGTTCATTTGAGGTTTGGATTTTAATTTGTATTGTTATGATTTATTTCGGGCTCACTTTTAATAAAATTGCATAATTTAATTTATTTAAGAGTATTTATTTTTCACAAATTGTTCACAGTTTAACTTCTGTACTGATGGTTTCACGGCTCGGGCGTTAATGGGTCAGCGCACAACAGTCCGTATATATAGATGACTAGAGCTTAGTCTAGCGTGTACCAGCCTATTCCAGAATGATCTTAGTCAGACGTTTCGAGTAAACAGGAGTAGATATATCCAAATACTTCTAGACACATAATTAAACAAACACATAGACACACAATCATAAGTAAAAACACATATACAACTTATACATTCGTAACGGTATGTACACATACAGCATTTGTACACGTTTTTATCTGTGGACATGAATTTTGAATGTTAATATACCTATCTGCAACTTAGATTATAGATTATTACATTATTTTCACTGTTTCTGTCTGTGAGAGGCTGGGCGTCTACGAAAATGTTCGGCGTAGCCCTTTTTAGTGTCGTAGAGGGAGACTATGAAACGAACCGATAAGTGGATGGGTAGATGAGCATCAGTGTTGCTCAAACTTCTAAAATACCATAAACACTTCAGACTTGATTTTTATCTACGAAAGAGCTAAAAAATGTGATTTGGTAATGAATTTTCCATTAAAATAAAAATAGTAAAACATATATAGATCGTGTTCGAAAAAAAACAAAAAAAGCGAGCAATAATATTTTTTTACAAATATATTTATCTAATTGAGCTGTACGGTCGATAGCACAGTAGGTAGAATGCTTGCGTTCCATGTCAGAGGGCTAGGGTTCGATCTCCACCTATGGTGTCAGAAAAAAAGCCATTTCGCTCTTCAGTGTTTATTCCTTGACTTATAGGTTGGTATGAGGCTGACCACCCATACTGTAAAAAATGGTTCACTTTGCCAATGTCACCCCTGTTTCAGGGAAGGTCGGCAAAAGTTGTGGGGCTTATGTTCATTTGAGGTTTGGATTTTATTTGTAAGTACACATTCAGCATTTGTAAGCGCGAACTACACTTGTTGGTTTGTGGGCATACATCTGAGAGCTTTAAATGAATATATCCTTGCAACTTAGATTATAGATTTTAGATTATAGTGTTTCATATTTATTTCAAATTCAAAATAAAAAATTGCAGGTCGAGAAAAAGATGAGAGTATACATAAAAAAGTAGCAATGACAGAACAAAGTGGAGACATACTGGCCACCCCTAACTGAATAGCGGCTGCATATAAGTTTAAGACCTATAATTTTACTCCGAAAAGATCAATCACACTTTTGGATTTTGCTTTTATTGATACGAATACGTAATTGTGTGTTTTGCTTGTCTGTGATAAAAATTGTGAAGCCTCTAGATATTAGGTATATGATGTGTATTTGATATTTGTATTATTTGACATTGCCATACTGTTTGATGTTCTTGTAAATCCTCAATCTTCCAAATCTCAATGATTCGAAAACCCTTAGTTTTACTATTTTTTCCTTATTTATGGCCGGAATAGTCAAGCGGTCGTTGCATTGTGTAGGTGTAAATTTGACTCTGTATGTGAACCGAATCTGAAATAAATTGTAACTGTAACTGTAACTGTTACTGTAACTCTGTCGCCATTTCGCTAGGGGGGGGCAGAGCCTCTGCAGAGCTGCCTTCATTTCTTTCTATCCTTACATACATCTTTCAATTCATACATATCCATCACCTTTTTCATGCATTTTCTTCTTTTACGCTCACTTTGTATATCCCATTCTTTCACAATTGTGCAAAATAAATAACCGCAATTTTTATTAAATTGAACTCGGCAAAATCATAACAACATTTTTAGCATGTAACGTTTTATGTCAGTGTTTCTCATTCACTCTCATCAGTTGAAAACTTATATTTTGGGAATCACTGCCTTAGACACAGAAATACTCTTTACTCAGTTTTTTTTATAATCGTGCGACAAGTAGAGCGAGCCAGACAGATTCAATACCTCAAGTATTAAACATAACGTTCAAATCCACCCTTGGCGTAATACAATAAATGTATTAAAACCAATACGCTCTTAAGAAGCGCTATTTGTTTCAATACAATTTTCATAAACGCTATGGTTGAGTTTAAACGTATAATCTTGGATAGCTCTGCACACACTATACCTCACACACAATCATAGCAACGTCATATGAAACCAAATTACTCCGAATGACGCAGTGTGTGCAAATATTTTTCTAGTTGCGTAGGTTCTGCACTCGCACACACACTACACTTTATTTATCTCAATCTAAGGGATGTACACATATTTTCCACGTCGATTTAATTAATCAAGTCCATAAATTGTCTGTTTTTAATGTATTGAAGTTCTTTAAATATTCATGGGTTTTGTAAATTACTTCTGATTTTCAGAAAGGAGTGCACAATCTGTCCAAAAATTTGAGACTCCGGTTTCATAGAATAAATTATTTATTTGGGTTTTCAATGCAATTTCAAATGAAATTTAGTACGTTTCTATTAAAAAAAACTGCACAAAGTTAAATATGAACAATTTTTACAGTCTTATAATCATAAAATATGTCATTCGAAATGGCATTGCATTGGTTACTTTGGTTGTACCCTTTTTCTTTACAATGCGGATGAAGATTGTACCAAATGTGCAGCTAAGTTGCATTGGTATAGTTTAGAGGTTAATTCTGTAACATCGGCCAGATCTTTAGTAAGGTTTTATCCCTTTTTTTTTGTCCTGGCACTTACAATTCTTCTCATTTCTCTCACTGGAGGGGCAAGGTGTAACTTTTGCCCCTCAGGGAGTATATAAATACAAAAAAACAACAAATGGAGAAACTGCAACGTATTCTCCAATGCGAGATATGAAATACATAGATCTAGTGCCTATGGTATTTTCTCTCTCAAACAAAAGCCAACCTTCAATAGGTGGCTTTCAATGTTGGACGACTTTCCCGTACCAAAGAAGCGAAAATCAAAGGACCGCACTCACCTCAATCGTGCTGCTGGTCCAAGATGATGCTCGTTTTCTCAGGATCCTGTGGTGCTGAGCTCTGTTCACAAACTGCCACACTTGCAAGTTATATGTAAAACAATCACACTCACTCACAGATTTTTACGGTTAAATTTCAAATCGGTCGAGAGACATATAAAAATGTGTCTACATGCGAACACGAAGGAAACGGAAGTCACCAATCCATTGCTAGTTTCACGTCGCTCAGTCAAAAAAAGTTGATATTGCCATCTTGGATTTATTTGCACTTTTATTTCAGTTTGTAACAGACCAACATGACAATTCGCTTCTTAGACTAATTAATTAAAATAAAAATAGATGACGCTATTCATGCGTCACCACTCACTTTTTATAAACGTTTAATTTCTTTAGTTTTCAATAACATATCGTCCCCACAGTGCTTGTTCGGCTTATCTACTATTTGATCCAAAGATGACCTTCCAATGAAATCGGCTGAAGAATCACATTCTACTTTAAAACAAACGTAAAAAATAATAATGTAAGAGTTGTTTTCAATATATGTAATTAAAATCAATTTCCAGCATCCGTAAGACACATAAAGTAAAGTACACATACTCGTACAAATATTGCTCATGTGAAATTATCTCTGATAGACATAAGACAAACAAGCACTAAGGGAACGATATAATTGTTTTTATGATAGATTTCTGTGTTGTTATAAATGTTTTTCATATCATTTTTTTTTTCTATTTTCAGTTACTCGTATGATGCTATATATCTACTTGAATTTGACACTTTAAGACGCAGGTCAGTCTCACACTGCATTTTGATCCTAGATTGGACGTAAACTAGTATCGTGAGTGTGCCTCCTTACCTACAATATTCTCTGGCTCTGTGTTGACAATCTTGACGTGTATTGGTATACAAATGGCTGTGGAATCACTATCTGTGAGCATCAGTATTCTATATTAGTTTTTATGTCAGCTCCATCACACATGGCTTCATCCTATTAATAAGCAAATTAGTCGTTCATTCATCTTCCTTCCAAATATTAATATTTCAAGGACTCTTGGACTCGAATTCAACGAATATTTAAATAAATATTAGAATGCTTTATTTGGTGGGCGCTGTTTTTGCGTGAATCACACCTCAAGAGCTATCCGTGAAACTTAGTTGTCGCTATATAAGTCTCCAATTACATAAATAGTCATTTGTAAGTACCTACTCGTATCTTACGAAAAAAAAATTAAATGTGAAAAAAAAAAACTGTTTATTTCTACTTTACAGATAAACTAGGTCAAAATTTATTGTATCTAATCTAATCTAAGCTGCCAAGATATGTTACATTAGGGATTCACATTATATGCATTTACATAAGCAGACGCGTAGAAGTTCGCGTTTGCACATGCCGCATGTGAACCTACAACATAAAAACCCAAATCTCAAATGGACATACACCCTACAACTCTTGCTGTCCTTCCCTGAAATAGGGGTGACATTGGCAAAGTGAACCATTTTTACAGCATGGGGGGGTCAGCCTCATACCAACCTATAAGTCAACGAAACAACAACGGATAATAATCTCATCTTACATCTAAAACGTATAAATTTATTAATTTCTGTGTGTTAAACAAAATCAAAGAGTCGAAGGTCAGCCAAGTTTATGCGCGATTTTTATTTCATCCATTTGTATTATAAATTTAATTTATCGTTCCACAATGCTCCTTCGCATATGTATGAAAAAAAGAGTCGGGAACATACGGCGCCCATTGGAGCAGATAACCGTTTTTTCCATTCGCTGCTTAAATCAGCTCCATCTTACAAGATTTATCCGCGCTGGCTTAATGGATATCCCAAGTGAGTTTTTTGCAATTTTTATTTTATCACCATCTACACATTAAATACGAGTATATATCAACATAGAGTCTTGTTAAGATATTTGGAAGCCAGCAATAAAAAATGTGTACAATTTGAGTCGTATAGAACCAAAGACGCTTATGTAGGGTTTCTTTCGACAATGTGAAAAAATAAATAGAAATGTTGAGAAAAAATATTTTTCTTTGTAAAAATTGGTGTCCGTCAGGGTTCAGTACTTTCCCCATTGCTCTTTTAAATCTTATTCATCGTATACTATGTTTTCATCTTTCAATCCTTTTTCACACTGTTCTTTGTCTTTGTTTCTGTACTCTGTGAGGTCTTGAAGAGTTTTTGGACTTCGTAAGCTGGACAAATAAAATAATAGTACCCCCTGATGCTATTCTCATTTGCCTTTGACACAATTGTTATTGGTATATTCCAATCAGATCTTGAAAGGCTTGAATTTGTCCAGTTTCTATACATCACGAACTCTTCATTTCTTTGGACACGTTGTCTGTCGAAATGACTGAATGAAATGAGCCTGGAACAACTGGTTGTGATCAGTAGCCCGGAGGGGAAAACAGGGCAAGGAAGATCCTAACACGATGGACCGATCAAGTGAAGAGAACAGAAAGCATCTTGGTGGAAATCAAGGGAGAATTGGAGAAGAGTGTTTGTTTCCACAACCCTCAACAATGAGGATTACAACAAAGAAGAAGTTTACCCAATAAAAATGCAAATAATTGTAAAGTGACCGAACCTTCTTGGACGCTTAAAACTCTTCGTCCAATGGTCCCAATTCTTTGTGATAACTTTAACCTCTGAGCTAACTAGACCACTTTGAAATGCCCGCATTGATATTAAAATAGTCATAATTCATCAGATTCACTTTCGCATTATGCTTGCCGAGTACTTATTCACTGTTGGCATACATAAATCAATTGTGGTCCACTCGCAAGTTCACACACTCGTAGATACACAAATGCCCCGACTTACACTTCTTACAAAAATAGCGAATCCGAAACATCACAATGACGTTTTAAAATTGAAGTTTTTTTGTCATTCTGGAAAGAGGGTCAAAAGTCATGTAAGTGAAGAGTACGTCAATCTTGCCGGAACTTTCAAAAGTGAAGGTGAAATTAATAACCTTCGGGAACTGTTGTATTGAAAAATTGCGATATTTTATTAATGCCTTAAAATTTTGACCAATTCATTCAATTAGTGAGCCTTGTATTAAAGATTAAGAAGACTATAAGCGATCCACAATCGGATATTGTCACCGACTCCGATGTATGGAGGTGAGGCATGACCGGTCCTATGCTGGTATACTGCTCTCAGTTCATTCACATCGTTTTTCACATTTCTTTTTTTTACTGTGTGAATTCCAGAACAATTTCATTAAAAAAAAAAATTCATTAATAATTTCATTAATCAAAGCATTTATTTCATGGTTTTCTCGTTTCCCTTTTGCATCTTATATAGTACCTATTTGTACTTTGTATTTATAATTTGTATTCGTATTTGTATTTGTAATTTGTATTTGTATTCCTTGACTTATAGGTTGGTATGCGGCTGACCACCCATACTGTAAAAAAAAATGGTTCAATTTGCCAATGTCACCCCTGTTTCAGGGAAGGACGGCAAGAGTTGCAGGGCTTATGTTCATTTGAGATTGGGTTTTTATATTGCAGGTCCACATGCGGCATGTGTTAGCGTGAAATTATACATGTCTGCTTGTGGGAATGCATTTAATATAAATCTTAAATTATATAATATATCTTTGCAGCTTAGATTAGATTAGATTTGTAATTTGTATTTGTATTTATTTGTAATTTGTATTTGTAATTTATATTTATAATTTTTGTTTGTAATTTGTATTTGTAAAACTCTGTTCCCTGACCTAGACCAATTCAACACATGCTGCCCTGCCTTACAATCCGCGCAAGTCCAGAACTTGGCTATCATCATGTGGCTAGTCCTTGTGTATGATTCAATGTCAAACGTTTATCATGCAATTTGTCATTTGGTGATAATATAATAATTGTTGTCGGTTGCCTCCTCCTTCCTCCGGGGCGAGGGTGTGGGAGATGGGAGGGGGGGCAGGGTCCCAGCAATGTCATACAACGCAGACGGTTTGATCTTCAAGGGTCGGCCCCGCCACCTCTTCACTCCCCCCCCCCACTCCCGCCCATCCGACACAATCCGATAACTGTGCCGATTCCATGTACAATTTATGATGAAAAAATGCATTTGAATTTTCTGTTGACTGGATGTATTTTTCTATATCATATATATATGTATACATAATTTATGCTTCCTGTTAATCTAATCTCAATTTTCCAAGTCAGAACTAATTTCCCCACATTTTGTATATTCAGTTTTAATTTATATATAGTTAATATTTTTTTCCAGCTCCCTTGACTTTTAGGTTGGTACGAGGCTGACCACAAATGCTGTAAACACTTGGTTCACTTTTGTTAATGCCACTGTAATTTTACGGTAAGGCAGTAGCAATAGGGTAATTGCAGTGCTAGGGAAAACGGTTTAAAATACTATGGTTGTGTAGAGTACATTTCAAGGATCACAACCATATATTTTTTATATAGTAAAAATAAAGATATCTAATCTAATCTAATCTAAGCTGCAAAGATATATATCATTTAAGATTTATATTAAATGCATTCCCACAAGCAGACATGTATAATTTCGCGCTAACACATGCCGCATGTGGACCTACAATATAAAAACCCAATCTCAAATGAACATAAGCCTTGCAACTCTTGCCGTCCTTCCCTGAAACAGGGGTGACATTGGCAAAGTGAACCAATTTTTTACAGTATGGGTGGTCAGCCACATAACAACCTATAAGTCAAGGAACATACATGACAAATTACATTTTTAAAATCAATAAATTATAATATAAACATGGACATAAAAAACTAAATCATAAAAACCAATTTTACTTTAACAAACCCTAGCCGCCAACATCACAGATCACAGATATCATTGGTAATTTTCAAAAATAAAATATCGAGAATTTAAATCCCGCCAAAACGCAGTGGGGCCGAAGAAACACGCTGTGACGTCAAAATTACGTAGATGGATCCATTGGTCTTAGAAAACCTAACGGTACACTCCATACATCGTGAGATCCATTGACGTCACATCCGCCTAAATAAAAAATGAGCTGTTTTAGCGGAAATCGAAAATGGTCGAATTTTACTGATCTGTAATTTAAAAACTAAGCCAGATATTTTTTTTTTAAAAACGCAGATGTATTTTTTAAAAGGTAGTCTATCATTTTATGAAATAAAAAAAATATGTGAAATTACTCTATTTCTACCACCTTACCGCAAAATTGCGAAGTAGAAAGGCGCATGTCCATTTTAGGTTTGATTTTTTTTGGTAATCACACATGCAGAATTTGTAAGCACGAACTTAAAGGTGTCTGTTTGTAGGAATGCATTTAATGGCTATAGGTCATTGAAAATTCAACCACTTTCTGGAGTCCCCCAAGGATCCAATTTAGGCCCATTAGCTTTTCTTATAGGTTCATTTTTCAAACATTTTTATCCAGTTACGTGATCAAGGTGAGTTTATATTAATACTTTTAACCCGGGGTACAAGACAATACAAATGCATAATTTTTATTATTTTTATTAATTATTATTTTTTTGTCAGGTTTTCAGTCTTCAAAAACGGATTATACAAAGTAAATTTTTAGACGCTGTTATTTCCTTATTTAGCTCAGTTGTTATCCGATATAATCTAATTCATATGTAAGAGCAGTTTGCTTACAGAAATTCCCCCCTTGGGCGTTTTCCGTCCACAGTTCAGCAGAAAAGCGCGCGGTAATCATAGACTCCGACTAACCGCGCGCGCGGTGTAGAGATCATTCCTCCAAAACAGACGCACTATCTCAAGGGCATCTCCACATTTAAAACTTAATCAGAAAAAATATGGAAACCAAAAGAGCACCTCTAGGGAGTGTTATTATTTAGATTCATTTTTGCTACAAAGCTAATGTTTCGTACTTGGCGCACTGCTGTCTGAATTTTGGGAACACATCTTACATATTAATATGACTTGTTGAATTTTATATGATGCCTACTATGTTATGGCCCAACTGGGACCTGTAACGTAAAACATTCTGATTTTTTTTTTTTAATATATATGATGGAATGGTTAAGAAAGTGGTAGGGTTGAAATCTAGTTAGTGCGCGAGCATTATTTGTTCATTATAACTGCGGAGATTTATTTTACGCAATTTATTTCAGATTCGGTTCGGATACCGAGTTACTTTACACGTACACCATACAACGGTCGGTTGACTTATCAGCTACAGAGAGCGTTGGCCCGTATTTTATGGTAAGAATAACAATAATTCTCGAAAGATGATGAATTTCTACTTGCTGGATTTTGCCAAAACATTCTACCTTAATAATATCTTGAACAAATTATTATCCTTATAAGATATGCAAACGGTGAGTGGGGAGACCCCAACTTAGGTGGCTGGATGACATCAAGAGAACTGCAGGCAGAGGATGGCTGAACACAGCAGCCGATAGACAAACGTGGAGAGGATTGGAGGAGGCCTACGTCCAGGAGTGGTCTGAGAAAGGCTGAGGAAGAAGAAGAATCCCACAAACGTTAAATATCAGTGGAAAGAGCATCCCCCTATTTCTCACGGCGCAGGGCCTCCATCGTCCTTATCCCAGTCCAATCTCGTATTTTGCGGAGCCATTAGATCTACTTCCTGCCAGCACCTCTTTTTCCTTTTACGACTTTTCCTACCTTTCTCCAGGCGCAGGCAACAATTTACACTATATGTGTAGCTGAGTTGCGAAGGGTCTTGATCATGGTAATGACAATATAAATCCGGCAAGGTTTAATTTATGCAAAGAGTACCTACACTAAACGTTCTCAAGAGACGATGAAATCATCGAAGACTCTAGACTGTAAAGAATGTAGAACAAATAACTGTGCCTACTTTATTGAGGGTGGTCAGTTTGTCTGGATCTAAATTCCATGTCATGGCTTGGCATTATTTTTTTGGTCTATTCATTGCGAGTTCACGAGATATGATCTGCAGTCTATTGCTGTCCGTCAACGCTCTCTCGGTTCATTATTCAGGACATGTCTGCTGATTGGCGGACAAAAGATTCAGCACCACTCGGCGCTTCCGTTCCGTGGACTTCAAGGAAGCCGCGGACGGACTTGGGTCATTAGACCATGCGTCATATGTGTACAGAGTGGTCTATACAACGCAATAGCCAAATGAAATCCCATTGTTACAAGCAGTTTGTCAAGGATAGAGATCTGTAGAGGTCTATATGGGAGATCTGTTTTTTTTTAAAGATATGAGGATAGGAAGAGATTGAGTCGCGTAATTCATAGTTCTGTAGTTCCAAAAATATAATTATTGACAGAGTCAGATCATTTGTCGTACAAAGTGGTCTATAGTCTATAAGACGCAAAAGCCAAATGAAATTCATTGATTCTAACAGTTCGTTAAGGGTAAAGATCTATTGAAAACTTAAAGGGAGATCTAAAAAGAACACTAGCAGATATTTTTAAGAGATCTTGCAGCTGGTCGTTGATCAATTGGTATGTCACTATCTTCTTCATAATGCCGAAGAGGCAATCTGCATACCGAAAGTTTCATTCAACAGAAACCGGTATGCTCAAGCTTGTATCGGATATGGTATCTGCTGTAGAGTGTGATGATCTGGCTCTACTGGCGCTTCTTGACATGAGTGCGGCATTTGACACAGTAAATCACTCGATTCTTATTGAGAGGTTGGAGTTGTCATACGGTTTGACCAACGGGGCTTTGGCGTGGTTCTCCTCCTATCTAGTGGAATGCAGGCAGGCGGTGCGTGTTTGTGACGGTGTCTCACCTACCTACTCGCTGTCTTCTGGGGTCCCACAGGGCTCTGTGTTGGGTCCGATCCTTTTTATTTTGTATACTGCTGACATTGAGAGTATTGTTGAAAAATGGGGCCTCATCTCACACTCATATGCAGAGGACTGGCAAATACACTCTCACTGTCGGCCAGACATGTCTGAGGACCTCAGTTGCAGGGTCTCTGGGTGTATCGCGGAAGTCGGTGGGTGGATGGTGAACAATGGCCTAATCTTAAACATGGATAAGACGGAGATAATGTGGGCAGCCACATCTAAGCGTGATCATCTATTAGTGAACGGAGTACCACTCTCCATAGGAGGTAAGCTAATCCAGCTTTCTGATTCAGTGAGACTTCTAGGAGTCTTACTGGATCAGAATCTGACACTGGAGAGGCAAATAGATGCCACAATAGCTTTTTCTTTTTTTTCACGAGGCCTACGAAGGCTATTAGAAAGTGTTTACCGTCAGATGCAGTCAAGATCCTAGTGGGCGCGTTTGTGGTGTCTCGCATTGACTATTGTTTGACGCTTTATAGTGGTCAGCCAAAGAAGCAGTTCAATCGCTTTCAATCTGTGCTGAATTCGGCAGCAAGACTCATATTCGGGATACCCAAATTCAATCACATCACTCCGCTGTTAAAAACACTGCATTGGCTTCGTTTCCCGTAGAGGGTGGTCTACCGTGTTTGTGTGATGGTATATAAAGTCATCAATGGCTTGGCTCCACCTTATTTGACTGACATGATGTTGCCTGTTGAGATGGGTGTAAGGAGGCAGACACTCAGATCCGCGGGCGATGGAGTAGTCAATTTGGTTCAGCCACGCCGTCAGATTCGTACAAATTTCGGAGACCGCGCTTTCCGTGTTGCGGGTCCGGTGGAGTGGAACACACTGCCACCCGGAGTGAAGAACTCCAAATCTGTGGATGTATTTCGCGGAGCACTCAAGACACACCTTTTTAGAAAGTCTTATCCATGATCGGAGAGGGCCCTTGAGGTGTGACAAACACAAAAACGACGCTCTCTTATCATTTGTAATTTAAAATAAATTAGCCTGATATTATTATTATTATTCTTGGGGTAGTATTTCATAGCTTTTTGTGGAGATTTGATCTCTTTGAAATCGCCTGCAAGATCTGTTTCATCTCACTTTGTTCTTCGTTTTACAGTTTTCATTGAATACGAAGAATATATCTGTGCTTCATACATTATGAATTATAGACAGAAGTGTGTCTCAACAAGGGCAACTCATCGAACGGTTCATATTCTTCCCTTTGCAGTCAACATCAAAACTATGAGAACTTGGTGTTTTCACGACTCATTATTTTACAAAGCTGCTCTTTGATGGAACAAGTTACCGGTATCTGTGCTCCCACGCCAATTAATCCTGTCCTATTTGAACCAATATAAGCCGCAACTTTTTTTCAGTGACTCAAAACAAAGTCAACACAACACTACGCAACTAACAGCCCTTCTACAACAGGACATCAACCGCCACATCACCAAAACCTCTGCGGCAGTTCAACAAGTGCCATAAACCTCTTAATTCTCTGAAATCTAAGGAGTCTCAAGGTTAGAATTCCTTTAAAAAATGTAGAAAAATTAAAAGGACCTACTTATTTTGTGTCAACCTGGATTATGGACCCCTATCACAAATCTAATCGTCATCAATTTCTTTGATTCAAATAATGTCATTCATTTAGTAACCCATTATATAAGACGTAATAACAAAGGTCACTTATCCCTTCAACATTTTTTTGGTTATAACCAGACTGACAAATAGATCTGCAGACTTCAGCCCTGATTTTGCGGCAATCAGTCAATTTTTTGTCACATTTTGTTTGCGACCATGTACTTAATCATTTTGGACGAAAGCTTTAATACTAATCTCATGATAACGTGACCAAGCTACACATTTAATGTACCTTCTTACTGCGTTCTTCTCGAAGGGATCAAATTTGGCAAATGAAACCTATTTGATTTTGCAGGCAAGGGAGCCGGCCTTACGCCAACCACTTCAATTGAAGCTGAGGTTTCCCTATTCTGTGACTCATTTATTGGGAAGGCTGAGTAAAACTTGCTGGTATTTTATTTTGGGTTTGAAATACATAAATACTGAAAAGTTAAATCATTTCTGGCACCCTCGGTGGGACTCGAACCTGAGCTCTCGGCATGGAATGCAAGCACTATACCAACTGAGAAATCGACCGGACTATAAAATCATTTGTGTAATAATTTTTCTTCTTGAAACGTACGAATCTATATAATATAAATTGCAAAGATATAATATCATTTAAAATTCATATTAAATGCATGCTTACAAATAGACACTAGTAAGTTCGCGCTTAAAAATGCTGCATGTGTATTTTCAATTTAAAAACCATTCCTCAAATGAACGTAAGCTCTGCAACTTTTTCTGACCTTCCCTGAAACAGGGGTGACATTGGGAAAGTCAACCATTTCTTACAGCATGGATAGTCAGCCTCTCAGAATACCAAAATTGATAAATACACAACAATTGTTTTCTTTTATTTACCAAGAAAATGTTATCATCATCATCATTGGCACGACAACCCGGGGTGGGTCTTGGCCTCCCTCAGCAACCGCTGCCAGCACTGTCTATCTAACGTCTTCCTCCTCCAGTCCCACATTCCCACTGCGCGGCTACATAATATATGAGTTTTGTTTGGACAAATGCTTAAAAAAAATGCCGTGTAAACTTTTAGAGGGAAGTAGTTAATATAATATTGAAGGAAAATTTGTTGGAAAATACGATGATAGCAGTTGGTTTAGAATTTCACTAAAAAGTGCAAAGTCTTGTTTGTATCATATTTGAATAGTGTCTTGTGAATTGTGAGAAATTACTAATGTTGTATTTCACATGCTAGCTCTGCATTATTCAAATGCAAAAAAAATATACGTCTTAATACCTACTGTTATGATTTTCGCGGGTTCAAATCAATTAAAACTGCGGTGATTTATTTGTACAAAATTTATTTTATGTACAAATTTCAACGTGTCTGCTTGTGAGCATGCATTAATTATGAATCTTAAATATGAACGCATCTTTACTTGATTATAGATAGTACACCCACATTTAAACGACAGTGATTTTATTCCCGAGGCACTGTGTAAGTGTCCACCCTTCCATGCCATAGAGAGCAATCGGAAAGATGAAGCATCTCATACCATACACAGTCGTATCTCCAATTTTAGGTATCAATTAATGAAGATTATCAAAGTAATGAAAGGTCCTTTTGCTGACTTTGTTCATTTTATTTTCAATTAAATATTGTTGCCAATGTGTAATTGTGTGTCTGTGTGAGTTGGTGTGAGCTGTGTCTGTGTGAGTCTGTGAAGTCTCTATATGTAAGTGCTTAAATTATTGTATTTGTTCGAGATAGTGTGAGTGCTTACTGGAACATTCTAAGAAGAAGGTTCTGGCGAAATCCCGCATGTGAAAGTTCTCAATGTTTCAAGAATAACCCTTATTCTCACCAATAAATAGAGACCAAGATGCTCTGTAGCCAGACTAATACCTAAACCGTCGAGCCATACAGTTCAAAGGCAACTCTGTGTACGAAACCGAATGTGGCCCGTATCTGAAAGAAATTTTGCAAAATAAATAACCGTAATTTTTATTAAAGTTAACCCGGTAAAATCATAACAGTCTCATACAGAATTGCGTAGGAAGACATTTCTGTAACACATATGTATTTCACAATTAATGCACAAGAGAAAGTATTGAACACAAAAAATGATAATTCAAAGTTTTTGAATATTTTAAAATAAATTAATGCATTTTTTTAGTGGCAAATTTGCATCAACACTTACACGAAATGTCGCCAATTTCTCAACACCCAATTATTTAGATCCAAGACCGCAAGCAGTTCGATGAACTGTTCGCAAAAAAAAATATTACATGCAAAAATATGCATTTAATCTTGCAAGTGATCTAACCCACCCACAGTGGCAAATTTGAGTAAATTAAATTTTACTATGATTAATTGATTGTTATAGGTTGGTATGCGGCTGACCACCTAAAATCTAAATCAAAATCTAAGCTGCAAAGATATGTATCATTTGAGATTCATATTAAATGCATTCCCACAAGCAGACACGCATAATTTCGCGCTTGCACATGCCGCATGTGGACCTACAATATAAAAAATAAAACCAATCTCAAATGAACATAAGCCCTGCAACTCTTGCCTTCCCTGAAGCAGGGGTGACATTGGCAAAGTGAACCATTTTTTACAGTATGGGTGGTCACCCGCATACCAACCCATCAGATAAGGAATACAAGCAATTAATACATTCAAATATATAAAACAAATAAACTCTAAACAATTAAACAGTACAAAATTAAAAAACTACAAAATATATTTTAAAAAAAAAAATTTAAAGCCTTAGCTTTAATCACCAGCATTACAGATCAATCATGCTGTAAAAATGGTTCACTTTGCCAATGTCACCCCTGTTTCAGGGAAGGACGGCAAGAGTTGCAGGGTGTATGTCCATTTGAGATTTGGTTTTTATGGTGTAGGTTCACATGAGGCATGTGCAAGCGCGAACTTGTACGTGTCCGGTTGTGGGAATGCATGGAATGTGAATCTCGGATGTAACATATCTTTGCAACTTAGATTAGATTAGATTAGATTATTTTTATACCTGGCCTTATAGGTTGGTAAGAGGCTGACCACCCATATGGTTTACCATCACCAATGTCGCCCCTGTTACAGGGAAGGCATACACCATTTGTAAGTGCGACACGTGTCTTCTGCTTGCGGGCATGTATTTAATATAAACCTTAAACGGTTTTGCAACTTAGGCCCGGTATTTTCATCGTTAGCATAATATGTGAGTTTAAAATGATAAAAAAACTACCCATATGATTGACATAAGTGCGTCCTTTTCATTCAGTATAAAGTCGCTATGCAAACGTTGAAAATACCGGGTCTTAGACTATGGATCATAGATTTCAAGTATAAATCGTTCTTTTTTTATAATTCAGTACATTGACTTTTTTGACTTCAATATTCACGAGGATACTACTTTTAAGTCTCGGCATGAGAATCCGGCAGACAGAAAAGGCTGAGTGAATAATAATAGAAGGCAGCAGACCTCTAACCAGTAGACCACTGACCAACAGACAGATTCGACCTTGAACTCTGCGCTACATGTGATGGGCGCGGTGTGTTGTGTCTGGAGCACAGATGAGCCATCAAGATCCGGCACAGGGTGGTCGCAACATTCCGCGCCACAAAAAATAAATATATTATTGTAAAATTAGTTTTATAATTGCGTTTATAGTCTTCTTCTTCTTAGAGTCATGGGCACGCCTAGCCTGATCTAGCAACAATCCGACAAGGAGTACCACAAGAGGTATGCTATTAGCTTCAATAACATAGAACCACTTACTTTTTGAGTCAGGGGCACGCTTTTGTCGTAGAGGTTCTTTTTTTGTCGTGCTGTTGCTTTTACTTCACAGGAAGGCCTTCCATCGCTTGGGAAAAAATATAACTTTTCATGATGAGCTGTGGGTCCTTTTGACACATACATACAGGACGGGAATGAGGAGAGTTTGAGCATACTTCTTCTTCTTCCTCCTCAGCCTTTCTCACTCCTGGACGTAGGCTTCCTCCAATCCTCCCATTTCCTTCTATTCGCTGCTGTGTTCAGATATCCTCTGCCTGCAGTTCTCTTGATGTCCTCCAGCCACCTCAGTTGGAGTCTCGCCACTCCCCACATTGAGATTCTGGGCTGCCACTGGACGATCCTTTTCGGCCACCTGTCATGGTCATGCCTTGCGAGGTGACCAGCCCAACGCTAATTTAAGCACGCCACTCGCTGTATGACATCAGTGACACCAGTGCGTCTACAGATCTCCTAGTTTGGAATCCTGTCTGTGAGGCTGATTCCCACAACTCTCCTTTCAATGGCTCTTTGGCGCGTCCTCAGTTTGTTAACTTTTGCTGAACTTCCCAGAAACAAGGTGACATTGGCAAAGTGACCCATTTCTTTTACAGTATTTTGTGTTCAACCTCATACCAATATAAATTATTATTAAAGTATTATTTCATCCTATACCAGACTTTCTGCATAGCATTTTTGCCTTCGATAAGGTATAAATTAAAAGAAAAAATATCTTGTATCGTAAAAAATGTATTGCGAACATATTTCGGGTAGTCCCTGTAATCTGCTTTGCTCTCGCAGAGGTTAAGGTTACGCGTCCTAGTGTGTCAGTGGGATATTGAGTAGATCAGTGCTCTGTATTTCGTACCATAGCTATTATTACTGTAGATATTTTAATCTACACTTGTTATTTCTGTGCATCTTTAAATGTACAGCTGTTATTTTGTAGTGTATCTTATCTACAGATATTATAACTGTAGATAAAATCTACACCAGATATCTTGTGTGTAGATTATCTTCAGTAATAATATTTACTTTTAATAATATTTACAGTAATAATATTTCAAACTTTAGATCATCTAAACTACAGATTTTATTATTTTTCATCATCTAATCTGCATTATTACTCTAGATCATCTAATTTTAGCAAATTATTACCGTAGGTCATCTAATCTACACCTATCATTACCGTAGATCATCTAATCTACAGCTATTATTGTTGTAAATCATTAAATCTACAGTTATTATTACTGTAGATCATCTAATCCACAGCTATTATTGTTGTAAATCGTTAAATATACAGTTATTTTTACTGTATATCATCTAATCTACAGCTATTATTACCTACTGTAGATCATCTTATCTACAGCTGTTATTACTGTAGATTAGTAACTTAGTAAGAGTGATGTTACTAGCGTGGGAAGCTGTTACAATAATAAACAATGATTAACAAGCATATTCAGCTGCTCGGTGATTTATTAGACAGACAAAGTTTACATTTGGTAATTTTGGCAATCATCGCAAATTTAAATTTACTTATTCAGGCATTCTAACTGTTAGTTAGCCATTCAAAATTACACAAATCATTTTTAATATCAATTCAGTTTTCCGTATAAATAATAAGTCTTTAAACTCTTCCTCGTGACTCTTGTTCATCCCAAACAGGTGGATCTTCAATCTCATTTCCAAATAATTTATCTAGATCCATCTCTTGCGGGTTCACTAGTACTTCATCACTTCACCTTCACGCTGAAGAAGCCCATCTTAGACATAAGCGAAACGTCCAGAAGCTCCAGTTCTGAATTCTGATAGACCACGGCAACAGATCCCGGAAATCAACTCTCCAGTGTCGTCCGCAGGTCATGTAAGCCTAGAAATCATATTGAGAAAATAATAAAAACGCTACTAAGCCAGACATATAGTGTTACTTCTTGTCGCGTTTTCCTCAAAGGAGTCGCACTTGGCGATTGGAACCTATTTATTTTTACAAGTAAGGAGACCGTCCTTACGCCAACCACTTCAGTTGAAGTGGGGTTTCTCAGCTCCCAAGTAGGCTGGTACTTATTTATTGTGAAGGCTGATTAATTCTTGCCGATATCTTATTTTGAGATTGAAATCAACACCGAAACGGAAAATCGTGTCTCACACCCTCGGTGAGATTCGAATCTGAGCTCTCGGCATGGAATGCAAGCACTCTCTCTCCCAACTGAGCTATCGACCTGATTGTTTATATTTCATAACGCAACTAAACTACACATATAGTGTAACTCCTTGCCGCGTTCTGCCCGAAGAGATTGCACTAAGCGAGTGGAACCTAATAACATAACCTCTTTCTTATGATACTTAAAAATAATCTGTCTACCTAACATTCACATTGATATTTCGACTGCTCCAAGGAAGACAGCACTAAGTCAAAAAAGGTAGTTTTGCAGGAAAGCCAATTGAATGTTATTTATTCCATGGAGAACAATGCCCAAACTATTTTTCACATTCATTTATTAACGAATTTAAAAGAGATAGAGACACAGCTGTCAACTTGGAATGAAGATAATGGTTCGTTACCTTCAGAAATGGAAAGAAGTCAAATACCTAAATTTCCGAGTTAAGTTTCCTTCTTCCTTGGAGCAGTCGATTTATTTTTTATCTTTACACGTTAATTTTGTTTCCGAAACCTTCATAAATTGCTTAGTTAAGCTTCATAAATGCTCCACAAGTGCTATATCGATTTAACGTGAACATTCCAAGAATTTCAAACACATTTTGGATCCAATTTGATTTTCATCCCGATGTTACAAAACGAAGCAAACATAATAAGAACCGAATTTTCCTGCAGAGCTGACATTTAACTGTTTCTTGGAACAGACAGTCGATATAGGTAGGAAATATAAACACACCTACAGTTTATATAAGTGTGTATGTTAAACAGGTAAATGCCTACGAGTTTGTATACACACATACATATCATTTTATAAGACAAAGTATACATGTTAGTAAGAGATACGTATGTGTAAGTTAGGCAGGTATACACACATAGTGTGTTCACAAAGATTCAAGAGAGATCTGTTAATTGAAACTTTGTAAATCATTCATTGTTTTTAATAATTACAATAACGATCGTTAGATATTTTTCAAACTTACAGGGTTATTCACAACACAATTGATCGTAGGTGATCCATGGACATGGGCGTTTTTTTTGTATGGAAAATTCTCGTTAGGTGGCGGCTGGGCGATGGATTTGCTGTGTGGCAATAATACCGTTAGAATTTCATAACTTATTTTACGAACCATATTTTGCAGAGAAAACGGATTTCTCAACATTTTAACGAAGTCGTATCCAATGCCTTAAGTAAACTTGTCTCTTTTGTGACGTAGAAGTACGAACTGAATAGTCAGAAATAATTGTTGTTTCTCGTCATCGAAGATTGTAAGTATCTACAGCTTTTGTATAAAAGCTTCTGTAATTCATGAAAAAAATTCACAGAAGCTACATTTATTGCAAAGGGTACTAATGGTATGTAATTGTTTGTCCGCTGTGTAAACGACTGGTTGAACCATGGATGGAAAAAGGGATGTTTTAATTTTTGTAAATAATCAGATTTGTTTCGAAACATTGTGACCACACTCTGTATGTTTTGAGATAGACAGATATTTATGTACGCTGGACAGGTCGGTAGAATTAATCCATGTTTAGTAAGACTAGAATGACTGCCCCAACTGGTGACGTAATAAATTTTTCTACCGAACCAAATTCCGGTTTTGAATAGTTCCATGGAAATTGATGACCTTTGCTTCTCTATCGCTAAACGCTGCATAAATAATAATAATCATTTATTGTGTGAGGGAATGTAAAGGTGTGTCCGTGCGACGGACTACTCTAATTTGAAGAAATGCTAATCCTTTCTGGCGAGCAGCAGAACTAATCATGTTGGTTTTTTTCTGCTACAAATCAGGTTCATTAAATTCAATCTAAGCCCGATATTAAGTCTGAAATTCAAGCGGCTCTCAAGAGAAAAAATATATTTTGGTATGTCCGCTGTCCGGTCGATAGCTCAATTGGTAAAGTGCTTGTATTCAACGCCGAAAGCTTGGGTTTGAATCCCACAGAGAGTGCCAGAAAATATTTCAATCCTTACGTGAGGTTTTCCAACTACCGAGGAGGCTGGTACTCATTTTTTGTGAAGGTTAAGTAGACCTTGACTATATTTTATTTTGGGTTAGAAATAAATACCTAAACGGGAAATTTGAACATATTTTACAGTTGACACCCTCGGAGGAATACGAATCCGAGATCTCGGCATGGAATGGTAGGACTCTACCAACTGAGACATCGACTGGACTGCAAATCAAATGTAATACTTATCTTGGATAAGCCAAAAAAGCACTAGAGGGGCGATATGTGGGTTGCAGCGGACTAACAAGTTCATATCCTTGTTCATCAAAAATCTAATGGCACTTGGGTTCAGATACATGTAGATGATATGGACACGTACACTTGTGTAATCAGCAATCAGCATCCGTGACGACTTCTATCTAAAATCGTGCGATGCGAATCTATACCCCAATCATCGATTGACCGGTCCGTAGTCCAGCGGTAACACTTCGGACTCGTAAATAAAATGGCTGAGGGTTCAAATCCCGACGGAGCACAAAAATATACCATTTATATTTTCAAATTTGGTTTTTATGTTGCAGGTTCACATGCGGCATGCTCAAGCGCGAACTTGTACGTGTCGGCTTGTGAGACTGCATGTAATGTGAATCCCCAATGTTACATATTTTGGAACTTAGATTAGATTATATTAGAAAATGAATGATTACAAAGTGAATGCCTATACAATTAATAAAATAAATAAAAATTGCCTTTGGACGGACATCACAAATTTGGATTTGGTATTCATATTTTATAAGAAATGGACCGGTCCGTAGTCCGTAGTGGCAACACTTCGGACTCGTAAATGGAAGGTTGTGGATTCGGATCCCGGCGGAGCACAAAAATATACCATTTATATTTCGAATGTGCTCTTCGCTGGGTTGAAAAATTCATAAACCTTTACCAATGACCGGTCACCAAAGGTCCATCCAGCCTTACAGCAACTGGGTCTTGCTTGAGTATTGGCGCTTTGTAGCGACGACCAAGCTCGTACACCTCTGCGGCACTACAACAAGTGTCATAGACCCCTAGAGTCTTTAGAATCTAGGGAGTCTCCCGCACAGGATCTCTTAAAAAAAAAAAAAAAAAAAAAAAACAATTTTGTTACACAAATTTCGTAGACGGCTTTTATCTTTCTTTACAACTGGTTCTCCAAATGCTCGTTAGTCTCTATAAATAATGTGCAGTACTTAAACAGTGGACTGAGATATCTGACACCTTTCAAAAGAGAGAGCCGCAAAAAACTCGCATGGGCAGATCCGCCTAGTTGTGTCTGAAAATTTCCATCATAGAACGACACAGTGACAAAATGACACATGACATGACGACACAAGTGAGACCGACACGTGACAGATCAACACATGAAAAACGACACATGACAGAGCATGACATCACAAAACATCATGAAACAGAAAACACCATAAATGTCATGACAAAAAAGAGAGATATGAGAAACATGAGCAAATGGAACTCTATAATCTATCTATAATCTCAGCTGCAAAGATATGTTAGCATTTAAGGCTCATATTAAATGCATGCCCACAGACAGGCACATGTAGGTTCACGCCTATACATTCAGCATGTGTGCATACAAATAAACAAAACCTCACATGAACGTAAACCTTGCAACTCATGCCGGTTTTCCCTGAAACCGATGTGGCATTGGCAAAAGTAAATCAATTTTTACAGCACGGGGGGTCAGCCTCATACCAAACTATCAGTCAAGGAGCTCAAGTTTATATTATTTGGTAAAGCTTATAAAACAAAATTAGCCCCCCCGATTAACAAACTCGTATCACACCTACACCTAGGGCGTAGGGGTGGCAACGGTGTAGTATGCAGTAATTCTGTTTTAGGCATGTGAGATTTTGTCATGGGTCGTTCTGTCATGTGTCGCTGTGTCATGTGTCGTTTTGTCACTGTGCTAGTCTATCCTGTCACCGTCTGTCTCTATGGAGAGAAGTCTACAGACGTCATGGCAACAGTAAATTAGAATAAAAGTAGGTGGAGGAATAATGTAGAGACTGTGATCTGGTATATCATGCACGCCCATACCGGAGGATTCCATAATCCATTGTTAATCGACAACAAAAATGGACAATCAAAAAAATATCTGACACCAAATTCAACAAGAGATACTCACGTGAATTGGTAGACAAGAACAATGGAAAAGACAGTAGGAGATTACAATCTTGCTATATTCTAAATGCATGCACCTATATACAAGCAGACATGTATAAATTCACGCTTAAAGATGCAGTATGTGTACTTATAGATTAACCTCGAAACCTGCAATGAACATAAGCCCTGCAACTTTTGCTGACCTTCCCTGAAATAGCTATGACCTTGGCATAGTGAACCATTTTTTACATTGCGGGTGGTCAGCCTCATACCAACCTATTACTCAAGGAAATCAAATTAAGTCAAAGGTGCAAATTGTTGCAATAATTGTCAATTTTTTCAATGAAGAAGCACAGCGAGAGGAAAATAAATTGTGTTTACCAAAAAACATATGGGCACTAAAACAGCGCTTCTAGTAAGCGTTTTAGTTGCCAGCCATTTTTAGTAAAACGCTACATGGTTGGATTTTAACGTAAAGTTTCATACTGTTGTGATTTTAGTTGGGGTTCTCTTTTAATTAAACTGCAATTATTTACTTTAACAGAAATTAATATACACGGTTTGGTTCACAATGTACAATAATTTATGATTTCTGCGTATGTTGTATTCACGTCCAAATGTTGAATGCCACTAATCCACTGATACCCTTTGCAGTCCGTATATATAGGTACAAAAGGGATCATTCGTGCATATTCCGGATCATTCGTTCACTCGCTCGTACTACTACCATCATACTAGAGCCAAATTGTTCTACACACTAGCGTGCATGTTCAGACGCGCGTGGGTACTTCAAATCTTTAGTTCGTAGCAATACTTTAAGCCTGTGATACTGGTAACACACCATTAACAACATTGTCAGCATCACACATCTCGTAACTCCAAACAAAACAAACATCAACACGAGGTAATTTATTCAAATGAAGGCACACGGCTCAACAAAAATCTGCTTATCATCACAAAGCTTAATGACCCACTAACTGGGATTGCGCTTATTGAATAATACATAACAGAAATGTAAATCAACACTTTCTGGCGGTGAGACTTTCACCTGCGAAGGCGTCCATCATTGTTGCCGACATTTTAAATGAAAATTTAAAACAGAGCAGACCTCAACGATCAATCAATATTATTAATCTCTTAGCATCAATGTCTCCCACATGCTTACTAGTACTTAGGTATTAGATCATATTTTCTTTTTTTTCCTCAGAATGAATGGAATATTCAGACAAGAGTCATAATAAAAGAAGAGCTTATATGAATAAGGTTATATACTCTGGCTGGATGAAATGAAAGAAGTATGTAAAGACAGAAAGAAATGGCGGTCGATCTGTAATGTTGTAATGTTCTCAATTGTTTAAAATTAGAATTCTGAATTTGTTTTTAATGTTTACAGCATGTGCAAGCGCGAACTTGTACGTGACTGCTTGTGAGAATGCATGTAATGTGAATCCCCAACGTTACATATCTTTGCAACTTAAATTAGATTAGATTTTCAGCCTTTCTCAGTTCACTCCGCCTCCTTAGGGCTGGATGTCTCATCCCCACGGTAATTCTTATCTACCAAATATCGATAATATTTGTATGAAAACTAATCATCTGTTCACTTGCGGCCATCTTGGATTGACAGGTCTTCATACAAATATTACCGATATTCGGTAGGTAAGAATTACCGTGGTGATGAGACTTCCAACCCTGGTCTTCTACTTGCCTTTCCAGCAGTTGCTGTATTCAGCCATCCTGCCCCTTGTTGTCGTCCAGCCACATCAGTTAGGGTCTCCCTACTCCTCGCTTGGGCATTCTGAGCCGCTATTGGACGATTCTTTTCGGCCACCTGACGTAGTTTTGTCTTGCGATGTGACCACTATGTTACTATATTTCTCATTTCTTAACATATGCCCAACATAGTACGTAGGTTGCATGTTTGTCATTTGTCGACGTAGATGTAATTTCACATGAGCAATGTTTGTATGTGTACTGGACCAATGTGTCTGATGAAAACTGGAAATTGATTGTAAAAATATGTAAAGCAACTATCACATTATCGAATTTTACGTTTTTTTTAGCTAAAATTGCGTAGAATGTGATTATATCATTGAAAGGTCATTTTTGACTCAGATGGCAGATAAGCCAAACAAGCACTGGGGGGGCGTGTTATGGTCCAATTTTACGACCTGCCCAGCACAGCGCTACTTTAAGCAGGCCACTCGCTGTACAACATCAGTGACACCAGTGTGTCTACAGATCTCCTGGTTGGAATTGGGAACCATGTCCTTGACGCTGATTCCTAGCCTTCGAATGTCAATACTTCTGAAAAGAAGTCTGCTAAATCACTATCTCAGGTTCTTCAACCAAGATGTTGTCCTTCGATCTGGAGCTCGTCTTCTCTCAACTTTTCCCTGAATGATGAGCTTTAGGAGCCAATATTTCTCATTTTTCAATATGCTACCAAAATACACAATTCTTTGCCTTTCATCAGTTCAGATCTGGTATTAATTTGTGAACGAACCTCGGCATTCCTGACTCGATCCATCAAGGATATTTTTAGCATCCGACAGTACACGGTCTACATTTCAAAGGCAGTGATTCTGTTCTCGAGATGTTCACCCTTCCATGCCATAGAGTACAATTGAAATGATTGTAAACATTGCATCATCATTCACAGACATAACTCCAATTGCAGGTTTCTGTTAGCCACTGTTACTTCAACTCTGTTGCCATTCCACTAGAGGTGCCCAGAGCCCCTGCATAACTGCCTCCATTTCTTCCCATCCTTACATACCTCTTTCAATTTATTTATATCCATCATCGTTTTCATACATTTTCTTCTTTTTTATTTTATTGAAAGCTCCTCTTGCTTGCTCTAGCCGTTTTTTTAAGTTATGGGCTAGTTCCCAAAGAGTATGAAATATAAACAAATGAATATTTTGATAAGATGTCGTAGATCGAGAGTACTCACTTATGTTTGTATTTTTTGTGAACGCAGCAACTTGCAGTTCTGTGAATCGGACATTTCACATTAATGTGGACGTGTGAACGTTTTCTGTGGTCGCAACTGATTAAAAGTCAACGAGGAAAACACTTAAAAATTCCACGAGTCGCATGTGGACAATCAATCTAAAAAATACAAAAAAAACATCCTTTACAGTTCATGTATTTAATAGAAAAAAAATATATAGAAAAGAGCTTAAAAAGTATACGCTATACAACAAATATAAATAAGTACAAAGTTTCTTAAAGTCTATAAAAATTAGCATATTTTAATAATAAAAAATTTAAATATATGTGGTAACAAAGTAAAAAGTAACAAAATAAGTAAAAGGAAAATCACGAAAAAAGTTTTTCAGTCTTTTTAAAATAACAAATCAAAATATGTAATCTTGTAAGTAACTTTTACAAATATACAACTATGTTTTTTTCCTAATCATTATAAATCAAAAAAATCTCACTAGGGATAAATACGACAAAAAAAACAGATAACGTATAATTACGTTCCTTGACTTATAGGTTGGTATGAGGCTGACCACCCATACTGTAAAAAATGGTTCACTTTGCCAATGTCACCCCTGTTTCAGGGAATGTCGGCAGGAGTTGCAGGGCTTATGTTCATTTGAGTTTGGATTTTATTTGTAAGTACACAATCAGCATTTGTAAGCGCGAACTACACGTGTTTGTTTGTGGGCATACATCTGAGAGCTTTAAATGAATATATCCTTGCAACTTAGATTATAGATTATAGATTATAGACGTTCTATCCTGTCACCCAAAAAATCTTAAATAAAAAAATAACACTAGTTTTTTTTTTAACTGCGCAAACAAAAAATCGTACATTATTCGCTATAACAAAAGTAAGTGTCTCTACAAAGTTGTTGACTTCTGTCTTACGTAATACAAGTGTAGGTAGTATGAGAGATTATATACATACTCGACTCACAATACTCAAGTATAATCAACAGACAACGAGTCCAAATACAGACGATGAGTTGAATGTCCTTTTGTTTATTTGGGACTCCGTACATTTTTTTGTTTACTTTCAGAGGCATATGAATGAATTGAAAGAAGTATGCAGAAATGGAGGCACCTCTGCAGAAGCTCTGGCCACCCCTAGTGGAATAAAAAAAGAGTTACAGTTGCAGGCTTGCAGTAAACATAAGCCAAGAAGTCCGGATTAAATATAGATCAAGAACTCGATGGACCGACCCGTTTTGCATCCTCGAGATATCGATAGATCTCATCATAATATGACAACAGAGCGATCCAACATGGCCGCGCGTAAACAGCTGATCGGATAGTAAAATGTTCTTCATACAATTTGCATGACTGTTCGATCGCTGCTCGTGCGCGGAAGGAATTAGGTCCATCAATACCTTTCTCTGAACTTTAATCTAATCTAAGTCGCAAAGATATATTTACATTTTAGGCTTATATTAAATGCACGCTCACAAGCAGACACTCGCGCTAACACATGCTGCATGTTGCAACTCCCGCCGCTTTTCCTTTTAACGAGGGAGGCATTGACAACAGTGACCAAGTTTTTACGGCATGGGGGCCAGCCTCATACCAACCTATTAATCAAGGAGTTTTCTAAGAAAATCCTGCATTGGCTCCTCTGGTTGACTGGTTCCATACGGTAAAATAATGAAGACTGGTCATCATCGAAGCTCGGGAAACCATTGTTGAAGATATCCCAGACCACAGATGGACGATGAAGAAGTCCTCTTGACTCTTCAGGCACGTTCTTCCATCCATCAAGCACCCAGTACTCAAGTAAAAACTCAACCATGGTGTTTTACCAAAAATATATAGAAGCTAAAACGCTCTCCAGAGGCGCTGTTTCAGTTCCCATACTTTTATTACAAAACTCTGTGATTGAGTTTAAAATGAATGTTTTATACTTGAGGTATTGGAGGAAGACAAGACGATCACGAACCTGTAACAACACATACGGTAATTTATTAGCGGTTAAGAAACATTTAAATTCTGTACACAAAGAATATATTTTTTCCCCAAAAATTTATGAAAACTGTAACGCTCACTAGAGGTGATGTTTTAGTTTTTATACGTTTTTGGTAAACGCTGTGTGTGACTTTAAAGGTTTTATACTTTGTGTTTACAAAATAGCTAGCACACAAATTTCGGATCATTGGCCACGTAGAGAGAGAGAAGATTAAAATAATTGAAAATGCTTTAAAATAACCGTTTAAAATAATAGTTATATATAATAGTTGTTAGTCCAAGTCTTAAAAAAAAAAAGATAAAATTTTATTCAATGAATGAAACAGTACCTAAAACAACAAAAAAAACATGAGTAGGTCTAAGTATCTAATTATAAAACTCGCCTTAATCAATTATGAAATTAAAACTGCAAGCCATGTAGTATGTATCACAAAACAGAAAATACCAAAAACGGCAAAAGGAACATGAGAAAATGGAACATGTGCATGTATTTTGGTTTAATTTTACAACTTATGCCGCCTTTACCTACAACCATAAGGGTCAACGGCATTAGTACCTACATATGCATGAATCAATAAATGTTTGTGATATTTTTTCATGTTATGTTTTTTCATGTGCCGTTTATGGTTTTTTCTGTTTGAGGTATGTGAGTTTTTGTCATATGATGTTTTGTCCTTGTGTTATTTTGTCATTGCGATGTTTTGTCATGTGATATACTATCATGTGATATGATGGCGAAAATTATTAAGAGTAATGAAATGAAATGAGTAAAGTATGTACGGTGGAAATGAAGCATTTGAGAAGCATGACAGGAAAAACTCTGAGGGATAGAGTTAGGAATGAATGGGTAAAAAAAGAATGTAATTTGAAAGAGGATGTGAAAGTTAAGTTACAAAAGAATGTGATGAGATGGTTTGGGCATGTGGAAAGAATGAATGATGATAGACTGACAAAGTATGTATACAAAGAAAGTGTGAAAGGAAAAAGAGGGAAGGGACGACCGAGAAAAGTATGGAGTGATCAGATTGAGGAGATTGTGAAAGAATGCGATATACAAAGTAAGCGTAAAAGAAGAAAATGCATGAAAAAGGTGATGGATATGAATGAATTAAAAGAGGTATGTAAGGATAGAAAAAAATGGAGGCAGCTCTGCAGAGGCTCTGGCCACCCCTAGCGGAATGGTGACAGAGTTACAGTTACAGTTACAGTTACAGTACAGTTACAGTACAGTTACAGTACAGTTACAGTACAGTTACAGTACAGTTACAGTACAGTTACTGAAATGATATATCAATGATTGAGATGGAAGAAGATTTTTTTATAGTATAAATTTTAAATTATTTTTGACAAAAAATTAGAAATAAAATAAAGTGTATAGTACATAGGGAAGTGATCAAGGAAGTAAATACAAAATAAATTGAATAATTTTGACGATAGGTCAGGTGTCAGACATCATTTTTGAAATATGAGGAATTTTAATAACATTTTATTAAATAATAAAACATTTATTAATATCGTTGTGAAAGTAGAGAAAATTATTTATGAGATAAACAATTTATTCTTCCTTTAATCTTAAATAATTAAAAAATCCATGAGAGGGAATTCATGAAATATTAAAATTACCATAAATTACCAACTGGATGATGCAATTTCTTTTTAAATTTATTCAGGAGGATTATATTTAATTTTTAAGATAAATGGTCTGAAGAGATTTTATAATTATGTGCAGAAAACGACCATACTTGAATTTTAAAAATATTTATTTTCTAAGATGTAAACTTTTTAGATATAAATTTATTTGAACGTGCATTTTAATTTTTCAAAAAAATATTGTTGCAGCTTTGTACTTAAATCAGATACTAAATAACATGCTTTTTTTATTCCTATATTAATGAAATGCAAAAAAAAAACATTAAATTCAGAAAACGTTTAGCGTGCTTTTTTTTACATACAGAACATTTTTTAATTACAGTCGATAATTTGAATGTAAATTCATTACATTCTCAGATGGATTATTCAATTTTTCGCACAATTAAACGTGAACCGCAAAAAAGTGCATTTTCAAAAGATTAGAACCGTGTGAAGCGAGCTCCTCTTACGTCAATGGACCCGGACCCCAAGCACAACACTTTACCTTCAAACTAACCATAGCGTTTGCTAAAAATATATGGGAACCAAAAAAAGCGCCTCTAGTGTGCGTTTTAATTTCTATACATTTTTTGTAAAAACGCTATGTTGAAGTCACTAAAATGTAATGTTATATAGTTGGAATATTGCAGGATGAAATTGGCAATCTATTGTAGTGTAAGATGTGCTATAAAAGTGTATAAAATGCTTTACAAGGTCGATGCCTCTTCTTGGAAGATTTAACTGGCCAATAGAAAATATCGCCTTGTTGATACGCTACTAAAACGCTACTAAGCAACACATCTAGTGTAACTTCTTGCCGCATTCTCCCCGAAAGGATCGCATGTGGCGAGTGGAGCCTATTTATTTATAAATAAGGGGCTAACCTTACGCAACTAAGCTGCAAATATACTGTATCTTCTTACCGCGTTATCCTCGAAGGGTTTCGCTTGTGGCGAGTGGAACCTATTTATTTTTACAGGTAAGGGGGACGGCCTTACGCCAACCACTTTATTTGAAGTGGGGTTTCCAGCTCCCGAGGGGCTGTTATTAATTTGTTGTGAAGGCTGAGTAAACATTGCCGGAATTTTGGGTTTAAAATAAACACCGAAACGGGAAATCATTTCTGACACTCTCGGTGGGATTCGATTCCGAGGTTTTTTTTCCAGTCTTCATCAGACACATTGTTCCAGTACACATACAAACTTCGCTCATGTGCATTTACCTCTGATGGACATAAGACAAGCAAGCACTAAGGGGACGCATTGTTATCTCTCACCGGACCTCAAAAAGTCCTTAGAATCCACTTTTCAAATGTTCATTTAATAGTTATCCCAAAAAGGATTAAGGTATGAGCTTGTTTGTAAAGATTTCGTTTTGAAATGCAACATGAACCCATTACAACTGGTGTTTGCTTGTAAAAGTGCTTTTAATGACGAGACCCCGGCTCACCTCACCGTGTTTGCTGTTCCTGTTATGCTCATGCTTAACACTGTTTACATCTGCACCTTGTTTGCGGAGTTCTGGCTTTGTCTTTATCTCGTGAAACACTCTCTTTAAAGCTGGGCTCTAATTCCATCAGCAAACAAGCAACTCAATGACCTGATGCTTCATATTTCACATCCCATGATCCCAGGATTCATGATTAACGCTTCAGACTAGTAATCTTAAGGTAAAAGGCTCCATTGACAGTGGTGAATGCAACGCAACTAAGCTACGCATATAGATACCTTAAAGGTCAAACTAAATAAGTGACATATTAAGCTATAATATGATTTATCAGATAAATGCACCTTTTCCCCTATTTTGTACGGGATAAAGCATAAAAAAAGTGTGAAAATCCTGTAGTTTAGAAGTTGAATAAAAGTTTTAGGCTTACACGGCCGGCTGATGATGCTGGAGTGATGCTTTCCGGGATCTGTTGCCGTGGTCTGTGGGAGCTGGAGCTTCCGGACGTTTCGCCCATTTCTACGATGGGCTTCTTCAGCGTGAAGTATGATGATGATTATGAACTTGATGAGAACTATGAACAGTTCTCGTCAAAGTGGTTTGCGTAAGGCCGACCCCCTTACCTGTAAAAATGAATAGGTCCACTCATCGCATGCGGCCGCCTTCTGGAAAAACGCGACAAGAAGTTACACTGCATGTGTAGCTTGGTTTTTTTTTTCGCGTACATAATATATTAAAAATTTACTATAGCATAGGAAATCATGGAGGCAGCTCTGCAGAGGCTCTGGCCACCCCTAGCGGAATGGCAAGAGAGTTACAGTTACAGTCACTTTAACGCTACGTACTGAATTAAGAACATCTATCGACGCAACTTTGTATAAGATAAGTATATTTTATATGTGCGGACCCCATCGCTCTAATACATTTTGTCCTGCTCCTTGAATTGCCTCTAATAAGCATCGATACCCGACTCTGATATTTTTTGTGATTAGATGTGAGTATAAATTTTTCAACCATAGCATTCTCTTAAAATATATGCAAACCAAAACGCTCACTAGAGGCGGTGCTTTAGTTTCAATACACTATTTGGTAAACGCTGCGGTAGACTTCACCTGCCGTGTTTGTTTTTATGTAAATCGGCGATCGCTTAAAAACGTAACATACCTAACAGTGCCTCAAGTATACAACTTTAAACTTCAATTAATCCATAGCGTTTTACTAAAATGTACGGAAACCAAAACAGTGCCTCTGCTGAGCGTTTAAGATTCCATTCATTTTTGGTGAAACGCTATGGCTGAATTTAAACGAAGTACTTATCAAAATAAACGCTGATAAGGTCGGGCTGGCTTGGCAACAGCTGTGAACATGATCGGCGAACAACATGGACGAATGATGGAAAAAATGGCCGAACAATGACGAATCAGGACGATTGACGAACGTGAAAATGTATTTTGATTTATAAGAAAAAGTAAATCTATCTTTAATGGATAATCTGAATTGCAAAGAAATATTAACATTTAAGATTCAGATTAAATACATGCCCACAAGAGTATGAGCTTTCGCATAGGTAGGTACTGCGTGTATACAAACAAAATAAGACACAAACCTTGCAAGCATTGCCAACTTTTCCTGAAACAAGAGTGTCAATTTTTCGTTTCACAAAGTGAAACAATTTTTACAAGTGGCAGCAATAGAAGAAGAAGAATAATAAGTCAGTGTCTCAATACAAAGCCAACACAACGCAACACTACGCAGCTAACAGCCCTGCTGCAAAGGATCAAGACATCAACCGCAACATCACCAACACCTCTGCGGCACTACAACAAGTGTCATAGACCGCTAGAGTCTCTGAAATCTAGGGAGTCTCCCGCACTGGATTCCTTATAAAAAAAGCTAAGTAAAGAAAAAATGTGTGGTATGTCCAAGAAGTTGAGTGACCAACTTGATTCTGTGCAAAGGAGGGCAGTGAGGTTGATTAATGATCCTTCTCTGACATCCTATCTGCGCCGCTCCAGCACAGAAGAAAAGTTGGAATGCTCAGTCTTTTTTTATCGATATTACCACGGAGCTTGTTCTAATGAGCTCCATTCATTAATCCCTCCCCCTCTCATTTCAGAAAGGGAAACTCGTAGTACGACTCTCATTCATCCCTTTGCAGTCGATCTCAAAACTATGAGAACTTGGCGTTTTCATGACTCATTTCTTTGCCAAACTGCCCGTTTATGGAATGGTCTACCAGTATCTGTGTTCCCTTCCCAATTTAATCCGGTTTTATTCAAAACCAACATCAATCACCACTTCCTTGCAGCGCCTCACGACAGAACCAAGAACTTAAGCAACACCTCTGCGGCACCCTTCCAGGGTGACATAGACCCCCAAGACTCTCAAGAATTGGGGAGCCTCCCGCACGGCACAGGATTCCTTGAAAAAAAAAAAATGTGACTAGGTTATGCTTAGTAGTTTAAAGCTACTAAGTAATAAGTATAATATGCTAGTACTACCGTCTTGTCATTTGAATTTTTAAGGTTAAGACATGACATTGATTTAGGTATAAAAAAGCTACCTACACGCATGGGTTGAATTTTAATTTTCCGGCGGTTTTTGAGTTTTATAATAATGTGTTGAGATAATCCGTCAATTAATCAAGTCTCTACTTTTTTTAAGGCAAAGGTTGCTTCGACCAAAGTTTTTGGTTTTTTCCATCAGTTTTTCGATAAAATATACGTTTTAATATTATACAAGCAAGTAAGTTAAAAAAACGCTTGATTTACTGAGGACAGATTTGTAAAATTTAAAAAAAATGTAAAAAAAATCCATTAACAAGTGAACCTTTTAGGTATTTTACGCAATAATGATGTCAGCTTGGCAGGTTGCTAAATAGCCATTAAATTTTCCCAATAAGTTGGTATGAGGTTTACCACCCATGCTATACAAACTTGACTCTCATTTTCCAATGACACCCCGGTTCTTGGGAAAGGCTGCAGGAGTTGCAAAGTTTATGGTCATGTGAGATTTGGTTAACTTTGTATGTAAAATAAATAAATATTAGGATGATATATTTGTGCAGTGCAGTTTTTTTGTGAATCACTTATAGGCTGTTATGAGGCTGACCACCCATACTGTAAAAAATGGTTCACTTTGCCAATATCACCCCTGTTTCAGGGAAGGTCGGCAAGAGTTGCAGGGCTTATGTTCATTTGAGGTTGGGTTTTTTATACTGTAGGTCCACATGCGGCATGTGTGAGCGCGAAATTATGCGTGTCTTCTTGTGGGAATGCATTTAATATAAATCTCAAATGAACATATCTTTGCAGCTTAGATATAGATTTACCCCCGTATTCACGATCAAAACTGATTTAAGTGCCTAACTCAAGCGCTACACTAACTCAAGGGTCGACATTCTGGAGCGTTTTGTTTCACAAAGAACACTAAAGCAGTAATCAGCCTAGTGCCCAACCCCCAGGAGATGTACGGGTTTGTCATTGGCTCTCGAAAAAACCCAGCTCTGTGATTGGTCAGTAACTTCCGACCGATATTCGGCGTACTTCACTATTATCATTGCCGCTTCTCTCAAATTTCAATGTCATATCAGCTGTGCATAAAATTAAAAAAAAAAAAAAAAAATTTAAAACTCCTACAGACGCTTTCCTTGGTCCCTTGGAACATGCCCTGCTGTCCCTTAGGGGTCGCAGGGTTTTGGTTGCAGGGGACGTCAACATACAATCCCCGCTGTGGACCTCACGGGTCACCGCCCATAGGGGTAGGGACTTGGGGAGGGCACAGCTGGAGGAATTCATTAACACACATCAGCTCATGGTGGTCAATGATCATCTTGCACCCGCTACCTGCACACCACACGCCGGAGGAGAGTCCTCCATTGACGTGACACTACACACCACGCCTAACTTCCCTTGCATCGCTGACTGGAGGGTCCATTTGGACGCCACAATCAGCGACCATAGGCTGATCACTTTTACACTTGCGCCATCTAACACTGAACAAGCGTCTTATTCTCCCCCCACATCACTTCCTGGGCTGTTCCGGACTAGATGCGACGAGGACACCTGGACCCGTTTGCGATCTAGACTGTCCGATGAATTTGATCGTCTGGCCGGAAGGGGTTTCCGTGATCCGGAGGTTGTGGCCTCTTACTTTCAGGACGCTGTGGTTAGGGCTTCTGCGGATGTTCTGGGTCGGCGTGGTCCCCGTAGGGGTCCCCGCTCTGCTATATGGTGGACTGAGGAGCTCTCTCGGCTGAAGGCTAGTGTGAACAGGCTGCGTCGCGACCTGCGAAACACGGTTGCCGGCCGGGAGTGTCCCTGTGGCCTCCCACCTGCACAAATCCACGAAACCTTGCTTTATATCGAGTCTTTAAATGTTGTTCCTAGAGTTATATCGAGTCAAGCTCCTTCCTCATGCTCTCACTGCTCATCCACTGACTTTTACATTATGTATGGCATGTCTCCTGTTGAGTTCCTTAGACGTTCCGTGCGCGGGAGGATCTCTGGCTACAAGAGGAAACTCCTCGTAGCTAAGAGAGAATCTTGGCGGGAATTCGTCACAGCCTCGGCTAACCCGGACCCATGGGGCGCTGCCTATCGCTCAGTGGCTCACACCACTCCGATGGGTGGCGTGTTATGCGGTATTAGGGCTCCTGGGAGCGGGGTGGTCACGAGCTCGCTGGCGGAAACCGCCGGCGCATTTCTTGACTCGCTCCTTTCCCGGGATGAGCCTGAGGCGGACACGGACCACGACCTTCAAATCCGCCGTGTTACGGCTCTTCCCATGAATGTTCCCTCCTCCACCCTGCCATCCGTGGAGGAACTCAACAAAATTTTTTGTGGGCTGACAACACGTAAAGCGCCCGGCCCTGACCGCATCGACAATTTAATTGCCAAGGCGGCTTGGGCTGTTGCGCCGAACGACATCTGCTCACTCTTTTCAGAATGTCTTCGACTGGGCGTCTTCCCGCGATGCTGGAAGACGGGCCTCCTCAAGGTTATCCCCAAATTCACCTCTAAGCCCCCGACTGATCCTAAGGCATATCGCCCTATCTCTCTATTGCCCGTTTTCGGCAAAGTGCTTGAAAAGCTCATCGCTTCTCGAATCGAGTTTCACTTCAAAACAGCCGGTTTCCCCATATCGTGTCATCAATTCGGTTTTAGGCCCGGCATCTCCACCGAGGATGCCATCCGCTCTGCCCTTGCTGCTGTTCAGGCCTCCCGCTGCAAGTATGTCCTTGCAGTGATGCTTGACATATCTGGTGCCTTTGATGGCGCATGGTGGCCCATGGTACTTGCGAAGCTTAGACTTCGACAGGTCCCTGGCAACCTTTATGCTTCCATTGCCAGCTACCTTTCGGAGCGCAGCATCATCTTTGATGCGGGCCCGAATATCATCGTCCGAGACATTACACGGGGCTGCCCCCAGGGATCTGTCCTAGGCCCTATGCTCTGGAATGTGCTCTTCGATGACCTCTTATCACTACCACTTCCTTCCGGCTGTGAAATGCGCGCATATGCCGATGACGCCCTCCTCACTGTTGAGGCGAACAGCAGAAGTTCCCTCGAATCATCGGCTAAACTTGCCCTGCAAGCTATCCACTCCTGGGGTTCACGCAATAAACTCTCCTTTGCCCCCCACAAAACCGAGGCCATCCTCCTCAAGGGTCGTCTCAGTCCTGCTCGCCCCCCTATTATCGATTTCGAGGGCTCCAGAGTGAAACTGTCCCAAGCAGTAACTTACCTTGGAGTTACCTTGGACGGTAATCTATCTTTCGTCGAACACGCAAAGCGCATTATCCAGAAGGGTAATGGCGCCTTCGGCAAGGTTGCTAGGCTCTCTCACGTCACTTGGGGACTTAGAGGTCGTTCACTCCGTATCTTGTATCAGGCAACCTTCATCGGAACAGCACTCTACGCAGCCGGCTGCTGGGCTGATAAGAGCCTTTTGAGTCTACAGCGGCGTGTCATCCTTTCCGGCCAGAGATTATCTCTCCGCTTGCTCACCAAGGCGTACAGATCCGCGTCAACGGACTGTCTCCCCGTTCTTGCCGGTGTCCTTCCTCTGGATCTTCACCTCCAGGTTGCCAACGCCATAAGTCTTTTGAGACGCGGCCTCACCGCTACTATCGGCGAAGATAGCATTGATCCCCCCACCCGAGGAATATCCTCTGGAACTCGGAAACTGGTTGTGCTTATGGCTCTCCGCGTGTGGCAAAAACGATGGGATTCCTCCGACAAAGGCAGAACCACCTTTTCTTTCTTTCCCTCGGTCCGTGAGAGATACGAGGCTCCTTGGTTGGTCCCGGACCATTGGACCAGTCAGTTCTTGACTGGTCACGGTAAATTTAGGGCCAGGCTCTTCCAGCTTGGCCTCTCAAGGGGGTCGGGTTGTGAGTGCGGAGCGACGCTGCAGGATGTGCGACACATCCTGTGGGACTGCGAAGCCTTGCAGCCTGGTCGTGAGGCGCTCTTCAACGCTGTCAGACCGGCCATCGGCCCGATCGGATATGCGGACTTTGTGGCCAACAAATCTAACTTTGGGGCTTTTTCAAAGTTTTGTGCTAGCTATGGCGAGAACTCGTCTGTCTAATTAGACCGATTTTCTTTCTTCTTTTCTTTATTCTTTCCCACCTCTATGGTGGTTGGCCACTTAGTCTGGAGAGCACCTCCCGAACAGTCTCAGTAGTAACATCTCGAATTTAGGCCTTAAGTCATATGTTAAGACGCTCAGAATCACTTTGCATTTTTGTTTGTAAAATTAAAATCCTCGAGCCCTAAACCCCCACGGCCATAATCTTTTAGTGATTTCTGAGCCTCCTTTGCTTTGTGTAAACACTTGGGAAAGTGTAGCTTCACGGGAGGGCCTTCTGCCACTCGCATCTCACATAACTTTTGCATGCGAGTCCTGTGACACATCCCCGGATGGGATGGATATACAGGGCGTGGGTCAGTGGAGGGGAGACTGACCCCTGAGAGAAGGTGTTGTGCATAAAATTTGACAACAAATAAGTACGTATAACGCACTTACTAATTTAAGTAAACCGTAAGTACGAATTTGTTTGTTTACAATTTTTATTAGTTTTTAAAAATACATTTATGGAATATCCAATGTAAAGTGTTTTGATCGATTTCAGCACCAAAAAGATGTTGTTTTCTCCAGCGGAAAAGGAGCTGCTGGTGGCTCTGATTAAAGAAAAACTGTAATAGAAGATAAAAGAACAGATTGAAGAAATTGATGGCTTTGCAACCCTCAATGAGCAACGGCAAAACTGTATACAGGACGACGCATTTTTTCAATCAAAAACGTCTTCTAAATTCTTCCTCTTCGTAATACGTTAATGGGTCTTTACAGTCTCTGATATATTTTCTTGGGACACTATTTTTGAACAAAACAATGTTATTTTTCTCGTTGAAGTCAACTTCATCGTAAGAATTCATTATTTTATGTAAATAATTCACAACCAAACAAAAAATGTGCTGATGAAATGCGGCGGAAAATTTTGACAGTTCATCTGTCATTGCAGTATGGTCCTAGACCATACCGGAGAACAAACCCAATTCTGATGGTCAAGCAAAGTAAATAAACTCGTCAAAACAATGTTAATACACTCGTAAAAATCATGTTCATAGTAAGAATTCATTTTTTCATGTAAATTCACAATCAAACAAAAAATGTGATAACAATGAAATATGACGGAATATTTTGACAGCGCTTAAGCGTTGGTTAATATACGTGTCGACCTTACTTACCTAAGTGCTAGTTTTTGGAGCGCTTGAGCGCTAATTTTACCTTAAGTATTGTTCTTGAAATGAATTTCCTCAATCTAAGCGCTAGTTTGCCCTTAAGTTAGTGCCAGTTTTGATCGTGAATACGGGGGTTAGACACCTCAAAAGTCTTATGCAAGCTTGTTCGTGGCTATAGAAAGCGCTAAAACCTAGTTGCTGTGAGGCAGGAAGACTCTTTGGTAAATCCACATAAACATTTCAACCAAGCGAAGAATATATTTGTTTTTTTTTTGTGCTCCCAATGACCCATGCCCTTGTGGGAGCATACCCAGACATAATGATAATTTTGAGTTGATGATTTCTTTATAGCGCCGTTTCGTGATGTTAGTCACTCCAAGGGCGCTTGTGCAAATGATGCCAGAAATTGGCTTGTCTTCAGTGCATTCCGGAACTTTCCATGGTCCTCTAGCTCTCTCACATGATGTTATTTAAGAAAACTAAGCAATAATTATCCCAAACGGGCTGATCTTTCTAGCGTATTTGGAATACAATAAGGTTGGTTCGATCTCCGCCTAGGTCATTTGAACATAACTTTGACCCTGATTTCATTGGGTAATTATCAATTTATTGATAATCACAATTATCATTATTGTTTTTTTCAATAATTCATTGAAATAAACAATAATGAATTATTAATTGATTATATTAATACCTGTTTCTGGCCAGGCAGAATAGGTTGGTGAATAGCATTCCTCTTCACAAATCTATATAAAAAAACATTCACTGAAAGAAAAGATCTGAATTTCATTTTGTATGATTTATAAAGGACTTACAGACAATACAATTTATTTGAAAGGAAAAACGGCGTTAAGTCCTGAAAATTGTTAAAGTTTGGGTTAGTCACGCAGCTCGGTAGAGGTGACCCACTGACATTCACGAGTACGTGTTAAATCCCTATTTGTCTCCAAAAATACATTACATTAACAAGATACAGCTTGCCACTTTATATTAAAAGCATTTGACTTGTCTCTGCAGGTGATGATTAACCTTACTTAAAGATAATTTTTATTTCATACCCGTTTATCATCAAAATGTACGTACATATTTACAGTTCAGGGATCCGATTTTTCTTACCGCTTTGTTACCGAAGGAGGGGTTTCCATGCAGCGTGTGGAACCTATTTATTTTTACAGTTAAGGAAGCCTGTCTCCCGCGAACAACTTCAACGGAAGTGAAGATTTCTCAGCTCTCAAAGCAACGGTTCTCATTTCTTGTGAAGGCTGACTAAACCTTTCCGGTGTTTTCTTATGAGTTTGAAACAGACACCGGAACGGGAAATCATTTCTCACACCCTCGGTGGGGATCGACCCCTTGTTGTCGGCATGGAACCCAATCATTCTACAAATTGAGCTATCGACTGGACCGGTTCGAGATTTCTGTATGTATATTATATTATATGTATATTATATATTTATATTTGTATTCTTTTTTTTATTTTAATACTTATATTTAATGTCAACATTGTATGAAAAAATATCTTACTGTCATTAGTATTTATATTTATATTCTTTTTTTATATTCTTTTTATTTTTAATACTTATATTTAATGTCAACATTGTAATTGGGAAGGTACAACATCAATTGTATATATTTTTATTATTGTTTTATATATTTATGTATTTTCCTGTTTTGTTGAATAAATTATTTAAAAAAAAAAAAAAAATATTTATAATAATAATCATTTATTCAGAAAAGAGTGATTTACATAGGGTGCAGCTTTTTGGCATAAGTAAGAAAATAATACATCTGGCTGAACTAGGAAAACCTGTGTTTCAGACATGGAGAGGTTGTGCATGATACTGTGATGTAAATAGGCAATGTAAATAGGCAATGTAAATATTAAAATATGTATAAGTATTAGTTCTAGGAATTCTTTATTGCATTGGTGGGTAGGATTGATAATTGTGTGTAAATAGAGAAGGCGCTAGACGAAGTACTTCGAGAAGCATCGAGCAGAAATATCTTCCGGAGTATTCGATTCTCTTAGTATAAAAGGGTGCAAGTTGCTTGCACTGGCAGTCAGTCATCTGCGAGCTTCACTAATACATCGAACAAATTCAACCAGTGAACTAAAACCAGTGAAATGAAATAATTGAGAGTGTCTTTGTAAAAATAAATATAAACGTGTATAATAAATAAGTAAAAAGAAGAGTAGTGTTTTATTTGAAAAGTATCCGAACCAAAAATCGTAACAATACTTTATATTATACATACTTTAATAGTTTAATTTATTATCATAAGAAAACCCTGAAATGAATTAATGAGTGAAAATGGGCCAAAGCTGTCTGTAGCATCAGACTAGTATCCCAGCCGTCGAGCTATACAGTTCAAAAGCAACTCTGTGTTCGAACCAAATGTGAACCGTATCTAAAAACAATTGTGTGTAATAAATTAACCGAAATTTTTATTAAATTGAACCCGTAAATCATAACAGTATACATCAGCGTAGACCATGGTATTCTAATTCAGTGTGTGTTCTCGCACTTCAACTTTCACCTTTCCACCGAGTCGGCAGGGAGACAATGCCGGGATTTCCAGCTTCTGTCTGCGGCCAGCAATAATATCGGGTGTCTGGTTACATAGATGCTATACACGAATTTGAAACAAGCCCGAGTAATGGGACTTGCTTTGCGGGTCTATTGTTCAAATACACTACACTCGCATCTGCCGTGATACAACACATTCTGTAGGAATGATTTGGAAAAGCGAGCATCGAAACTGATCTTCGGAAGATTTTCCAAATTTTAAACAATTTAGAAGACAATGAAACTTCTGGATGTGTCGCATATAATGGCACTGCGAGTAAGTAGCGATTGGTGCTAATTTTGAATAATATAGTCTATAATAATTAATTTTAGTTGCAAATATATAGCAACATTGTAAGGTCATATTGAATGCATGCCAACAAACAGACACGTGTACGTTTACGCTTACAAAATGCTGCATGTGTGTTTACATTTCAATAACCAAACCTCAAATGAACATAAGCCCTACAACTCTTGCCGACCTTCCCTGAAACAGGGGTGACATTGGCAAAGTGAACTGTTTTTTACAGTATGGGTGGTCAGCTTCATACCAACATATAATTCAAGGAATGATTACAACAAATACTGATGATTTGGAAAAGCGAGCATCGAAGCTGATCTTAGTTTGACAATCCAGTTTTTTTAAGGAATCCTGTACTGAAGATTTTCCAAATTTTATACAATTTAGAAGCCAATAACACTTCTAGATGTGCCGCATATAGCGCACGATTCCTTCACTTTTCAAAAAGGCAACTAAACTACACAGATAGTGCAACTCCGTGCCTGTGTTATCCGCAAAGAGGTCGCATGTGGCAATTCGGGACTTATTTATTTTCACAGTCAAGGGGGCCGGCCTCACGGTAACCTCTTCAATTGCAGTGGGGGTTTCCCAGCTCCCGAGGAGGCTGGTTCTCATTCCTTGTGAAGGCCGAGTAACCCTGCCGGTATTTATTTTGGGTATGAAATAGACACCGAAACGGAAAATCATTTCTGATACCCTCGGTGGACGGCGAGGATCAAACCCTTGGAAAACTGCAAAGGAGTGATAAGATTCGCTCTACGAGTTACCTTTATGAAAATTGAGACAATATTTCGGTTTTTAATCTCTTTGATTTTTTTTGTTTAAAAAGGAAAGCTTCCTTTTAAAGTAGACAGCAATTTTTTATGGTAATCGATCGTCTTAGTTAAAGGTGTTTTTAGATAAGGCCATTAGGCGCAGTGACAATGTGAGGCCCAGCCGACACAGGAACAGTTACTCGGAGAGTTCAACGGCTGATTCCGCGACCACGTATCAACAATATCACATTATACATTATTAACTATAACAGTAGACACAGGATTTATAAGCAATACTTATGTTTTATTTAAATAAATAAAATAAAAGAAGGAAATGCAAGGTCTACACTCGTCCAATGGCACCAGGTCCTCTTCAACATTGTACGCGCAACCCTGCTCTGGCTGTTACTGTCCTGCCACCATTCCACTAGGGGTGGCCGGTACCTCCCCAGATGTGTCTTTCATATCTCTTTACTCTCTTCAGCATTCATCACTTTCCTCATATAACAATATACTCTTCTTTTATTCTCACTCTGCACGTTCCATTATTTCGTAATCTCACCTATTTGGTCTATCCATTCCTTCCTTGGTCTTCCCCTTCCACGTTTTCCTCTGACATCGTCGTTCATCATCCATTCCTTCAAGATGTCCGAACCATCTCATCGTGCTTTTTTTGTACTTTCATTCTTATATTCTGTTTTATACTACACTCGTTCATCACTCAATCTACCTATAATATAATTTGCAAAGATATGTAAACATTTAAGGCTCATATTAAATGCATGCCCACAGATAGGCATATGTAGGAATGCGCCTACACATAATCTTGCAACTCCTGCCGCCTTTCCCTGAAACCGGGGTTGCATTGGCTAAAGTGAACCAATTTTTACAGCACGGGGGGTCAACCTCATAACAACCTATCAGTCAAGGAGCCGTATCATTACACATAATGTAACAAATAATGATATTAAAATCCTATTTCAGGCAATCTTTTTTACATTTCGTCGACTATTTGATGCGCATACTTTTCAGGTTCATATAATTCCATTGTCTCACTCCTATACCAACACGGTGGTAGGCGTCGGCTAATGTGAATATTTCTTCATGTACCCCACAGAGAACCCAAACAAGACCACACAAAAAAACAATCACAAGAAAAATGGCGGGGGCTTTTTAATGCTGCATTTGCATATTCCAAGTGACGAATCGGGCCGTTATTTCCGCCATAGACACGGTCATACATGCGTTTCAGTTCTGCGTGCGACAACTGCGGAAAAAAAACAATCTACGGTGCGTATTTTCAGCTCGCAATTTCTTAACAAAAAGCGAAGAGCCACCGTACGGAGGTACAAAAACCTCTAGGTTATAATATGAGTTTACTTGGTTTGACTTATGTTTTGCCATGTGATGTTTTTTCATGTGCCTTTTATGGTATGCTCTGTTTTACGTAACTGAAGTTTTGTCATGTAATGTTTTTTCCTAGTATGGCTTTGTCAAGGGATGTATTTTCTGTGTTGTTTTGTCATAGTGATGTTCTGGCATGTGTTGTTCTGTCATGCGCCGTTCTGTCATATGTCGTTATGTTATGTGTCGTTTTGTCACCGTGCCGTTCTCACCTGCACCGGTTTGATCACGCTAAACCGTGTCGGGTCCCAGCCGGGCCTTGGCCGTAGCACGCTCAATTTATGTTCCATTTATTTTTTTCGCATTTTTTATTTTACATACATTTTGTTTTGTTATTTAACTAACAGCCAAAGCTCGACTTGGACCCAGCACTGTCTAGCGTGAGTCATCCTTAATGGCCAACAGACTCGGAACAAATTCATAAAATTAGGACGTCAGATAGACTGATTTTTAACGCAGGAGATAAATTGACGTAAACAAAATTGTGACGTCACACGGCCGCGTTGCTAGGAAAATGCAAAAAAAATACTGGTTGCCAAGCACAAGCACCATAGTCCCATACAAGTGTGGCTTTTAACCGACGAAAAAAAAGTTGAGTACAGATACACAATGTTGACATATCTTTGCAGCTAAGATTATAGATATAGATTCACAATAGAAGTCATTGAACCCCAAAACATGCAAAAATGACACCCAAGAATGATCATTTGTCACAAAAGTTACATATATTTTTCTAGACTAGGTGACATTTGAGAAATTGTCCGACATTAGGAGTAAAAATTAACTGATACCCCAAGTATAAAGCATAACATTTAAACTCAACCACAGCGTTCATTAAAAAAAACTATCAAATATAAAACGCTCACTTGAGGCGCTGTTTTAGTTTATATGCATTTTTGGTAAATGTAAAATTGTATACTTTGTGAATGTAATCTAGATTTCTTTCAGGATCTTATAATACTATTTATGGTTATAATCTGCATATCTTGTAATGTTTATATATCATCTATTTCTATGCACTAGCTAGATTTGAATGAAATTCGACACGGTTCACAATTCAAATTTGAAATTCTAATTCTTAAATCGGGTGATTTATTTTTACCCTAGTATTTTCAGCCATTTTGATATTTTATCATACGCGTATTATATTTAATCTAAGTTGCATAATTTGGCCCATATTATCATACAAGGATAGATCAAAAGAAGCACACTGAATGACATGCCTAAAGTCTAAGCTGCAAAGAAATATCGAATCCTTAAAGGTAAAACTAAATAAGTATTGATTAGGTAACTGATTTGAAAAATCGTGGATTAAACATTTTTTTGGGTGGGTGTAATTTCTCATAATAAGTGAATTAACTATTTAATTAGAATTTAATAATTTTTGAAAGAGATGATGAAAGTATGAATTATGAATTTAAAATTAATGGAATGAATGTTGATGTCGTAAATGAGTTTGTATACCTGGGAAGTAAGTTTGAAAAAGATGGAAGAATGACCGGTGAATTTGAAAGAAGAATACTGAAAGGCAGGTGTGTACTGGGTGCTACCGCTAGCATCGCCAAAAACCAGAATCTTTCAAAAAATGTTCGACTGGCGGTGCACGGTGGTATACTAGTGCCCACTCTGATGTATGGAAGTGAAGCCTGGACGGTGAGTGAAAGTGAGATTAGTAAAGTCCATACGGTAGAAATGGACTACTTAAGAAGTATGATTGGAAAAAGACGGAGTGATAGGGTGAGGAATGATTTTGTTAGAGAGGAATGCGGTGTAAGAGAAAGTGTGAAAGTAAAGATTAAAAGAAGTATACTTAGATGGTTTGGACATTTGGAGAGAATGAATGAGGAAAGAATGACGAAGAAAGTATATGCTGCAAGAATTGATGGATGTCGTGGAAGAGGAAGACCGAGAAAGGTATGGATGGACCAAATTTTCGAAATAGCGAGTGAATGGGATATCCAGAGTCATAATAAAAGGAGAGCTTGTATGAAAAAAGTTATGACTCTGGATGAAATGAAAGAAGTATGCAAGGAAAGAAAGAAGTGGCGGCTAATCTGCAATGCTGATTTGTAATGTTGGTTTATTAGCTTGCTACATTTTTTGCATAAGACATTTTTGACTTTTTTTGTATAGATTTATTTTTAAGGTTTTGTTGTTTTCTTATACTTAAATGTTATTTATCACTCGTATTCCTTGACTTATAGGTTGGTATGAGGTTGACCACCCATACTGTAAAAAATGGTTCACTTTGCCAATGTCACCCCTGTTTCAGGGAATGTCGGCAAGAGTTGCAGGGCTTATGTTCATTTGAGGTTTGGATTTTATTTGTAAGAACACAATCAGCATTTGTAAGCGCGAACTACACGTGTTTGTTTGTGGGCATACATCTGAGAGCTTTGAATGAATATATCCTCGCAACTTAGATTATAGATTATAGAACTAGAAGAAAGTGCTGATGAGAAACTTCTAATCTACAGGATTTTCACACTTTGTTAGTGTTTTCTTTTGCCATTTCTTTATATAACCCTGTTGAAGAAGAAAATTACAATAAAGACGTAGATTAATTAGTAAGTCTTTTTTCTGTGCAAAATGTCTACTTGAATTTATTTTTTGTTAAATTAATGAAATGAAATGTTAAAAAATGAGTCAGTTAATTAAAATTCAGGACCGGTTCGTGGTCTAGTGGTAACGCTTCGCACTCGTAAATGAAAGGTCTTGGAAATAACCTCTTAAATAATATCCTCTTTCCCAACACTTCGCCATTACTTTCTTTGTTTCCAATTAAACCCCGCCCCCCACTTACCCCCACCAGTACCACAAATTAAATCCTTGCTTAATTTGGTAATTTTGTATTTTATGTTAGTTGATATTTACACCTGAAGATGGGAGGTACTGCTTCTCCCGAAACTGGTTGTGTTTTTTAAAAAATAAAACTCAAGTGAATTGTAACAAAGTTAAAAAAGTATTTTAATTATTTAATTAATGAAAGGTCTTGGGTTCAAATCCTGATGGAGCACAAAAAAATATAGTGTTTAAATGTGCTCTTCGCTGGGTTGAAAAATTAATATACCTTAACCAAAAACCAGTCACCAAAGGTCCATCCAGCCTTACAGCAACTATGTCTTGCTTGAGAATAGCGGCAACCAAGCTCGCAGAGAGCTCTTGAGGTGTGATTCACACATTTCAATCTGCAGAGCGGGCCAGTATCATAGAGACTTACAAACACATCGAAGTCATCTGATCAGTGAACCAAAACCAAGTGGAATAATCGAGAAAGTAGTGTGAAAATAAATTTTGTAACTGTGTAAAATAAATAACTATTGAAGAAGACCTGTGTATTTTTAATTTGAAGACAATTGAACCCTAATTTCGTAACAATTGGTTCAATCATAAGTTACCAATTGTTACGAAATTAGGGTTCAATTGTCTTCAAATTAAAAATACACAGGTCTTCTTCAATAGTTATTTATTTTACACAGTTACAAAATTTATTTTCACACTACTTTCTCGATTATTCCACTTGGTTTTGGTTCACTGATCAGATGACTTCGATGTGTTTGTAAGTCTCTATGATACTGGCCCGCTCTGCAGGCCATTCGCACCTTTATATTGAACTCAATCGCGCTTACCAAATATATCATTATATTATTATTACTTATACTATTAAATAAATAAAACGCTAAAATTCGGTTGCTCCTAATTTATTCAATTAAAACTAGCGGTGACATGAAAAGACCTTAGGGCTTATCTAAATCCCATAAATAATGGCATTATTTCGTCGACATATTCAAATTATATTAATTGTGGCATTCTACAAGCAAACGTTATGTACTTATTTCAATAACCTGATAGATTTTCATTTCGCATTATTCGAAATGTCACCAAGGAGAACCGCCCTACTGCGATATTAGATAACATAGACATTGTTAACAACAAAAATAGTCTTAAAAATTATTAAACTTTTCAGAAATAAGACAAACCCTTGTAGAAAGACGGCACTACAACAAGTGTCATAGACCCCTAGAGTCTTTAGAATCTAGGGAGTCTCCCACACAGGGTTTCTTAAAAATTTATAAATTTCGACGTTTCGTTTTATATCCTAAAACTGTAATTATTTTTAAAATTTAATTTAATTGCAATTTTTAAATAATGTCAAACGACCGTACTTACCGTATCTCCAGTTGAAATACGAGTAAACAACGTCATCATAAAAAATGGCACATATAAATGGTCTCAAATTTGAATATAGAACATATTTTTCGGCGGGAAACATCACACTTGTATAAGTAAGTTATTTAAATTAGTCTTTGCAACTTAGATTATAGATCTCTAGTCGTCAATAGGTTGGTATGAGGCTGTCTATCAATACTGTAAAAATGGTTAATTTTTCCAACGTCACCTCTGCTTTAAGAAAGGTCGGCAAGATTGTAGGGCTTATGTTTATTTGAGACTAGGTTTTTATTTTGTCAATTCACATTCGGCATATGTAAGCACAAACCTTACGTGTGTACTTGTGAGAATGCACTTTATATATTACTCTTAAATGTAAGATATCTTTGCAACTTCGATTTAGATTTAGATTTAGATCTACAAAAATACACGTTGTATTGATATTCCCACATCGATGTATACAGGAATAAAATTCAAGTCCTAATTAAAATGTTCATAGCGACTCTACATTTTTTTTGTTCGTGGACACAGAACTGCGTACATTCAAGTATATAATGTATTGATAATTATTTATCCACTTTATCTCTATTTCATGTGGACGAATGTGAAGGCCGAATTCCAGGCTAGAGACATTGACCTTTTACAAACAAGTTGTAAATATTATAATATCCATTTGTAAAGTCATTGATATAATAATTATGTAATCGATACATAAAACACCTGTTTCTGTTACTTCTATTGTTTCTACACTAAGGGTGTGACACCCTTGTTTTAAGGGTAGGTTGCAAGAGTTGCAGAGCTCTTTTTTCTTTTTTTCATCCACACATGCAGTATGTTTAAGTGCGAACTTATCCCTTATGATCGTAGTGTGTTTTTAAAAATACAATATATCTTTACAACTTAGATTATAGATTTCAAAATATTTTTTCATAATAGAAATGTAACTATATATAATCTAAGTTGCAAAGGTATTTAAGGTTCTCACGAAAGTTCATACTTACACATGACGCGAGAGAAAATCTGCACATAAATGACCGGTCTGTAGTCCAGTGGTAACACTTCGGACTCGTAAATGGAAGGTTGTGGGTTCGTATCCCAGTGGAGCACAAATAAAAATATTTACCATTTATATTTTAAGATTTGCTTGGTGAAAAAAATCATATACCTTTACCAAAGACCGGTCACCAAAGACCCATCCAGCCTTAGAGCAACTGGGTCTTGCTTTAGCATTGGCACTTTCTATAGCAACTACCAAGCTCGCAAAGGACTCTTGAAGTGTGATACACACAAAAACAGCGCTCACCAAATAAATCAGCCTTATTTTTTATTTTTATCTTATTCAAGCCCTGCAACTATTGCTGCCTTTCCTTGAAATAGGAATGCAAATGCAAAGGGTGCAAAATTACAATGAATGGAAGCTTCATATCAACCTACTAATTAAGGCAACGCAACTAAGCTACTCACATAGTGTAGCTTATAACCGTGTTCACCGCAAAGGGGTCGCATATGGCAAAGGCCCTGCATGGAACCGCACCGCAGTATTTGAGGGACCTCATAGCTCCAGCGACTGTCAACCATAGGACGGCCACACTACGGTCACCTGCGTCGCGCAGCAGTCGTCTGGATCAAGATCTAGGAATCAAGACTGTGTTTGGAGAACGAGCCTTCAAGGTGGCTGGAAGGCCTTCCGCCGCCAAAAACACATTGCAAGTGAAGTATCACCAAGTGAAGCGACTCCGCGTGAGTTGTATGAACTTGGTGGGTGGAGGTGGGTAAAGTGCCTGCTCCAGCTGCATGGAACATCCTTCCAGATAACCTGCGTGAGATGGATCTAGAAGCTGGGTTAAGAAGGGGATTAAAGACCCACCTCTTCGCACTCTCTTTCGAACAAGCGCCTTTGGAATGATTTAAAGTCATGAAAAGGCGCTATATAAATTTAGAATTGAATTGAATTGAACTCTGATTATTTATTTTAGCAGGTAGGTAATTAGTAAAGGCGCTTACAAAATAAATCAGTCTAAATAAAAAATAAACAACATGTATAAAATTGTATGCAGAAAAAAAATTTGAAATGCATCTGTGGGAATTGTTATGTAGCTGTAGGTTTAATAATAATATATAACGTTTGTCTGAACTTTCCGCTCACGACATTCCTGCAGCATAAAAAGCGCAATAAATCTCATTAATGGAACACGTTCTTAACCAAACGGTATCACAATCTTATTATATCATATAGAATGAAAAAAAAAAACATGAAAAAATCTGTAGAGCAAATTTGTGGAACAAAATTGAGTGGAACCTACTTTTTCACAGGTGTGGGAGCAACCTTACACCAACCACTTAACTTAACGTTGGACTATATCTGCTTTTTTTACAAGTAAGGGTTTTACAGGTTAGTACCTTTTAGTATCATTATTTTACTTAGTGTTTTTTTTTTTATATAGTTACAAGTCCGGTCGATAGCTCAGTTGGTAGAGTGCTTGCATTCCATGCCGTGAGCTCGGGTTCGAATCCCGCCGAGGCGAGGGTGTCAGAAATGATTTCCCGTTTCGGTGTTTGTTTCAAACCCTAAAATAAAAATGCCGGCAAGGTTTACTCAGCCTTCACAAGAAATGAGTACCAGTTCTCTCGGGAGCTGGGAAACCCCCACTTCATCTGAAGTGGTTGGCGTAAGGCCGGCCCCCTTACCTGTAAAAATAAATAGGTTCAACTCGCCACATGCGACCCCTTCGGGGATAACGCGGCAAGAAGTTACACTATATGTGTAGCTTAGTTGCGTTTTTTTGCGTACAAGTGATGCATTGTTCTTATTCTTTGACTTATAGGTTGGTATGAGGCTGACCACCCATACTGTAAAAAATGTTTCTTTGCCAATGTCACTCCCGTTTCACTGAGGTTCAGCAAAATTGCAGTGCTTATATGCTCATTTAAGGTTTGGATTTTAATTTGTAAGTACACAAGCAGCATTTTTTAAGCGCAAACTTACACGTGTCTGTTTGTAGACATGCATTTAATAGAGTTTTAAATAATAATAATATTTTTTTCAACTTAGATTATTATGGATTTTTATCACTAGGAGTATTAAAAAAATAATGTAGTTTTATTGACATTTTCTGAACATTAAAAAACAACAAATTTTACAACTCACTTGCATATTTTTTCTGAATTTGCAGTGTCGGCAATACGAAAGCGTATTTGGAAATAAAAAAAATGCAAATTTGCAAAAATACCAAAGTGCATTGCAATTTAGAAACGATAAAAAAAAACAACTTTTGAATTTATTTTATTTATTGCGTTTCTTTTGCAAGCAGGATACAATGCCGAACCGTTATGCGCAAATATCAAAAGTCCACTCGGAACAAACAAAAAAAAACTTATAAATAATACGCATTGGTTGTAGAAATTTTAAAGTGGGATAAAAAAAAGACACATTATTAATAATATAAAAAAAATACATTACACTTTTTTTTGTAATCTAGAAAAAGTTTTTGAATGGTTATAGAATAAAAACGTTCGAGATGTGTGTGTGTGTCTACCGACAAATGCTTCGGATCTCTTGGCGTGATCGGGTTACCAATGAAGAAGCCAACTATTAAGCAGAGAAAGCTGATGTTCTTCGGTCACATTTCAAAGTATGAGAAATACCGTCTTCTCCATCTTATCATACAGGGTAAGATTGAGGGGAGAAGATCTCAGGGACGCCGAAGAACATCGTGGCTGAAAAACCTGTCACTGTTTAGAGCTACAGCAAAGAGCTAAAATAGCCATGATGATCACCAATCTTCGACAGAAGTGGCACCAAAAGAAGAAGACGATTCCTTCTAACGCTACAAGCTGCACACTAAGTGTAACTTCTTGCCTCGTTTTCTCTAAAGGCGTCGTATGTAGCGAGAGGAACCTTTTTATTTTTACAGGCAAGGGAGCCGGCTTTACGCCAAGCGCTTTAGTTGAAGTGAGGTGTCCCAGTTTCCGAGCGGGCTGATACTCATTCTTTGTAAAGGCTGACTAAACCTTGCCGGTATTTTATTTTGGGTTTGAGCAAAACACCGAAACGGGAAATCATTTCTGAGTGATACCCTAGGTGGGATTCGAACCCGGGCTCTCGACATGGTATGCAAACACTCTACCAACTTACGGCCCCCTTACCTGTTAATATGAATATATTCCACTCGCAGTAAATTACACTACATGGGAAGCTTAGCAGCTTTTTTTGCTGCTGAAAGTTCACAGATCCATAATTCAGAAAACTATTTTTTGCAACACTCTTAAACAAGTCATCCAAAATAAGTATTTCATCTTAGTACCACACACTTTTTGATTTACAATCTATTACTCTCTCTATTAGCCAATATAACCCACACATTTGTGAGTTTTCCTTCAGGCAGTATAGGTAAACGAAGCCTTTTACTCCGAGTACAAAAAAATGCGTTAAACGTAACAATAGCGTTTTAATAAAAATGTATACAATACATATTAACACTAAAACGTTGCTAAGAGGCACTGCTTTAGTTTCCTTAATTTTTTTTAAACGCTATCCTTGAGTTTAAACGGAAAGCTTTGCACTTTGAGTGATTGTCTTTTTTTTTGCACAGTAAGTGATAGAATATTTCGCAGCCGGTATTTCATATTGTTAACAATGAAAGTGGCAAATGATTCAATTGCGTAATGATATGAAATATGGTAACAATAACGATTATGAAAGTTATATCGAGAACAATATTAGCTATAGTCATTCATTTCGTGTTGTTTCAACAATAGCTTCTCGTCACCTTACTTGCCATTCTCCAACAGCGGTAATTTCACATAAGCAATGTATGTATATGTGTACTGGACCAATGTGTGAACCGGTCCGTAGTCTAGTGGTAACGCTTCGGACTCGTGAACAAAAGGTTGTGGGTTTGAATACCGGCGGAGAACAAAAAATATACCATTTAAATTTTCACATATGATCTTCGTTGGTTTGAAAGATTCCTATACCTTTACCAAAGACCGGTCACCAAAGATCCATCTAGCCTTACAGCAACTGGGTTTTGCTTGAGCATTGGCGCTTTCTATAGTGACTGACTACCAAGCTCGCAGAGGACTCTTGAAGTGTGATTCACACAAAAACAGCACTCACCAAATACGTCATCCTAAAATTATGATTATTTGTTGATTACTAGGTAACTTTCTGCTGCGTTATCCCCGAAGGGTTCGCATGTGGTGAGTGGAATCTATTTATTTTTACAGCTAAGGAGACCGGACTTACACAAACCCCCTCAGTTGAAGCGCTAGTTTCCCAGCTCCCGAGGGGGCTGGTACTCATTCCTTGTGAATGCTGAGTTAGCCTTGCCGGTATTTTATTTGGGACTTTTAAAACGCAACTGAGCTATAGACACGAAAAAGTGGTCCAATTTTCACATGTTTACTAACCAATCTGTTCGTAAATTTACAGGAAAAAACTCCAGAAACTTCAAAAAACTTTTCATAGGAAAAAACTCAACATCATATTTTTACACCTTTTCGCAGAACTATCAAAATATTGCAAAAAATGTTGCAGGTATTAACGACATGTTAAAAAAAAACATGCGACAGGTTTTGGCATAGTTTTTTTGCACAAAAAATTCCGAGAATTTAAAATTTTGCCATGTAGCTCTTAATAGTATGAATCAATAAATGTTAGTGAAATGATTATATATAAAAAAAATCATAGCTGGTTATATATTTATACCTACTTTTATGTTATGTAAAAAAACTAAAATATATGTAGATATTATTCATAGAAGAATTTCCACGGAAAACAGTTAGTTTATTAGAAATAATAATTGTTAAGAGTCGTCGACCGCACTACGAACAGCTAATATAATATTTTATATATATTCATAATAATATTAATAGTATTGCGAAGGATTATTTGGTGAGCGCTGTTTTTGTGTGAATCACACCTCAAGATCTGTCTGCGAGCTTGGTCGTCACCATAGATAGCGTCAATTCTGAAGCAAGGCCCGGTTGCTGTAAGGCTGGATAGACCTTTTGTGACTAGTCTTTGTTAAAGGCAGTGAATTTTCCAACACAGCGAAGAGCATTTTTGAAAATATAATAATTGGTATTTTTTTTGTGCTCCGCTGGGATTTGAACCCACGCCCTTCCATTTACGAGTTCGAAGCGATACCACTAGACTACGGACCGGTCAAAATATATCTATCGAAGTTGCAAAGATATATTATATTTATAAATATTTAAAAATATAAATGGTTAAACATTGTTTTAATAATAATAATTTATATATTATATAGTTTTTACAGCATGGGGGCCGGGGGGTCAGCCTCATATCAAAATATTTCCTATTTCACCTTTCACAAACATAAATACATAACTCTTTGAATACAGTTATTTGCCGAACACATCTTAATTATTAAACCGTGTTTAAAATTAGTAAAGGTGTCGGTATTTTAATGCGATATTAATAGAACTTGTCGCTGGAATGTAGTTACTCATCATTTGCTAATTACTGTGAATTTACAAGTTAGTCACGATTCATGAATACGTCAAAGTATTTACTAGCGGAAAACGTTAAAAAAAATACAGAAAATTACGAAAGTTACGAATGTATAAGTTCATGTCTATGTGTTTATGATTGTGTTTGTCTAGGCGTATTTACTTGCTATATATACATATATGTGTGTATCTAGTAAGTGTTTGATACTTTGAACTGTTAGTACTTCTGGTACTCTCTTGAAAGATCCATTCTAGAGGCGTATCGTATGGTCTGGAACACGCGAGATTAGGTCATTGGCCGTATATAAATACGGGCGGCGGTTCTGTAAAGGATCAGTAACCCTTTGATACCCAAGCCATGAAGCCGCCAATACAGAAAGGAAAGAGTGAACCATTTGTAATCAATTTGTTAAAAAGAAATACTGTAAAAAAATTACACTGTAAATTTATTACAAGTGAACCTGAAATAAGTCATCACATTATGAACATTCCGAAGCGCCAAGAAAAGTCTAAATTGCAATATTTAACAAAATAATCAAGGTCACCCAAGAATATCATGGCTGTATAACCTGCGGCAATGGTTCAACAAAAGCACTAAGTCCCTATTTAAAACCGCAACATCTATAATCTAAGCTGCAAAGATATTTAAGGCTCATATTAAATTCATGCCCACATACAGGCACATGTAAGTTCATGCTGCATACAAAATAAACTAAACCTCACGTGAACATCAACTTTGCAACGCATGCCGTCTTTCCCTGAAACCATTGGCAAAAATTTTACAGCATGGGTATCAACCTCATCCTCATACCAACCTATTAGTCAAGTTCATTCGCTATTTCAAGATAAAGGAAATGTTTTAAGCCATTTTTGGTTAAATGTGAGATCTCCTGGTCAGCAGATAGAAGCACAAACGATTGAGCAATCATACAAGTAATAATTATTATAGCACACCGGTGCGCCGGATTTCACTCCAGTTTTTTTTTTGTTTTCTCCATTTTGATCGATCACACATTGTTTAACAGCGTTGAACAATCAATGGTGGACGAAGCAGCCGAGCAACTAGAACAAAATTCGGGCGTGGCACAGGTAAGCATGCACCCAAGTACAAAACTCAACGATTAAGCTCAAACGAAGCAATTACAAAAAAATGCTTGGGAATTGAACCGGTGCTTCTAGTGTGTGTTTTAGTTTCCGTAGATATTTAGTAAAATCCTATGTTTTGTGTTCGTGAACTGTACCCTTAGTACGAGTTGCAAAACTTGAGAAAAGTAAAGTTTACGGAAAATATTAAAGCGTGATTTCTCCCAAAATTTGCCGTTTTTGTTTCTTACACTTTATGGTCTTAGCAAAAGAGTTACAGTGATGAAGAAAATCAATTTCAAACAAACAAAAATTTTGGGAGAAATCACTCTTTTATAATTGCCGTAAACTTTACATTACTTAAGTTTTGCAACTCGTACTAAGGGTAAGGACCACCTCTCACTCAAGCAGCAGGGACTGTCAAGCGACTTGTTTGACGGCCAAAAATCAGCGGGATACCAATTACCGTTTAATAAATATCTGAGAAGAAACAGCATTAAATATTGTTAGATATTTGATGGAGGTAAAGGTGGTCTACAAATGACATCAATCGCCTTTTCTCTCTCAGTGTCTCAAAACAAAGGCAACACAAAACTTTCTTCTTCTATTGAAGATCGGCCATCACCATGGCTATTTAGACCTTGGATGCTGCAGCTAGAACGAAAAAGGGACTTGGTGCTTTTGCTCACGATTTCCTTGTGAAAAAAGTGTGAAAATCATTCCGTACACAATGTGGTCGGAACATTTTTGAATTCAGAATTCATCAGATATTTTCATACTTTCGACAACACTAAAGGGGTATTCACAACAAATACCATTGCTATGGTGATTTCATATGTTTCTATGGTGATATGTACATAGATTGAAGATGGAGTAGAGACACGTTGTTTACATAGAAAATGACAAAAACATTACATAATTATGTCGTGAGCGAGACAGCACTATCAACAATGAATGGCGTCAAAGATTGTTGCATCATGCCGTCTTGAATTAAATCACGTTCATAGCTATTCCATAGAATTACTACCCCTTTGATACGAGTAAGAGAAAAGGAAAGAATCAAGTGAGCTGTTGAAATGCCATGGAAGAATACCTCGGTACTAGAAATTGCATGAAGACAAATGGTATATCTTTGATATTGAGACATACCTAAGTGATATTCCAACAGCGATTGATTCTGGTTCGGTAAATAATGATTGGTCAGGTACGGATAAAAGTCAACGTTTTAACTCTACCAAATCGTTTGCAAAAAATGCATGCATACTGAAGCAGCTCATCTAGTGAGCAATGTACTGTCTATACATTTTTACTAACGTGAAAACGTACTCTTTTTACTTTCTTGCTATAGCCGAAGGCTATAAAGAAAGTTATGATTTGGTGTAAAAAAAAAATTTCGAGGTTTTCACGGAAATGAGTTGTCCTGGTGCAGGACATGCCAAAAAACACTATCTTTCAAAAACGTCCGTCTGTATGTATGTATGTATGTATGTATGTATGTATGTATGTATGTATGTATGTATGTGTGTGTGTCACTTTCCAAAGTATAAGACCTAGAGATACCAAATTTTGGCTACATCAACTTTTTTGGACATGTATTAAGTATGAATAACATGGCATTACACCAACTTGAAAATTCAAGATGGCTGCCATACAAAAAAAACATAAAATTGCACTTTTCTCAAAAACGGCTCCAAGAATTTTTTTTAAATTTTCAGAGTTGCCATTTATTAGTTTTTAACTTAATAAATTAGTTATGGCAATACTCTTACTAATCTGTGTCTATGGGCTGCCATATGAAAAAAACAAACGATTGTGATTTTCTCGACAGTTAAGGGGTCAACAAAAATATAATGTTCTACAATATTACGGACAACATAAATTTCTACAAATTTACAAAAAAAATTTTTTGAAAAAATAAATATAAAGCACCGTTTACACGACCTGAAATTTTAAATCGAAAATATTACAAAAACCTATTAAAATGCAAGATATTTGAATTTGTTTTAGATTTGATAGAAAGAACAAGCTTATCACTTTAATTCGTAATCATTTTTTTTTTACTTTTTTGAAAATTCAAGATGGCTTCCGAAGAGCTGAAAATTTAAAATGCGATTTTCTCAAAAACGGCTCCGACGATTTTTCTGAAATTTTTTGTGAATCCATTTATATAATAGTGCTATCTAATAATTATAATCATTTCTTCATCATAATCTCGATTTAGGGAGTTGCCATATAAAAGAAAAAAATAATGGAAAAATTCTCGGCAGTTAGAGGGTTAATAAAAAAATAATGTAGTACAAATGTAAAATAATAATAATAACCTATATATTGCCATCATTATTTTTTCCAAAAAGTGAATCAAAAGTATAGCCGCCATACAGAGTGAAAATTTTCCATACAAAATGTATTAGCAATTTTCTTGGTAGTCAAAGGGTTAAAAATAGATAAATGGCTGCGATTCTTAAAATTTTATAAATACCAATAATAATCAGTCGTTACTTTTTCAAAATATAACTAAAAAGTTTACCCACCATACAAAGTACTAGTTTGCATACAAAAGGGTTCAATGACCATCTATAATAATCTAGAATATAAGTTGCAATGAAATATAAACATTCAAAACTAATATGAAATGCATGCCCACAAACAGGTATGTGTAAGTTCGCGCTAACGAATGCTGAATTTGTACTTACAAATTAAACATAAAACTTGCAACTCTTGCCGACCTTCCTTGAAACAGGGGTGACATTGACAAAGTGAATTATTTTTTACACTTTGGGAGGACTGAGAAATGCGAGAAAATTGAGATAAAGACTGAATGAAAAAAGAGTGGAGGTCTATAATAATCTATAATCTATAATCTAAGTTGCAAGGATATATTCATTTAAAGCTCTCAGATGTATGCCCACAAACCAACAAGTGTAGTTCGCGCTTACAAATGCTGAAAGTGTACTTACAAATAAAATCCAAACCTCAAATGAACATAAGCCCCACAACTTTTGCCGACCTTCCCTGAAACAGGGGTGACATTGGCAAAGTGAACCATTTTTTACAGTATGGGTGGTCAGCCTCATACCAACCTATAAGTCAAGGAATGGAGGTCGTGAAAGAATTTGATTATCTGGGAAGCAAATTTGAGTCGAATGCGAAATTGACGAAATAATTGGAAAAGCGCGCTAGTAGAGGAAGAAGTGTAATGGAAACGATTGGAAGAATTGCAAGAAATAGGAAACTTACGAAGAATATGAGATCGGCGGTCCACAATGGCATATTGGTTGGTGGAAGTGAGGCTTAATGAATGTGAGCTGAGTAAAGTATGTAAGTACGGTTGAAATGGCTTACCTGAGAGCAATGGCTGGAAAGACACTGAGTGATAGAGTACGTAATGCTTGAGTGATGAACGAGTGTGGTATAAAAGAGAATATGAGAATGAAAGTACAAAAAAGTACGATGAGATGGTTCAGACATCTTGAAAGAAAGGATGATGAACAACTAACGAAGAAAGTGTACAAAGGAAATGTCAGAGGAAAGCGCAGAAGGGGAAGGCTGAGGAAAGAATGGTTAGACCAAATAGGTGAGATTGCGAAATAATGGATTCTGCAGAGTGAGAATAAGAGAAGAGTATGTATGAAAAAGGTGATGACAGCAAAAAGTGGAGGCGCATCTGCGGAGGTACCGGCCACCCCTAATGAAACGGTGGCAGGATACAGTACAGTACAGTACTGAGGTCAGCTTCATACCAACCTATGAGTGGAGGATCTTTCTTGTGTAATTGGTACTTTTTCAAATAAATCAACAAAATATTTATATTCATTTAATTATTTATATGCCTATATCCATATTGTACGAGTATGCAGGTACACACCGCGGTGGAATAAAATTGATTTATTATTGATATATTACATTTTTATTGAAACGGCATAAGCTGGTAGATGATTCTAGCTTTACATACGTCATACAGTGGGTAAATTTTTGCAAGAAAGTCGAGTACAGATTCTGTGCAATTTATTTGTACTTGGAGTAATGGTGCTGGTTCGCGAGAATTCCTATCACCGATACGAATCTCCAGGTGAACGTTAATGCGTCATTGACTACGCAGAACTGGGCAAGAGGTTATACGCTCTTTTTTTCTTGGTTTACATCTTTTGATCCGTGTTTTACTTCGAGGACTAGGCTCGGATTTAGCTAACACATCTAGCGTCAGAATTTAACAAATATATTTCGATTTTTAACTATACTAATGTAGAACTCACAGCGAAATGCAAAAATAACCTAAAAAAATAATTAGAGAAGTAGGAAAAACGATGTTTTCACACTAGTATAACTGGGGCCGCATTGACAAAGTGATGGTTCAAAATAATCCTTTATTATAATGTCCTACTTGGTCGTCAATCGCTTCGACTTTCAAATTTTAAACATTCAAAATGTCTCGCCGCGAGAATCGAACCCGCATCTCCCGGGCGGAGTCGCCGAGCGACCCGGTGGGTTAGCCGATTACGCTAAACCGGCTGCTCGGCAGTGTGTGAAAATAAAATCTATTTAAACAATACAAACCTCATATTTTATGTATAGAAACTGTAATTATATAGAGGCGCTATCCTATTTTTAAACAAATATTTTGTACATACAAAACTATGTACATAAATTAGAACATAGAGGCGCTAAACATTAACTCAATTCATAACAAATATAATTTTTGACAAAAAAAACTGATGAACATTATGGCGAAAGTAACAGTAAACGATAATAAATATGCCTGGAAAAACGTTCTGAATATGTACAACAATTTTCTCACTACCCCGCAAGGGCGTCGTGGGCTAGCGGTAACGTCCGCGTCTGTGATGCAGAAGGACCCGGGTTCGGGCCTGGAGATGAAATGATTGTTTTTGTTTTTTTTTTTTTGTTTTTTTTTCTTTGTCCCTTTTTTTTAATAACATTGAAAGGAATGCAATTCATCGATCTATTTTGCGTTCTCTAATAAATAACCAGTTTTTAGAAATACAGATCATGGCAGAAGAAGATTTTGCATATAATTTTTCAACAAAATTGTCAGTAATTATTTTTTCTCATCAAATATTTTCAAATACGTATAAGCTTTTTGAGAGATATACCTTCTACCTAATACCTATATAATCTATTATCTATGTCGCACAATACATTACATTTGACATTAATATTAAATGCATTCCCACAAGTAGACAGGTATAAGTTCGCGTTTACACATGCCCCATGATGACTTAGAACATATAACCTTATATCAAATTAACATTCGCCCTGCAACTCTTGCCGAACTTCCCTCAAAAATAGGTGAAATTTGCAAAGTGAACCATTTTTTACAGTATGGGTGGTCAGCCGCATACTAACCTATAAGTCAAGGAAATTATTTAGTTTAGGTCTATATAATTTGAGTTGCAAAGATATATTAAATTGAGATTCATATTAAATGCATTCCCACAAGCAGACCCGTTCCTATAAGTTCACGCCTGCAAATGCTAGATGTGGACTAACAACATAGAAACCCAATCTTTAATGAACATAAGACCTGCAACTCTTGGCGACCTTCCCTGACACAGGGGTGAAATTCGCAAAGTGAATCATTGTTTACAGGGTGGTCAGCCTCATGCCAACATATGATTCAACGAAAGTTGCAAAGGTATTGTACATTTAAGATTCATATTACATGCAGTCCTACAAGCAAGCACGATCGTGTTTACACTTACTGCATGTGCACAAAAAACAAACCTCACACGAACCGCCCTACGCCCTTCCCGGAAGCCAGGGTGGCATTGGCAAAAGTGAACTAGGTGTATACAGCATGGGGTTCAGTTTCATACCAATCTATCAGATTTCCGATATATTTTTAATGGCATTCATATATCGATGTGCCTTTCTATATCGAATCGATATTTTCTAACAGTGTCGATTAACTTATTCTGATAAAATCTATAACCATTTACGGTGCATGATAATCCCGATGAATGACAGATCATAGGGTGGGCAAATGAGAATATAGAAATATTGATATTAAATCAAGATTTGCATACACTATTGATGTATCTATAACAGTATGTACAACCGTTTACAATGCGGGATAATCCCTGTGTCTTTTAATTTTTTAATGGTAAGCTTCCGTAAATTTTATTTTATCAAAGCCTACAAAATTTAAATTTTCTTTTACAAAAACTGCATGTTTTTATTTTACATGTTTTTTTAATATTACGAATTTTAACGTGAGTAAACTATGCGCAATATACACATTCTCCAAATGTTAAGGGGTTGGGCTGCGTAGCAGCCAGGGGCGTAGCCCCTAGTTACCTTTTCTTACACTAAGGGCCTGTTGCACCAAACTCCAATCAGACAAAAATCAAAACTAAGTGTGATTTCTCCCTTTCAAATAAAATAAATATTTGCATATTCGTAAGTCAGCTGATGTACATCATCTTTTCTGTTCAAATTCCATCTTATTATTACACGAAATATTAAGTCGAGGTCCATATCAGAATTAAGCAATCAAATTTAATGTGTCAATCAAATATTTATTGGATGTTGGTGCAACAGGCCCTAAGCCTCTCTTTATCCGGACTCGCGTCACGACAAATCAGTCACACGACAATTTAGCCCACAACAATTTAGCCACACGACAATTTAGCCACTTACAGTATAGATCCACAGACAGCTCCAAAACAGAAAACACTAATTAATTACAGAGGCAATTAGCAAAGTGAATCATTTTTAACAGTATGGGTGGTCAGCGTCATACCAACCCATAAGTCAAGGTATACCGTAGGTCATAATATTAAAGAAAATATGTTTTGAAGATCAAATGGGAGGTCTGAATTCAACAATGGATTCCAAATAACTAAATAGAGAAATAAAGTAGTTTTAAATGAAATTACAAATAGTTTTTTTTTTTGTTGGTTTGTAGCGGTATAAGAAGATAGTTATTTCTAGAATTAATTTATAGGCTCTTATCACGCAATGCCGGTCATTCAGTAAAAGCATCAATCGCAGTTTATGGCCATACTAGATCTTAATGTTTACACACAGCATTAGTCATGGAAAACAACTGTTTATGGTGGTGTACCATTCTAACATTATGGCTTACATTTGTATGAGAATCGTATTATTTATTGATAATGTTAAAATATCACGTAAAGAAGAAAGCCAGAGAAAGAACGTCGCCGGTATGGTCGAGGGATAAGACGTCGGCACTCGAGTTTGCGTTATTGAAACAAACGAAAGCTCGAATCCCGCCTGAGTAGTGTCCTATCGACAATAACTTAGCATCAATGGATTGTTTGTGAAACCGGAACGCAATAATAAAAAACGAAGATGTTTTTAATTTTTTTCCTATTAATTTATAGTTCTCATCTTGTCATTTATTTACAAATCATTTTTAATTTCTCTTAATTTTTACGTAAAACATATGTTAGCATTCTCGCCATTCCATATAGAGAATTTATTTTATGGCTATTGTTTGACTTATAGGTTGATATGAGGCTGACCACCCATTCTGTAAGCTTTGCCAATGTCACCCCTGTGTCAGGGAAGGTCGGCAAAAGTTGTAGGGATTATATTCATTTGAAGTTTGGATTTTATTTGTAAGTACACATTCAGCATTTGTAAGCGCGAAATACACGTGTTTGTTTGTGGGCATGCATTATTTGAGGGCCTTAAATGTTAATATATCTCTGCAACTTAGATTATAGATTATATATAGATTTTGTATATTTCTTGCCATTTCACTACAAACTATTATTAATTTCTCCCCATTTGTACGTTATAAAACATTATAAAACATTTTAAACTCTAGCCATTTGATAGAGAGATTTAATGCTTTTGTTTCAACAAGGATTATCAATTTTATTTAAGTGACAACAGACAGCCAGCTTTCTAATAGTGAATGCGCTATCACTTATGCGGCCTTATTCATTGGATCTGCTAAACCAAAGCCCAGAATTAAACCTACATTTTAGTAAGAGTAAAACGACTTTAAGCCGGATTAAAACATTAAACCTTTTTTTATGAATAAGCTCGATATAAAGTATGATTAAGAACATACTCGAAATCACAATCAAAACGTCGAACTATTTATCTGTCGAGACAGACAAATTGCGATTTTGAGTTGGCATTAGACTGTCAAGATGCTAAAAATGGCGGCTAAATGTGGATCACGAACCCACGGAGGGAAAAAATAGTGACGTCTTATTCATAAAGAATGCAGACGTACTTAAAGAGTGAGTTGAGATAGTTTTTGATACTGTTATGTTAATAACAAATACTATAAATGTTAGGTAGATAAGTAGTCTTATCCATGATCGGAGAGGGCCCTTGAGGTGTGACGCACACAAAAACGGCGCTCTCTTATCATTTGTAATTTAAAATAAATTAGCCTGATATTATTATTATTAGGCGTAGTTATAGCCGATATAACTTAGAGTAATTATTATAGGTACCTAGGAAAGAGACATTCAACTATGTACCTACTGGAAGCTTTATGTTCTAGAATCCAGAAAAAATGGTTTCTAGAAACTACTGTCTTTAGGAGTATAAAGGGCTGCAAGCGGCTCGCAAAAGTCAGTTGATATACGTCGCTCTGCTTCTGAACAAGAAAGACATTGTAATTGAAGACCAACTGTGAAGTAAATGTAAAGTGCTAAACCATAAATGTGAATTGTTAAAAATAAAAATAAATTGTTAAATAAATCTAAGTGTAAAAAAAATATCCATGAAAGAAGACAAGTTTTTATTTTATTTTAAGACTTATTTTTGAACCTTAAAAAAATACAACGATACTATGTATGCGTAAACTTCTGTAAAAGGTTGACCTGTGATTATAAGCTTCCTGAATATTGTACTTACTGTACTTACTTCAGTAGCGAGCAGAACTCCGAAGAAGTCGCCCACAGAGGAGACGAAACGTAAGCTGAATAGTCTTCAAGAAAGTCTTCAAGAAAGAATAAAAAGAAAAAAGAAGAAGACAAGCAAAAACATGGACCACGGTCAAAACCCGGAACCAGAAAATCAAGCATTGTACTTACTGCTAAGGATATTCCGAGTCAATGAAGAAGAAAAACTGTTGGTATCTTTAAGCACTAAGTACCCATCTGTACAAAACATCTTATCCATGAATTGGGAGAGATTAAGGTGTGATACACACAAATACGGCGCTCTTTAATTTTGTGTACCTTCCAAATAAATTATTAAAGCATAATCACAAAAGGTTACAATGCATTAAGACTCTGAATGAAATGAAAGAAGTATGCAAGGACCGAAAGAAATGGTGGCTGATTTGCAATCTTGGCGGCTAGGGCGTTAAATATTTAATTATAATCTTAATTTGATTTTAAGTTTTTGTACCTATTTGACAATATGTGTGTTCCTTGACTAATAGGTTGGTATGAGGCTGACCCCCCATGCTGCATAGTGCACAAACTTGGTTCACTTGTGTCAATGCAAACCCGGTTTCAGGGAAAGGCGGACTCAAGTTGCAAAGTTGATATTCATGTGAAGTATGATTTATTTTGTATGCACACATGCAGCATGTGTAAGCGCGAACTTACATGTACCTCCTTGTGGGCATGCATTAAATATGAGCCTTGAATGTCAATTTATCTTTGCAGCTTAGATTATAGATAATGGTAAAAAACATTTACATATACTCTTCTCATCTGCTAACAAGGCAATGCTAGACAGGAGTAAGAGTGCTTAGCAGTATGTAAGATATCTTCTGACTATCGGTTAGTATGATCCTCGGTCTAGTGACGTCACATCCTGTCTGTAATTACCGGCAAACATGGCGGCCATCTTGCATTGTTGAGAAGAACAGCCGATTTAGATAATCAAACATGCGTTATACTCGTATCATGATATTTGCATCACGCAAGTCTGTCAAAGATGACTTATCCGTGGACAAATCGGTCATACGACAGTTCATCCACACGACATTTGGTCACTTACATTACAATATATGTCCACAGACAATGTCATAAAAGAAAACAACAATTAATAACAACTACAGTAATTACACAAGCTTTTGGAGAGCAAGTCCATGGTCCGACCGATAGCTCAGTTAGTAGAGTGCTTGCATTCCATGCCATGAACTCGGGTTCGAATCCTACCGAGAGTGTCAGAAATGATTTCCCGTTTCGGTGCTTATTTCAAAACCATAAATAAAATCCGGGCAAGGTGTACTCAGCCTTGCAAGAAATGAGTACCAGCCCCCTCGGAAGCTGGAAAACCCCCCCTTCAACTGGAGTGTAATAATAATAATAGGATGATTTATTTGGTGAGCGCTGTTTTTGTGTGTATCACACCTCAAGAGCCCTCTGCGAGCTTGGTCGTCGCTGTAGAAAGCGCCAATTCTCATACAAGACCCGGTTGTTGTAAGGTTGGATGGACCTTTCAGTTACCGGTCTTTGGTAAAGGTTCGTGAATTTTTCAACCCAACGAAGAGCAGATTTAGAAATATAAATGGTATATTTTGTGCTCCGCCAGGATTCGAATCCACAACCTTCCATTTACGAGTTCAAAGTGTTGCCACTGGACTACGGGCCGGTCTAAGAAACCCACAAATAGACACGCATAAGTATAACAAAAACCAATCTCAAATGAGCATAATTCCTACAACTCTTGCCGACTTTGATAATGTTAAAACCTATTTCTAGCCAAGCAAAAATAGGTTGGTGAATTGCATTATTTTTCACAAATTTACTTTAATAAAAAAAATACAGTAAGATTTTATAAGGTTGGCCAATAAGGTCATCAACCTAAAAACGGATCTGTAGATTCCACAAGCAACTCAGCACGACCCATAGGAGAGTATTGGAAACATGACCTGCGTGTCAACCGGCGGTACCGGGTTCGATTCCCGCCATGCAAATTGATAGAGATCAGCAAATTATATTGTCTACTTTGATGATAGATGAGACGTGCCCAAAGTACGAAACATTAAGTTAAAACTAAGCCATAGCGTTAAAACAATTGACTCTTTCAAAAGGACGCGAAACTATTTTAACGCACATAGATAGATGAGATGAAAGAAGTGTGTAAGGACAGAGCCAAGTGGAGGCACTTAGGTAGTAGTGGAGGTACCGGCCGGCGGCCACCCCTAGAGGAATGGCGGCAGGATACAAGACAAGATACTATATCCATTTCAGCCGACCTGAATACAAATTTTCCTTGGTCAGAAAGAGAACAAATATGCTCCGAGTGTGACTTCGCTGTTAACAGGCAAGTGTGAGAGATGCTAGAAATATTTTCTGTAATGTTGGCATTACTAAAATGTCATCTCTACGCGGAAATCGCTCCCATGCACTTTAATAGTTTTGGTCAATAAATTTCACAATTTTGGAATAAAAAGGCATTGTTTCTGTTGTTTTGTATTTACTTAAATGTTATTTATTATGTGTTTTCCTTGACTTACATTTGGTATGCGGCTGACTACCTATACTGTAAAAAAACACTTTGCCGATGTCACCTGTTTCAGGGAAGCTCGGCAAAAGTTGCTGGTTTTTGCGTTCATTTGAAGTTTGGATTTTAGTTTGTAAGTACACATGCAGCATATTTTGTTATCGTGAACTTATACGTGTCTGTTTGTGGATATGGATTTAATCTGAATTTTTAATGTGAACATATCTTTGCAACTTAGATTATAAATCGTGGCGTGTATAATTATTGGATGTCAAAATACAAGATGGGGAAAGGGAAAAACACATTGGATTACATACATTATTAAATATTCTGTTGTGTTTGACAGGTCTGGCTGACAGTTGTGTCCCATGGTATGCTTCAATGCCGTAAGCTTGTTTCGGCTCCACTTTTATTATACCTTAATGGTCGTACCAAAAAGAGATTGAAATCAAAACGGCGCTTTTAAGTTTACATACATTTTTAGTGAAACTCCATTTTTGAGTGTAAACGAAATGATTTATACATACTTAGTTCTTCTATATTAATAAGGTTGATGTGTAAAGTCGTTGATAAAACAGCTTTTGTCTCTTTCTAAATGTTTGAGAGTGAAGGAGATGAGGGATGCGATGTTAAAGAATATGCTGTTTAAAGTCTTAGCACGATTCAATGTCAAATATTTGGTTCATTATTAATACCACATGTCCGCGTTAAGACGAGTGTACTCTGCACACCAATTTTGTTGTCTTTAATCTAAGTTGCAAAGAGATTTGTTAAAATTTTAAATTCATGTTAAATGCATGTCCACAAACAGGCGCATGTAGTTTTCGCTCTTACAAATTTGCGCTGCATGTGTACAAATTAAAATCCAAACCTCAAGCGAACACAAGCCCTGCAAATTTTACCGAATTTTTCTGAAACACGGGTGACACTGGCAAAGTAAGCCATATTTTACAGCATGATGGTCAGCCTAATACCAACCTCTAAGTCAAGGAACATTAAAGTTTTGGAAAGTGAAATAATTTTCGTAGATTACTGAAAATGGGATGATCGAGGGATAAGGCGTCGGCGCTCGAATTGGCGTTATTGACACTAATGCTGTTTCGAAAGTCAATGTCCTATCGACAATAACTTCAACCCTGGTTCTACAGATGGAATTGGGTGGTTATAAATTAATAAAACAATAAAAATATTAAATAATGAATTATTTATTGATAACGTTAGTACCTGCTTCAGGTTGGTGAATTGCATTCCTCCTCACAATTTTATTTTTCTACAAAAACTACGTGAGACTTTATTTACATTATAACAAGGAACAATTCAATGTTTATATTATAACAAAACAAGAGAGAAATAATGTATAATCAACTGAGAGCAAGCATCGAAATCAGAGTCTAGTTGTCGAAAGCTAACATGGAATTTTCTGGCAAAAACTCGCCCTGGCTGGCTGAAGATCGGGGAGGCGTTGAACTCTTGGGAGAGTCTGGGCATTTGAATGTTTTCGGAGTAAAAAGTGCATTCCTTCCATCGGGACCTCCTGGCATCTAATACATAAAATATCAGGTCCTTGTTTTGACGGCTGGATGGACTGCGGACGAGGTGGAATGCATGGGAGAAGGAGACGGAAATAGGTATTGGAAAACGGGAATGAGGATTGGAAAAGGACAAGGATATTTAAGAAGGATTTGATGAGAGGAATAGAACATGAGGACTTGAATAAGACAAAAGGAATGGGATAGGATGAAAAAAAGTACACTAATAAGACAATGATTTGAGTAGGAAATGAGAACTGAAACAGAACAAAGGAAGGGCTATAAAATTGGATATTGAAATTGGCAACAGAATGGAAAAATAGAAGGCGTAAAGACTGGAATGGGACAAGAGGGCACGTGTAAGAATCAACAATTGGAAGAGTACAGGAGAAGAAAAATAAAACAGAAGGATTGGAATAAGGTAGTAGGACGGGCCACGGGAATAGAACAAGAGGAGTTTAACAAGAGACGAGAACTGAAATAGTACAAGTGACTGGAATAGGACATAAGAACTTAAATAGGACAGAAGGACTCGACCATGACAACAGTATACAAACAAGACATGAGAACTGGAATAGGACAAGAGAGCTGGACTATGACATATCCAAACAGGACATGGGAACTGGAATAGTACAAGTGACTGGAATAAGACATGAGAACTGTCAATGTAAAATGTGTACTTAGACTTGGATATTCAGCCTTCACCGAGTTGCGTAACATTTTTTTTTATATTTCACCATTAAATTATAACACTATCAAATAAGTAATACTTCGATCAGTAATATCTATTATAACCCTGAAAGCAACAATTAAATTATAATAACACAATAGAGGAGACGTGCTAACCTCGCAACTTGCATCCTTGAGAACTAACCACGTTTGTAAAATGTTACTTTTTGGGTCAAGTACAAAGCTATCGCGCGCGTCACAACTCACATCTCTAGAATCAGGTTCCTTTTTTTTAATGCTTTACTTGCTATTATTTTACAGACAAAAAGGTCCATAAAAAAATGATCCACAAAAAAAAATTAAAAGCATATCGTTCATTAACTAAGTATGTCATGTTTATGTTACAATGCATCTCTGGATTTAGGGTATTTTACAAAAAACAATGCAAAAATTCTTAAGACTACACAAAAAATTATCGACACAAAACCAGTACACAAAAATTGATCCAAAATCATGTCTTATGTAAATTATAGTCCACAAATAAAAGATTTCAGTCATAATTATCGTGCATAAAAAATATTCATAAGAAAAATCTTGAAACGTCCATACATCACAATTCAATTTACCACAAATAACCGTTTACGACTTACGTGATTCATACATTATAATATATTTTCCAATTCTTGGAGAATTTCAGGTAAGTGGGCTAAATGGTTGATGAATTTGATGGTGGATGATTAATTAAAGTCTGGATCAATTTTCTTGTGGATATTTTATTTGTGGACGAATTGCCTTACTCCTTTCTCAAAGTTAATTTATTTATGAATTAAAATCGAATTAGCGAGTCGAAAAGCCCTTTTTCCTTTCTTATAGGTTGGTATGCGGCTGACCACCCATGCTGTAAAAATGGTTCACTTTGCCAATGTCAACCCTGTTTCAGGGAAGGACGGCAAGAGTTGCAGGGTGTATGTCCATTTGAGATTTGGTTTTTATGTTGTAGGTTCACATGAGGCATGTGCAAGCGCGAACTTGTACATGTCTGGTTGTGAGAATGCATGTAATGTGAATCTCTAATGTAACATATCTTTGCAACTTAAATTAGATTAGATTAGAAAAGCCGCTTTTCACGAGATCCTATCTCATATCAAAACTGTCCATGAACGACAGTTTTATGGACTATTTTACCAACTATTATGTGCTCTAACGCCCTTCTATCTTGTGGACGATTTGACTATGAACATTGTATCTTTGAGCCACTTGTCTGTGGACAAACTGTCGAAACACTACTAGAGTACTAGCGATACAATATCGATTGATTAAGCGCAGTATTTCGTGTGTTTTGAAATAGTTTAGATTGTGACGAGTCATCGACCAGAATGAGCGGCCACAATCAGCAGTCACCGGTCCGTGAAGGTCACAGAAGAGATGGAAGGACGCATCTGACGGCATGACCTCCAACTGTCTACGATCACTCCTAGTGGGACAATGTAAAACTTAAATAATAAAATTGTGACAACAAATTGTAATGCACAAACGAAAATACTGGCATAATAAGGAAGAATTAAGTAGGTATTTGTTTGTTAATAGTGTTATGTTTTTACTTAGTTCAATTTAATAAAAATTACAGTTATTTATTTTGCACAATTCATTTCAGATATGGTTCACATTCAGAGTCACATTACACCTTCACAATTGAACGGTTAGTTTGCTTTTCTCCCGCTACAGACAGTTTTGGCCCTTTTTATAGAGAAAATATAGATTATTCTCGAATTACTCAGAATTGGAACATGCGAGACTGTACTAAAACATTTTAACACTCGAACAATCACGACTAATACAAATATCAAATTATTTAAGTACCTACACCTAGAGACTTTACAGACTCACACAGACACAGCTCACACAAGCTCACACAGACGAAAAAAACACACAATCAGATGTTCGTAACAATAGTAATTTTTTATGAGCATATAGAGTTTCAAGAGTTGTCTGCCTTTGCACCCCAAGTGGAGGACCTTTGCAGCCATTACACTGAACGCGTTCTGCCCGGTTTGTCTAAAAATTTTATCCGGCCGCGGCGCCGGCTCGAAAGTCAGTAGTCTATAGAGATGTACGTATTAAGCTTTCACACAGTTTGTCCGGTAATTCATAGACAATCTTGGTAGAATGCTTTGTATCTGAAATGGTCTTACTCCTGAGAAGAACCTAATGAGAAGTACCGTCTCCTTAATCTTATCATACAGGGTAAGACTGAGGGGAGAAGATCTCAGGGACGCCGCAGGATATCGTGACTGAAAAACCTGCGACAGTGGTTCGGCAGAAGCACCAAGTCCCTGTTTCGATCTGCAGCATCCAAATTCAAAATAGCTATGATGACCGCCGATCTTTTATAGACGTAGCACGAAAAGAAGAAGGTTCAGCAGCACCGCTCGAACCGCCCTTAATCCGAGCCCGGTTCCTCCTGCCGCATACACCCCTTCTGAGACAACACTGTAAGAAGTTGCACTACACTTGTATGTGCAGCTTAGTTGCTTTTTTATTTCCACCCAAAATAATGCATCAATGATTTTGTCAAAAGTAAAGCTCCTGGTCACAAAGATGCGGTATTTCTTTTGTGTCGACTGCAAGCCTTCCTATTTATGTTTTTTACACATGTTTGTTGTCATAAACAAACACATGTATCTGTGAGCAAATAGATGGAGTCCGGGCAAGCAGAGCGCATTGAGGGTTAGCTTGGTCTGATGATGTGGTAGCAAAAAACGGGCAAGATATGTGAGAATCGTGAAGGAGGTATCCGCCAAAGGAGCTCGCTCAATGGACATAAGATGCACAAACAAAAATATAAACAAATATTAAAAACTGTAACTCCCTCCCTCATTTATAGCCTGGTATTTTCAATGTTGGTGTATGTGACTTTAAGCTGCTAAAAAAACTACCCACACGGTTGACATAAGTGCGTCCTTTTCGTTCAGTACAAAGTCGCTTTACTAATGTTGAATAAACCGTACATATAGATATAGGTACTCATATTTCATCTCAACCATAGTGAAATGAAAACTGAAACACAGACATCGTTTTAGTTTTTGAATGAGTTTGAACGTTTATCTTTATACTTGGAGTACAGAACCTCTCAAAACTCATCAAGCAAACTGATTTGAATAGCAGACAATCGACTTTATGCTCTGCGGAAAGTGTAGCCAGAGCATTGGTCAATGAGCCTTTGTGCAAGTCTGCAACAGTGTTTGGTGAGCATGCTTTTGCAGTGGCGGTTCGGCTACAAGGGCGTGTAACCGCCTTCCACATGTGGTTCGAGAGTGCCGACAGCAGTCACTTTAAGAGACGTCTCAAGACTGATTTGTTCACTGAATCTTTTTTGGCGCCATTGGAGTGATAATGTCACGAAACGGCGCCAATCAAAAAGTCAACTGATCCATCTTTACGAAAAAGGGCTATGAAAAAGTAGTCAAGTTCTTTTTGCATTGCTACGAAAGGGAGATCATTTTTACTTTTACAGATAAAGGAACCTTCCAAAGGAGCAGATTGAAATTTATTTACAGTAAACCTTGCCGGTACTATAAATGGGTAAAAAGAAAACACCGAAATGTGAAATCATGTCCGACGCTCCTGTTGAAATTTGAACCCTAGCCTTATGTTTTTGAAAGCGAACGTTATGTCAATTAAACAATTAACCGGAATTACTTCAAAGTGAGATATTTCCTTTATGAATTTAAAATATAAATTACAATATATTATAGACTACTTGTGCATTAGAATACAGACATACAATGCGAAAAGCTAGGTGGAGCCAAACTCAACAATGACCTTTTACCAAAAAAATATGAAAACTAACACACTCACAAGAGGTGCTGTTTTAATTTTCATAAATAATAGGTAAAACGCTGTGGTTAGGTTTTAATGTAATTTTATTACTTGGAGTACCTACCGGCATTAGTTTTGGTCAGTATCACATATCAACGCGATTTTTTGTTTGATGCCAAAAAATGTATTGCAATTTCTCGGACCGTGGTAACTCGGCACTCGGGGTCAAACGGTTATTCACAGAGAAGATTGATGTCTCATAGCGGTGCGCTAATCCATGAGAATGCTGTGAGAGCGGCTTCATACCGGGACAGTAAGTAATCGACAGCACAATCAGGTCGGACCATTGAATAGGGCGTGAAAATAAACCTCATCATTCGGCTAAACTCCTTTCAAATCTGACCACCAGAGGCAATAATCTCTCATCCATAAAAATGTTTTTTTATCTGTCAAATCTTTTGCAGGTTCAATTTTTTTTAACAGATTTGTGAAGAGGAATGCAATTCACCAACTTATTCAGCCTGACCAGAAACAGGTATTAATATCATCAATTAATAATTCATTGTTGTGTGTTTTAATGAATTATTAATTAATGATTACCCAAAGACATCTGTTGAACCAGGATCAAAGTTATGGTCAAATGACTAGGGATGGGCCGAATGTGGTTTGAACCGAATACGAACTTCGGCCGAACATTCAGTTCAATTTCGACGCACTTTCTGCAGAGTGACACGTCGTGTTTCTAGTTACTGTAATTTGTTAATTTTTATTTCAATCTGCTATCTATGCAACGGAGTAGCAGAAGATTTAATTTTTATCGGTGCAAGTAGGTATTTTATTTTACTTTTTCTTACACCGAATGTTCGGCAGTTCAGCTCAAACTGCCGAAATTTGGTTACAAAACGAATTTCAGCCCATTCCTACAAATGACCCAAGCGGGGTTCGAACCAACGTCTCGGACCGGTCCGTAGTCCGTTGTGGCAACACTTCGGACTCGTAAATATTTGGAAGGTTGTGGATTCGGATCCCGGCGGAGCACACAAAAATACCATTAATATTTCGAATGTGCTCTTCGCTGGGTTGAAGAATTCATAAGCCTTTACCAATGACCGGTCACCAAGGGTCCATCCAGCCTTACAGCAACTGGGTCTTGCTTGAGTATTGGCGCTTTGTAGCGACGACCAAGCTCGTACACCTCTGCGGCACTACAACAAGTGTCATAGACCCCTAGAGTCTTCAGAATCTAGGGAGTCTCCCGCACAGGATTTTCTTAAAAAAAAAAAAAAAAACGTTATTATATTCCAAATACGCCAGAAAGATCAGCCACTTGACTCCCTCGGCCATGACACCGATAATGTCAGTAATGATGATTTGATTATAAGTATTTCTTTCAATTTTCGAAGCATCTTTCATTTGCTCTTTTTTTGGTACGGCTATCCACTAAACACTAACAACTGTTACTAATCACTTGCAAAGTTGATACTCTCCCCGTCTGAAGCAAGCATTAGAAAAGCACCAATCAAACCATGTTAGTCGATCCTCTCATCACGCGCCACTTGCCGAGAGATTTCACTAATAACTTACTACGTGACGTTCAGGCCTGAGCCGCAAGTTCTGACTCTATCACCTTTTTGGTCGTAAATTTTTATTATCTACATTTTTTTCAGACGCCAAAAATTGTGTTATTAAAATTATTATAGCAGCATTAGAGATAATAACTATATCGCCCAAGTTTAAACTTAAATTCAACACCTCTGCGGCACCTTCTTATGTGTTAAAGACTCACAAATATCAAGAGTCTCCATTGTAGTTTCTTCAAAAATAAAAAGTGGAGCATATTCCAAGAATAAGTAGAGTTTTTTGCCGTTATGAAAGTTTTAAAAGGATCTGAGCGCCTTTTCTCACGGTAGATAAATGCACATTTTTTCCTATTTTCTACGATATAAAAAGTGTGAAAATACTGTAGTCAGAAGTTTTTCATGAGCACTTCCTTATAATTAATTCACTTAGACATAACTACACATGACAGGACATCACATGACGAAACATCACAGGAAAGTACATCACAATGAGAAAACATCAAGAGACAAAACCGTTTCGTGTGCCGTTTATGGTAGGTATGTTCTATTTAAGGTATGTGATGTTTTGTCATAGTGATATATTTTTTGTCACAGTGATGTTTTGTCAAGTGATGTACTCATCGATATACTTTCTCCATGGATGTACTGTCATTGTGTTGTTCTATCATGTGTCGTTATGTCATGTGGCGTTATAAAATCATGTGTCGTATTATCCTGTCACCGGATACCATCAACCAGCAGACCCCCTGGACGACCACCAAAGAGGTGGAAGGACAGCTGGACATCCGCGTCCCAGGAGTGAAACCCGAGAATAAACAGGACCTAGTCCTAAAACAAGATGAAGAAGAAGAAGTTTTCAATTTACGCGATCGCGGAGAGTTCACGTAATGTGTTTTATACTCGAAGTAAAGATGGTCGGGAGCATTATCGTTGTCTAATATTTACTGTTTGCCCATGGAAGTGCAATATTGGCATTCTGAATTCCTGCGATGGGAGGGTGAACCTTTGAGCGGTGAAACAATATTGACGGTAGCGAGCAATCAAAACCCCGGGGTCCGTGAGTTGAGATACACGAGGACAAACCGGTAAAAGGGGGTAGCGAAATGAAAACATTGATAAATCTGTGTAAAATATTGAAAATTATATTTTCCTTGACAAACCTTGTAGACTGTAAAGACTTATTTTTTTAAATATTATTTGTTACTATCTGTACCTTCTTGGATAGGATAGAATTTAGATAGGAATAGAAATTAGAAAGTAGGTAAATAGAGAATAATATATTGTTTACAAAATAAGACTTTAATTTTCATTAATAAAAACAAAAGTAATGAAATTTTTATCTCTACCCATCAAATTTCAAATAGGAAATGCGTTCGATTTTTAAATTATTTTTGATGGATAAACTTTATTCCTTTGTTTTTTGATTCATCAAAAAAGTTGCATGGCTACTCGTTCTTATTTTAAATAACCAGCTCTCAGCGAAAAAAATGTTAGGTATATAAATACAAACCTACCATAGATATTCCTTAGGTTGTTCCATTTTCAAATGTTGACAGATAAGGAATATTCTTTTGTTTTTAATTTCACATCCTTTTTAAAAATAAATATGGCTGTTTACTTCTCAAATGAATAACCAGCTGTTAAAAATAATACCTACCTATAATAGTTTTTTTTTATAAAAATCGGATTCTATATTCAAATTATTTTTGACATTCAGTTGCTTTGTTTTTTTCGACATCCTTTTTTTTAGTGTACAGGAAAATTATTTCATTATTATTAGATGTGCCACGAAATAAGAGAGAAGGAATAATACAAAGAAAAATTAAAAGAATACATTTATTTCGTCAAAGAGGTGTCCTCTTTCACATCATGTGCTCTATAAACAAGCAAAAAAGTTGCAGAAAAAGATTAAAAATAAAGTTAAAACGAAGAATGAAACAGAAATAAAGATAATATCCACTTAATGCGCTCCACAAATTAGAAGAGTATTAAACAAAGAGACAGATTTCAGCTGTAGAAAAGATAAAAAAAAAGTGTCCACTTTCACATCAAAGGCTCACAACGAAGAAAGATAGATGAAAGAAAAAGATGAAATAAGATGAAGAAGAAAATAATCTTTTGTAGAAGAAAAATGAGTAGTCCACGTTTCTCATCATGAGCTCTACAGGGAAACAGATTTTAGTGGAAGAAAAGGAAACACAAAAGAAAAAAAGAAGACAATTTATTAAATGTTGCAGCGGAAACTTTGTAGAACTCCATTTTATTTACTTTTTACTTAAACGGAAAAGATAATTTTCATTAAAAAAAAAAAGAAGGATAAGAATGGAAAAAAGAAGAAGAAAAGAAGCCGATTAAAAATAAGATATACTTGGTCTTCGCCAATTCTCAAGCAAGACCCAATTGCTGTAAGGCTGGATGTACGTAGCTTTGGTGACCGATCTTGTGTAAAGGTATTCGAATATTCTAGAGATTCTAGATGAAGAAAAGGTTTTTTTAAAAGAAGAAGAAGAAATAAGGAGATGTAAACTTTCACATCAGGTGCATGTGATGTGTGAGGAAGAGATAGGTCACGCCCGAGTTCCCGCCGAATTAATTATTAATATATTATTGTGGAATATATAAATATGAGCGGACGTCGCGTGCCCGGAGAACCATAGCCCGCAGACCGTGACCCCCTTGTTGCCCCTGCCTCCATAGCCGCCCACGTCACAGCGCCGGGTGCCTGAAGCCTCTACATATTAAGACGATTGCAACAACAACAACAAAAACTACAAAGAGAATACGAGAGATAGAAATGAATGTAAACAGAATCTAATCTAAGTTGCAAATATATGTAACATTGGGGATTCACATTACATGCATTCTCACAAGCAGACATGTACAAGTTCGCGCTTGCGCATGCCGCATGTGAACCCGCAATACAGAAACCAAGTCTCAAATGGGCATACACCCTGCAACTCTTGCCGACCTTCCCTGAAACACGAATGGCATTGGCAAAGTGAACCATTTTCTACATCATGGATGGTCAGTCGAATAGACTGAACAAACATTTTCCTCTTTTTTCCCTATTCTAACATGCTAATCTAAGTCGCATATGTAGTGTGTACTTACAGTTCAAAAACCAAGCCTTAAATGAACATAAGCCAGCAACTTTTGTAGTCCTTCCCTGAAACAGGGGTGACATTGGCAAAATGAACCATTTTTTACAGCATGGGTGGTCAGTCTCATACCAACCTATAAGTCCAGGAATAAAATTAAAAAGTAACATTCAAGTATATAAAAACAACAAAACCTTAAAAAGAAATCAATTCAAAAAAGTCAATAGGTACCTTTACCTATTATAGAACATACAATTATTATGTGCACTTACAAAAAAAACCTCACATGAACATTAACCTTGCAACTCCTTCTGCCCTTCCCTGAAACCAGGGTGGCATTGGAAAAAGTGAACCAAGTATTTTTACAGTCATCAGCGGGGTCAGCCTCATAGAAACCTATAAGTTATGGAACCTCATACCAACTTGTTCAAAAGTAAGCATCGTAAATTCTCTAAAAGAAGAAGAATATGCGAATCAAACATGGCGAACAATTTCAAGGCAATAGTCTCTTCTCTAACCACTCATTTGAAATACTCCTTTCGGCCACCATTCAATGTCGACATTACAATAATATATATACACTATAATGTTATTAAAGTCGATATAGCAATAATATAGATAGGGTATAGTAGCAGTAGGTATTTGATATACGGGCAGGGAGGGTGCGCGCGCATCAAATGAAAATTAACAATATTATCGTCTGAATTTATTAAAATAATTAATTCCGTAATGTTAATCTGTTGGTGTTGCGCTGTTCGCAGACCGTTGAGAATGGAAGCGAGAATACTGTGGGCGCCATCTTGTCCAGGGAGGATGTTTTCATTTGAATATTATACTATTGAAATGTTATTAAATTACTTTGGAGCAATGGTGATTTGGGATTCAAACTATTAATAGATTATGAATGAATAGGAATACTAGAGAAATATAGAATTAGATTGAAAGAGATGAATATTGATGATGACGATGTGAACAAAGACCGGTCATAAAAAATTCCATCCAGCCTTACAGCAACTGGGTCTTGCTTGAGAGTTGGCGCTTTGTAGCGACGATCAAGCTCGTAAAAAGTCAGTTGGTAGAATGCTTGCATTCCATACCGAAAGCAAGGGTTTGAGCTCCACCGAGGTTGTCCGAAATGATTTCCCGTTTCGGTGTCTATTTCAAACCCAAAATAAATACAGGCAAGGTGTACTCAACCTTTATAATAAATGAGAACTAGCCGCCTCGGGAGCTGGGAAACCCCCACTTCAACTAAAAGCGGTTGGTGTGAGGCCGGCCCCCTTACCCGTAAAAATCAATAGGTCACATGCGACCCCTTCGGGAATAACACAAGCAAGAAGTTATGTACACTACAAGTGTTGCTAAGTTGCGTAGTAGGGTATGATGATAATGATAATCATCTCTGGAGATAATAATGATAGTCTAAGTTGCTATGCTAAAAAAACGCTTCTAAGCTACACATTTATTGTAACTTCTTGCCGCGTTCTCTCCAAAAGGGTCGCATGTGACGAGTGGAATCTATTTTTTTTACATGTAGGAGGGCGGCGTTACGCTAACCACTACGACAAGTCAAGGAACTCTTCAAATTATGGCATCTATTGTGCATAATCTAAGTTGCAAAGACGTATTGCCATATTATTATAAGGCACAAATTTAATGCACGCGAATGTCAGACGAAGTCATAGTCTAATTAAAAACTACTTTGTACATTTAAAAAAATTAACCAAAACGGTTTTTTGTGTATAAATTTTGGTATTTTCACTATACAGGATTAAAAAAAATTAACAAACTGAAGGACTTTTAAAAAAACTACGAAATAGAGGTACGTAAATTACATTTTTTTTTATTAAAAACAACGATACACTTTGCAGCAATTTTGAACCTTTTTTTTGGCGTTTTTTAAATTTTATGTATCCTAAAGCTCATCGCTCACCTGCATGCATGCATAATAAAGAGGTAGGTGTGAAAATTAAATGGCCTCATAAATTATTTATTAATAATTCAAAGTGTTGAAAAAATCGCCATTAAAAATTTTTGCATAATTTGCATTTACAAAGTAAACACGGTACGCCACTGGTTAATCTACCGTGAAAAAATATATTTTTCAATTAATTCGTCATTATCTCTGGCACGACAACACGGGGTGGGTCTTGGCATTCTTGATCAACGGCAGACATCGCAACTAAGCAACACATATAGTGTAACTTCATGTATCCACTATCCTTGAAGGAGTCGTATGTGGCGATTCGACACGCTTTTTATTTTTACGGGTAAGGGGGCCGGCCTCACGCCAAACCATTTCATTTGAAGTGAGGGTGTCCCAGCTCCCGAGAAGGCTGTTTTTTCATTTCTTGTGAAGGCTGCGCAAACCTTGCCGGTATTTTTTTGGGTTAGAAATAAACACCGAAACGGGAAATCATCACTCCTGAGTCCTGACAGGGTTTATCTTGGTGCTGTTCCTCACACCTCGATTTTTCCATATTTTGTCGATAAGCGCTATTGGGCGTATTTCCTTATGGGCTCAAGGCGACAAGATAGCGATTCGTGTCCAAATATAAGGTGTACTGTATTTTTTTTTTATCTATGGAGCTCTTTCGCAAACGCTAGCAAGCTCCGACTTGGATTGGTATCCAAAGTGTAAGGAATTTATCAGGATAGCGGTTTAGTGTGGACAGGGCACTTCTGGCAATGGCGAAACGACGTCTGATCTCTCCTTCGCAAGTTCCTTCATTGATAATTTAAGATCCAAGAAATTGAAATTCGTTTATGGTCTCCAGACCTTGAAGTGAATTTCCAGGATTACCAAACCCTTTCCATCGATCTTTGTTGGTCCATAAATACGGTGGAAAATTTTCCCTTCAAAGATGAATCTAATTAATTTCACGGATTACCCTATTTGGTTCTATGTGACTCAATTTGTAAGGCATAACTTTCTATACACGACAGAAAATTGAACATAAAATTTAATTACAGTCGGTGTTATTTTTTTCGATAAAGTGTGAACGGTTGTTATGTTTTGACACTTAATTTTTTTTTTGTCGTAAAAAGTTGCGAGCGCGATCGATGTAAAAATTAATTATAATAATTGATGTGAATCGCCACCCCTGGATATTTAATCACTACGGTCAAGTTTCGCCGACTGAAGTTATGCAGCTTTTTTTGGCGGTGATTAGGGTTGCCACAAAAAATGTTTTTGTAATATTTTTATTACAGAAAAAAAATATACAACCGATTTGAGTTGACTTTTACATACTATTTTGATGTTTAATTACTTAAAATTGTAAGAGCAAACATTTTGTCAAGCTGCAATGCTAAGCTAATGGATGGATTGATTGAACTAAAACTTCCTGCTCAGAAATCAAAAAGTCAAAAAGACTTCGCGCGAAGGCAAAATCTTGTTATTATCAGTTTCCAGGTAATTATTATAACTGTCAACGAGAACTCTCAAACAAAAATCGTTGTTCTTTTTATCTCGTTTTTGGTGGATAACACTCATACCTTAAGACTCTTCATTTTATTGTTCATACCTATAATGTTCCATGGCACATGCATTACTGTGACAAAAAACTCACGTACACCATATATCCATTTCTTTTATAGTGATCGATGAAGTCAACATTCTAAACTCATAATTTGTGTGCCCCATGTAGAGTGTTTTTTTTTTGTTAATCAAATTTTCAGGAAACATGAAAAATATTCTAAGAATGGTTCGTGTGAAGTTGGACGTCTATCGGATTACAAACACATAAAATAAATTGCACAGTTGCCTTCCTTACCTGTGGATAAAAGTGATTCCACGTGTCCATTCAAATACTTATAAAAACAAAAGTGTATTTTATACATGATTAATAATACTCGTTCTATAAAACCTCAATACCCCTTTTTTTATTTAAAAAAATAGGCTGATTTATTTGATGAGCGCTTTTTTTGTGTGTATCACACCTCAGGAGCCCTCTGCGAGCTTGGTCGTTGCTGTAGAATGCGCCAATTCTCAAGCAAGACCCAGGTGCTGTAAGGCTGGATGGACTTTTTGATGACCGATCTTTCGTAAAGGTGTGTGAATATTTCAACCTATACTGAAGAGCAAATTTGAAAACATAAATGGTATATTTTTTGTGCTCCGCCGAGATTCGAACCCACAACACTCCATTTACGAGTAACCACTGGACTACGGACCGGTTTATGTGCCATTTTCATGCCCCTCTTTGCAGGTAGTAACAATTAAAATATTTGATGTCGTTTTTAATTAATATTAATGCATTATTTCCGTCTTCCTTTGCCCTGCCCTGACTTGCGTATTCTTTATGCAACACTGTTGCAGGTCTGAGACAGCAATGTTGCAAGTAGAGATGCCATGAATAGCTGTTACAGGGAATAGTCGAATACTCGAATAACTCGCCTTGATTATTCAAAAAGGAAGATGAAAAGTAATTTATTTGTCAATAAATCATAATAAAACGCTTACAGTGTGATGAATTTACTAATAATTTATTTTTTACTGCAATTAAAAAAATAGGTTACGAGAAAACAAAGAAATGTAGCTAAAGAAATCAATGGCATATTAGTCTGAACCTGTGGTCTGAACACTGACAATAATTTTACATTTTCAAATGATGGCAACCCTTTGCTTGAACCTACGAGTATGTATATATTTTACGGAGAACTCCGAATGAATGGGATATCCAGGGTCATAATATAAAGAGATCTTGCATGAAATAGGTTATGACTCTGGATGAAATGAAAGAAGTATGTAATGACCGAAAATATGGCGGTTGATCTGTTGGCAATATTGGCGGCTAAGGCTAAGGCTTTGAAGTTTTCAATTCTCATATTTTATACCTGTTTAGTAGATTTTAATTTTATTGTTTTGCTTAGTGGTGGCTTGTTTTGTATAGTTTAATGTAATTATTAGTTTGTCTTCCTTGACTTATAGATTGGTATGAGGCTGACCACCCATACTGCAAAAAAAAGGTTCACTTTGCCAATGCCACCCCTGTTTCAGGGAAGGTCGGCAAGAGTTAACGGCATATATTTATTATTTTTTAAACACTACCGGTTTCGGGAGAAGCAATACCTCCCATCTTCAGGTGTAATTTGAGATTGGGTTTTTATGTTGTAAGTCCACATGCGGCATGTGCAAGCGCGAACTTATATGGGAATGTAAATGAATGCAAATAATGTAATATATCTTTGAGTAATGTCGAAAGTCGAAAATTATCGAGTACCCGTGGCATCTCTAGTTGCAAGTCTACAGCAACAATGTTGCAAGCCTGTTGCTCTGCGAAGGCGGCTTGTGGGGCGGGGACAGGTGCGCCCATTAGGGAGGGTGTAGCATTGGCACGGACCACTGATGGTCAGTCTCACATCCTGGCCAGAGTGATCATTAGTGCACCCCACGTGTCGTCACTCATGCGCGGCATTCTTGTGCGTACGACCATGCATAATGCACTCCGCACAATAACAAAAAACCACGGCTTTGTGACGTCACCCATGCTAGCTTTATAATGGATTCTGGATAATCAGGTTTTATTTTTATTTTACAGAACTGTGCAATGTATGCAGTACGGTGCACTTTTTAAACTACCTGCATAGTATTGAACTGAAGTTATGACTCTCTGCTTTGTCTTTAGCCCAGGGTCCATTCAAAAGCTATCGATAAGTAGCAAATTTTGCACGTTTATTTTGTTCATTTACATCAGTGGTTCTCAAACTTTTTTAATGACGGAACCCTTTGATATCAGGTTTGATGGAAGAAAGTCGGAGTCTCATATCAGCTTCGGCGTCCAGTCTATTGCGATATTTTGTTTTCGTGGCTGCGTAGGTAGAGAATCCTGTTTCGCACAAATATGTAGTTGGGAACGGGAGAAGAATACCCAGAGCCATTTGGCCAAGCATTGCATATTCATCTTGGATTCTGCACCAAAAATCATTGAGAGGCGTCGTTTTGAACAGTGACTCCATACTTGTGTCTGATGGCATTTCTAAAAGAGATTCATATATCTTGTTGATACCAAACATATGAGATATTGTACCAGCTATTGTAACACATGTTTATACAAATACAAATAAATAAATAAATAACGTTCATAGCGTTTTGTCTCCGCGCGGCCGCGGAGTCCGCGCAGCCGCGGAGCGACCAGAGAGAGGTGTTTTGATTTTTTTTTTCTAAATTCTTGCGGAACCCCGACAGAGGTATCATGGAACCCTAGGGTTCCGCGGAACACACAGAGTATAGCTGATTTACATAGTTCCTTGAATGTGTCAATACACGGCAGGTCATACAGAGCTATATATTTTTTTATTCGAAATGAAATGCGCCTAGTGGCTCTGTCGCCATTCTTCCTCGGCAGAGTTGCCTTACTTTCTTCATAACTTAGCATCTACTTTTCCATGAATTCCCCTCCATCACATTTTGTATGCATGTCCTTCTTTCTCAGTATGTAAAACGCTTCTTTCGCCTTTATGTAGTAGAAACTAACGTCACAGTTCTAACGGCACTGACAAAACGACCAATGACAGAATGACGCATGACAAAACAACTCATGACAGAACGACGTATGATATAACGATACATGACAGAACAACACATGAAAGAGCATCACAATGACAGTACATCACATGACAAAACATCACTGTGACAAAACAACACTGCGAATACATCTGAATCTAAGCTGCAAACATATATTATATCATTTGAGATTCATATTAAACGCATTCCCACAAGCAGACATGTATAAGTTCGCGCTAACACATGCCGCATGTGGACCTACAATATAAAAAAGCAATCTCAAATGAACATAAGCCCTGCAACTCTTGCCGACCTTCCCTGAAACAGGGGTGACATTGGCAAATTGAACATCACTATGACAAAACAACACAGGGACAAAACATCACATACCATAAACGGCACATGAAAAAAAAAATCATGATTATCGCATGATTGATTCATTGAGTTCAAAGCAAGAGTGACATGCACAAACGTTACGTTTGCATGTGTGACCTTCTGAGGCTCAAGAGCCAGCATTCAAAAACGTCGAAAAAGTGTAGCGTGTCACGCAAGCATGTTGCATTTTGGGCAATCATTAGTATGAGGGCATTATTCACGGGCGAAATGCACTACAGGTCATACATCATTCCCATGAGAAATGCTATTAAACCTGTCATATAGAATTGCAAAGAGTTGCATAATTATATTATTGCCATTCACATCAACTGATAATGGATTAATGTGTCGATGGCACAGTGGTTTAAGCTTCAATTTGATATTAAAAATATATGGGTTCGAATAATGATAGGTATCAGATTTTCATTACGATTCCAACTGGTCCGTCCGACCGGTCCGTAGTCCAGTGGTAACACTTCGGACTCGTAAATGGAAGGTTGTGGGTTCGAATACAGCAACTGGGTCTTGCTTGAGAATTGACGCCTTTTACAGCAACGACCAAGCTCGCAGAGGGCTCTTGAGGTGTGATACACACAAAAACAGTGCTTACCAAATAAATCATCCTAATTTAATTTTATTTTTCAACTGGTCTGTAGTCTAATGGTAACGTTTTGGGCTCGCACGTGGAAGGTCGTGGGTACGAATCCACTTTTATTTTCAAATATGATCTTCACTGGGTTGAAAAATTCGTATACCTTTACCAAAGATCGGTCAACAATGATCCGTCCAGCCTTAGTTGGTAGAATGCTTTGGTGATCGGTCTTTGGCAAATGTATATGAATTTTCCAACCCATCGAAGAGCATGTTTGAAAATATAAAGTGTATATATTTTTGCTCCGCCTGGATTCGAACCCATGAACTTCCATTCCACGAGTCCGAATTGTTACCACTAGACTACGGACCTGCATACAAAATATCGTCTTCCGTACATTTCCTACGTACAAAATGATTTACAACACATGAGAAATTTATGACAAAATCTAGGAAAGGTTGTACAAATAAAATTTCTATAAGAATTTCATGTTTGCTTCAAACAAAAACAAGCCATTATAGAAGCTTTTAGAAATTTCGTCGGTCGTTATTTTACGATGCTTTTTCTTTTGTATTCGGGATTGTTTGTAAACAACATGTGCATGGATGAGAGTACGGGATAATTAACTGGTGGGAGCCCGACAAAAAGGAGAGAGCTACATCATCATCATCATCGTGCAAAGTCGGTGACAGTGTAGAACGGCACAGTGACAAAACGACACATGACCGGTCCGTAACACTTCGGACTCGTAAATGGAAGGTTGTGGGTTCTTATCCCGGCGGAGCACAAAAAAATACCATTTAGGTATATTTTCAAATTTGCTATTCGCTGGATAGAAAAATTCATAAACCTTTACCAAAGACCAGTCATCAAAAGGTCCATCCAGCCTTACAGCAACTGGGTTTTGCTTGAGAATTGGCGCTTTCTACAGTGACGACCAAGCTCGCAGAGGGCTCTTGAGGTGTTATAAACACAAAAACAGCGCTCACCAAATAAATCAGCCTAATTTTTTTTTTAATACCATAAAAGGCGCATGAAAAAACATTACATGACAAAACATCCCAGAAAAAGCAAACATTTTTTTTGCGTATTATGCGTCCTTGACTTATAGATTAGCGTGGGCTACCTACCTCACTTGTAAAAATTAATGCATACTATGCCGCTGCCACCCCTAGTTGTAGGTGTGATATGATAACCGGGACGTTAAATTTTTCTTATAAGTTTTATCAAATAATATATGCATGAGTTCCATTTTCTCATCTTTCTCATGCCTCACTTTTTTGTCACGCCGTTAATGGTGTTTTCTGTTTTGTCATGTGATGTTTTTTCATGTGCCGTTTATGGTAGGTTCTGTTTTAGGTATGTGATGTTTTATCATGTAATGCTTTGTCTTATTATGTTTTGTAATTGTGATGCACTTTCCTGTGTTGTATTGTCATAGTGATGTTTTATAATAAATTGGACAGTTTCTCTAGCGCCGTACTGTGATCAATCACCTCAAGGGCGGGTGATTTACATAGTTGTAAAAACAGGAAAAATAATTAATATAGGTATCACCTTAAACTTACGCACAAAACCTTATAAACATTATATTATAATATTAAAATGGCAAATAAAAAAATTTCAACAAAATATAAAATCAAAAGTCCAATAAATTACACCTTGTTTTGTCATGTGATGTTCAGCCATATGTCGTTTTGTCACTGTGTCGTTTTAACAGTGAACCGTAAAGGCAGTGCTTTTGTACTAGTCGCCATCCTTTTGAGTCGTGAATAGGAGGCCGCTCCAGTTCGTAGAAAGGTATCATGAAAAAATGTATTGTATTGCAAAACAAAATGTAGATTGCGATTTATTCTCTAGAAAGTTGTCGGTAGGGCTTTGACAAAATTTTATAACCACCTTTTGCTAGAGCTGGCCAGAGCCATTGCAGTTTTGTCACCATTTATTTCTATTTATCGTGTCGAACTGATGATGAAAGCAATTCCAAAAACGTCTTAAAAAAATAAGTCAAATCTACAAAATATACGAGTTTTTTATTTTTTAATCGTTCTACAAAACTTTTTAAACCAAAAAAGGATTTACAAAAAAATATATATCAATCCTAAAATGGATAGATACATACAATCTTAGGGTCCCGAAGGGTTTTGAAAATTCCCAATCGTCCACAAGAATAAAATCCTTTATACTAGGATTAGCTGGTGCAAAATAAGGAGTCTGTGTATAAAAAAAATATTTGTACGTGATGTTAGGACCCAAACACAGGATTTTCAAATACCAACATAATGATGTTATTAGCCTTTTTTTGGGGGTTCCTGGTGTTGTTTACTCCATACATTTTCTGCTTTGTCAATAGGTTTTATATCTATTCCAAGATACAGGAGACATAATATTTTTGTATAATAATCCTTTACTAATAGTTTGTTATGAGGCTGGCCACCCATGCTGTAAAAATTGGTTCACTTTTCCAATATAACCCTGTTTCAGGAGAGGCGGAAAGATTTGCGGGGCTTATGTTCATTTGAGATTTGGGTTTATATTTTTTTAAAGTAAAAATGCAGTATTTCTACGGATGAACTTAGACGTGTCTGCGTGTGGGCATACATATTATTATACCTACTATACATATTCCTTGGTTTTTAGGCTGGTATGAGGCTGACCACCCATACTGTAAACTATGGTTCACTTTACCAATCTCACCCCGGTTTATTAAAGATCAAATAGAGTTTTGGGTTTTATGTTGAAAGTAAACATGCGGAATGTGTAAGCGCGAAGTTACTCGTGTCTGTGTGGGTGAAAATGAATTGTAAATGTTGACATATCGCTGCCCTAGTTCAATACTCAGACATCTTACACAAAGCTAGTTTCGAGAAAATCGAAAAAGAAGGTTTGTAATCGCTATGATAATTACAGTTAACTTTGTTTTAAAGTCACCTAATGAAACTAAGCTACACATTGTTGCGTTAAGTGACTTTAAAACAAAGTTAACTGTAATTATCATAGCGATTACAAACCTTCTTTTTCGATTTTCTCGAAACTAGCTTTGTGTAAGATGTCTGAGTATTGAACTAGGGCAGCGATATCTTTGCAACTTAAATTAAAGATACTAACACAAAACATTTGATTCGAATATGACCTTTCAATGAAATCATTTTGAGAATCACATTCTATACAATCTGAGCTAAGAAAAAAACGTAAAACACGATAATGTGAGAGTTGTTTAAAATATTTTTGTAAATTTTCAGTTTTTATAAGTTGCATTAGTCCAGAACGCACACAAACATTGCTCATGTGAAATTACCTCTGACGGACATAAGACAAACAAGCACTAAGGAGACGAAAAGATAAAATTGAAACACCTATACATAGGAGTATTTTTTTAATTGTTAGTTTTAACTTGTACAGGTTTGCATCTTGCCTTGGCGCTCAGATTCCTGATTCATATTACAAATTCACCTTTCACCCTTTACTTTCATAGATACTATTCTATAATATAAGTTGAACAAATACATGCACATTCAAAATTAATATTAAATGCAGACCTAAAAATAAAAATAAAATGTAAGTTCGCGCTTACAAATGCTGCTTGTCCACTTGCAAATTAAAATCCAAACCTAAAAAAACATAAACCCTGCGACTTTCGCCGACCTACCCTGAACCAGGGGTGACATTTTTTTTTTAAGAAATCCTGTGCGGGAGACTACCTAGATTCTAGAGACTCTAGGGGTTTATGACACTTGTTGTAGTGCCGCAGAGGTGTACGAGCTTGGTCGTTGCTACAAAGCGCCCATACTCAAGCAAGACTAAGTTGCTGTAAGGCTGGATGGACCTTTGGTGACCGGTCATTGGTAAAGGTTTATGAATTATTCAGCCCAGCGAAGAGCAATTTTGAAAATATAAATGGTATTTTTTTGTGCTCCGCCGGGATTGGAACCCACAACCTTCCCATTCAGAGTCCGCAGTGTTACCACTGAGCTACGGACCGGTCTGACATCGTCACAGTGAACCGTTTTTTACAGTTTAGGTAGTCAGCCTTATACTAGCCCATAAGTCAAGGAATTCAATTTCGTTAATTGCAATTCAAATTTACTATTTTAAAAAATGCCTTAAACTTAATTTTCACACGTTCACATTTTAACTATAACGTTCACCTTAGATATACAAAGTTACAAAATGAAATTTATTTTAAATTTATTTATTTAGGTTACAAAGGCATAATTATATTATTTAGACTTTAACTTATTTGTTAATTAATGACATTCCAGGTACGTACCTCTAGTATAAACTTTACAAATAAATTCAAGTATATAGTTTTACAAAAGTTGTGTACAAACTAATAAGCCCACTAGAAGCGCTATTTCAGTTTACACACATTTATTAGTAAAACGTTTACACTTTATGTTGTATACTTGTGATAAGGTTACACATATTTTCGCACGGTTTTGCTATGCGTAAGCCAAAAACACAATTTTTAGTTTCCAGTACTGTTTGCTTAACAAATTTTTCAAATAATTTAAAACTGCGAAATAGAATTTTAATAGCAAAGTACGAAAAGTAAAGAATGCCAATTTAACGATTGTTTTCTTGTCCGTGGACATAAAGTGTGAACAAATTTTTATGATCTACAAATATTGCAAGTGATTTATTATATTTTTTTAAATTGAAAAATTGTTTTTTGAACCACCTTTGTTTGGTATGCGGCTGACCACAATGATGAAAGACTGACGAAGAAAGTATATGTTGCAAGAATAGATGGATGTCGTGGTAGAGGAAGACCGAGAAAGGTATGGATGGACCAAATTTCCGAAATTGCGAACGAATGGAATATCCAGAGTCATAATAAAAGGAGAGTCTGTATGGAGAAGGTTATGACTCTGGAGGAAATGAAAGAAGTGTGTAAGGACAGAAAGAAATGGCGGTTAATCTGTGATGTTGGCGGCTAGGGTTTTTTAAATTAAAATTTGATTTCTGATTGTTTTTGATGTCCATACATGTTATAATTTGTTGATTTTAAAAATGTAATTTGTTGTGTGTGTTTCTTGACTTATAGGTTGGTATGCGGCTGGCCACCCATGCTGTAAAAAATGGTTCACTTTGCCAATGTCACCCCTGTTTCAGGGAAGGTCGGCAAGAGTTGCAGGGTGTATGTTCATTTAAGATTGGGGTTTTTATATTGTAAGTCCACATGTAACATGTTTAAGCGCGAACTTATACGTGACTGCTTGTGAAAATGCATATAATGTGAATCCTTAATTTTACATATCTTCGCAACTTAGATTAGATTAGATTTGTTTTTTTTTTTAAGTTGTCCTCTTGATAATGGTGTGATAATACCGAAAGCGCTCGAGGAAATAAATCATTTCGCAAATAAAATAAAAATATATATACGACAATCTGCTAAATATTTCTAACCTACCTTTTTAAATACGTGTTCCTCTTTTTTCTCAGTTAGACCACTATGGTGTATTTTTTCGTTCAACCATTGCATCTTGATGTCACGGTCAGTAAATAATGACTTTGTATAGATTCAAAACATTTTAGGATTATGAACCATTTGAGTTAGTTCCTCCTGGAAGAAATGCGTCAAATTTAGGCAAAAAGAATTGCGTATTTCTTACAATTTTTTTATGCAAACCGGAACTGCAAAGTATGCGGAAAATTTGGCGGCATCCGCTGCCATTGTTGGCCAAAAAAAATAAGCGCAAACGCCTCAAATATTGTGAAAAGAATGTACAATTGTTACGAGTATATTGGGCGAAAGACTTGAATACTTTGTGCGGACAAATATTTATTGGTTTACGCATTAGGGAATAATGGGGTGAGGGAAGAATGTGCCCACATTTGGTAGATGTCCAGGTGGAGAATGAAATAGGAGAGATGCCAAAAAAATGTCTTGACCAATGATTCCTTGTCGGTGTTCGGCCGAAAATTTGGAACAGAGAAGGAAGACCTAAGAAATTGGCGTGTCGCCACAAAATGTCTATCGACAAGAATGTCCATCTATAATCTAAATTACAAAGATACATTACATTTCAGATTCATATTAAATGCATTCCCATAAGCACACGCGTAACAGTTCACTTTTACACATGCCGCACGTGGACTTACAATATATCAACCCAAATTTTAATGAACATAAGCACGACGACTCTTGCGGATACCTTTCCTGAAACAGGGGAGGCATAGGCAAAGTGAATCAGTTTTTTTACAGTCCTTGTCCAGTTGTCAGCTTCATACCAACCTATAAGACAAGGAATGTCCACGCGACTGTCCGAATGTCCACCGACATAATGTGACATAATGACATTTTTTCAACTCGTGAAGAAAAACTTTTATGTGTAGTTTTATATTAGTCATTTTAAATGAATCTTCACTATGACAATACTCAATGCACAAACCCTAAAACTTATCAAAAATATTAGTTTTTTTTGTACGCGGCTCACACGACGTTTTCATCTCCACCTTATATTTTTAAACAAACTCTCGTTTTGAATCCCCAAAACACAAGCTATGCTTACTTTGGGGAGTATTTATTGTAATTAGATTTTTAAAATTCATTTTTATTGTAATACTTTGTACATATTGATAAAACAATAAAGACCTTATGAATATGAATATGTCTTATTTAGTGCCTCTTTTTAGATTTCTTAATTCCAACATTCAGTGTTTCAACCAGTTTTTAACACACAAAATTTTTTTTTGGGACTAAGTTCACGAACTCCTGATGTCTGTCAAAATGCAAAAATTGGTTTATTTCGGCCGCATACTGAGAAATGAGAAAAATTGTCTGTTAAATCTCATCACACAGGAAAGATTTGAAAGACAGGTCAAAGAAGAGCATTCTGGTTGAATAACCTGAGACAATGGTTTATCAGAAGTGCAAGATCCCTATTTCGTCCAACAGTATCGAAGTAACAAATTGCTATGATGATAGCCAATCTTCAATCAAGAGGCGCCAAAAGAAGAAAAAAAGAAGTAAAAAAAACGCTAAAATAAACGCTACTAAGCTACACATATAGTGTAACTTCTTGCCGCATTATCCCCGAATGGTTTCGTATGTGAACACTTCAGTTGAACTGGGGGTTTCCCAGCCCCCGTAGGGACTGCTACTCATTTATTGTGAAGGCCGAGTAAACCTTGCCGGCATTTTATTTGGGGTTTGAAATAAACACCTAAACTGGAAATCATTCCCGACACCCTCGGTGGGTTTCGAACCCGACCTCACGGCATGGAATGCAAGCACTCTACCAACCGAGCTATTGACCGGACACTGAGCTATTGAGACAATGGCTTATCAGATTTAAAAGATCCCATTGCAGCATTATTGCAGTTGCAAATTGCTATGATGATGGCCTTCCTTGACTTATAGGTTGGTATGAGGCTGACCACCCATACTGTAAAAAATGGTTCACTTTGCCAATGTCACCCCTGTTTCAGGGAAGGTCGGCAAAAGTTGTGGGGCTTATGTTCATTTGAGGTTTGGATTTTATTTGTAAGTACACATTCAGCATTTGTAAGCGCGAACTACACTTGTTGGTTTGTGGGCATACATCTGAGAGCTTTAAATGAATATATCCTTGCAACTTAGATTATAGATTATAGATTATAGATGGCCAATCTTCAATGAAGAGACGCAACAAGAAGTAAATACAAAAATATTCGTCCTCGGATCGGCAGTGAGGTATTTACGTACTTGCCAAATGTTTCGCGACAAGTGGACACTACTCAAACATTTGGCACACTTTGACCTTTTAAAAATGGCTAAACAAACTACATATGTATTATCTATTTAATCCGATCGCTAAAAAATTAAACGCAAATTTCTTATTTGCTCCAACCTTGAAGTGATGAAAGGCTGAACACAAATATATATCCAAGTGCGACGCGCTTTTAATCAAAGTACTAAATTACGTTCTTTGATCGATTTGCGTCAATCTATTTTGTATGTTTTTAGACAGGTGTAAATACAAAAAGGTTGATTTAGATAAAACAAAATTTGTATAGCACCTTTTATGACAGTGTGTCACTACAAAGGCGCTTGTCCATATGATTGGACGAAGAGGTGAGTCTTGAATATATACGGTGAGTGCTGTTTCTTTGTAAATCAAATCTCAAGGGCTATCTAAGAATTTAATTGTACCGTACTGTATCCGGCCGCCATTCCCATAGGGGTGGCCGGTACCTCCGCATACGTGCATCCACTTTTTTCTGTCCTTGCATAACTCTTTCATCTCTTCATCATTCATCACTTTTCTCAAACTAATTTTTCTTATTCTCAGTCTGCATAATCTGAAAATATAACTGTTTTTATTTAAAAAAATCATACCTTCTTATAAAAAATAATTTCTACTGGGTAAATATACAAAGTAAAATTTCGTAAAAAAAACAGTTGATTCTATTTTTCCTAGTAACCCGGCCATGTGACATCACAATATTGTGGTCAATGGAATTTACGTCGAGTTAATTTTGTATGGAAGAAGCTATGTACGAGTATGAACAGAACTCAGCTATCAAAACTCAAAACAGCACATAAAATATTGTTAATTTTTTCGGTGTTATTCACACACAGCCAATCCATGGCTCAGCCGCCACCTAACGTGAGTTATCCATACAAAAAAAAAATAACAATGATCCATAAATCAGCAACGTATCAAACGTGCTGTGAATAACCCTGTTTGTGTTTAAAACGAAAAAATATAAAAATCCTCAAATTGCAAAAATAAAACTGATGCTTTATTTTTTTGGTGAGTACAATTTCACATGTGTCGATTTTCCTGTATGTATTTATGTATATTTTTTTTTTGCAAATTGAAATCGGAGCAAATGCTCAATGCCGAAACTTACACAATGCGTTTGCAGATATAGGTACCACCCAACATGTCTACCGTATAGCATAGCACGCTGCAAGGCCCGAGCGTGAGAAAATATCGCTAAGCGCTAGTTCAGACACGGCGGGAACCGCGCGATTATAGAATCGCATGGAAATCGCGCGGGTCTTATTTATATGAGTTAGTTAGTAATCGTTCAGACATAACCGCGCGGTTAATCAAGCCGCGCGGTTACCGCAACCCAACCGCCAGAAAATAGAATCGTGCTGCTCCCGCGCGTTTCTATTACTGTGGAGTCTTTACTTCGCGTTCAGTTGCGTTGCGGATACCGCGCGGTGAGCACGTCACTGTTCGTGAGTTCGCTATGGATCGTTTCGACACTGAACTATTTATTGATGAGGTGGAGAAGAGACCTGCAATATGGGACATTCAGTGTGATGATTACTCAAATAAAATTATCAAGAACCGAGCTTGGCAAGAGTTGGTGGAGATATTTGGAAATTGCGAAGACACGGTGGAAAAAAAGAATATTTTAAGTAAGTAGGTTTATTCACCAAAAAATAATTGACAGAATTATGTTATAATTATTGTTATGAAGCGTATATTATACTCTCCGTATACTTTAGGTACTTAAATAAATATAAACAAACTTCGGCTGCTTTGCATACATTTCGAGCATTTGCAAGGTCACAACGGTATTACCATATTTCGTTTGTTTACATTTAGTTACGTACCTATGTTAGTTGCAGCTATATCTTTGTGTCTTGCCATGGAACACGCCCATCGTTCACAAAGTAATGAGCGAATTTATCTCTGATATTCAAAGATGACGGTGTCCCTCTTCCCGCATGCAAGGTATTGAGATTAGTCATGGGTGCATTATATAAAGTATCTTTAAATTTTAGACCATCTCTAGTCCGCACATAGTTATGTAGAACACAAGAAGCTTTTATTATATCTTCGGCAAAATCTATGTTTACATTTATAGGCCTATGAAAGATGCGCCATTTGTTCGCCAAAATACCAAAAGTGCACTCAATATTACGTCGGGCTCTCGATAACCTATAGTTAAAAATCCTTTTTTCATATGGTAAACATTTGCCTGAATATGGGCGCATTAAATTTTCTGCTAAGCCGAAGGCTTCATCTCCAACTATAACATAAGGCATTGGTGTTAGGTCTACATTAGATATTGGTTTAGGTGTTGGTATGTTTAATGATTTTTCTGTCAGGCGTTTATAAAAAACCGAATTTTTAAATATAGCAGAATCACTGCTTTTGCCATAAGCCCCAATATCAACATAAGTAAAGCAATAGTTGGCGTCGCAAAGTGCTAAGAGCACTATGGAAAAGAAATGTTTATAGTTATGATACAAAGAACCCGAATCAACAGGCTTTATAACTCGGATATGCTTGCCGTCTATAGCACCAATGCAATTTGGAAAATTTGCATATCTCTCAAAGTCTCGTGCTATTGTCTTCCAGATATCTTCAGTCGCTTCGGGCATGACTATGTTTACCAACTTATTCCACAATGATTTACATACTTCGCGGACAATTCCAGTAATCGTCGATTTTCCTAGGCGATAATTGTAGCTTAGTTCTCCAAATGAACAACCCGTACCAAGATATCTGAAATAAGAATATTATTAATAATGTTATTATTTTTAGGTACACAACTCCAAAAAAAATGGAAAAACATACGAGATTGCTACAATAAAGAATACAAAAAAGAAAAAACAACTCCTTCTGGTTCAGGTGCTCGTAAAGGAGCCCGATATATGTATTTTTCAAGATTATCTTTCCTGCAGAATAGTGTAAGTAATAAAGACACTACAACTAATATTGAAGAACAGAATGAAAGGCAAAGTGAGGAGACAAGTGAACTAAACGCCAATGCAACCGAAGCCACTGAAATACATCCCCCTAAACGTAAGAAAACACAAGTGCCAGAAGAAAAAATAGCTGCTTTAATAGAAAAAAGTATCGAGTCACGAAAACATTTTCAGAATGAACTTCAAGAAAATAGTATTACCAAGCAAGATGACGACAAACTCTTTTGTTTGTCGTTATATAAAGAACTCAAAAAAGTACCAGAAAATAGGCGTTTAGCAACCAAAATTGAATTACTTCAAGTGATACAAAAAGGACAAAGCTTACCACCCCCTATTCGCTACAATACTCAGCAGATCACACCTACGTATTGGCAAGGACAACAGTATACAAGCCCGCAAGGATATTTTACTACATCTGGATCATCTCCTCCTGTTCCGGCACCGTCACCGTCACCATCGCAATTTAGTTCTGGCTCTCAGTCCTCTACAGTTATAGAAAATATTTATGCTGATTTTGAAGAACAATAAATAAATCTTACCTTAAAGTTATTACGAGTTTCTCTTCCGGTGACACGCTTGGCCTCAAATGCGTTTCAGAGCATGAAATATCTTGCCTGATCAGTTCAATTAGTTCATCAAAAGATTTTATTGACATTCTCAAATAGTCAAAAAATTTGTTATTATACATTCTTAATTTGGGATATAACGTTACGAACTGACCATGTACTAGTCGGTCACGTAATATTGGATGCACCCAATACCGCCTTTTTCTTTTCTTTTTTTTAAGGAGCAACCACAGTAAACACACTTCTTCGTCGACCTCCATTTAGAAACTGACGAATCGCATACTAACCGCGCGTGTCTGAATAGCATCACAATTTTGCGGTTTGAAACCGCGCGATTCGTAAACGCGCGGTTCCCGCCGTGTCTGAACTAAGGCTAACAGATTTCTTACGTTTGTTGTGTGCAAATACAGAGTTGAAGCGACATTTTCATGATGCAATTTATAATTGAGATTTGATGATGTTTGAAATTATAAGTTTATGTAGTTTTTTTTTACAGATTTTTTTACTCCTTGACTGATAGGTTGGTATGAGGCTGAGCACCCGTCCTGTAAAAATCGGTTCACTTTTGTCAATGCCACCCCGGTTCAGGGAACGGCGGCAGGAGTTGCAAGGATTATGTTCATGTGAGGTCTTGTTTATTTGTATGCACACATGCAGAATGCGTAGGCGCGAATCTACATGTGCCTGTCTGTAGGCATGCATTTCATTTAAATGTTAACATATCTTTGCAGCTTAGATTATAGATTATAGTGCAATGCGCCAACCTACTTTGCACGACTAGAAACAGGTGTCGATATAAAATTTAAACAATTTGATTTTCGATTACGGCGAGTGTATTAAAATTTCAAGATTGGTTTTGCAAATAATCCGTTTGCATCCTCAGGTGGCTAAATAAATTAATACTAAATGGTTCAAATATGGAATTAAACGTTGAGAGTTAAGTGTGAGGGTATGAGGGAAGAAGGGGATGCAGGGCAGGCCCTTATTTTAATATTATCAATTAAAAATACATTATTTAATATTTTAATGATTTTTTTTATTAACCATTACCCAATGGCATCTGTCGAACAAAGTTATTGTCGATAGAGCATGGCGCAAGCGGGATCCGAACTTGCGATTGTTTCAAAAACGCAAATTTGAGTGCCGACGCCTTATCTCCTTGACAAATTAGAGACATTGGAACTGTATACGTAGCTCTATCGCCAATCCATATTATGTGAGCGCAGAGCCTTATGCAGAGTTGCCTCCTTTTTTTCTACCCTTGGATACCTCCTTCGATTTATTCACATCCATTACCATTACCCATACTGTAAAGGTTGGTATGCGGCTGACCACCCATACTGTAAAAAATGATTCACTTTGCCAATGTCACCCCTGCTTCAGGGAAGGTCGGCAAGAGTTGCAGGGCTTATGTTCATTTGAGATTGGGTTTTTTATATTGTAGGTCCACATGCGGCATGTGTAAGCGCGAAATTATGCATGTCTGCTTGTGGAAATGCATTTAATATGAATCTCAAATGATACATATCTTTACAGCTTAGATTTAGATTAGATTAGATTAACTTTTTAACACTTTTCTTTCTTTTAAGTTACATCTATATATCCCATTCTTTCACAATGTCCAATCTGATCAAGCTATCCTTTTCTCGGAAAAATTCTATAGGCTAAAAGTTTCAATCTCAATTATTATCAACTCGGAGAGGCGAATATAATTGGGGTTTTAAGTATAATACATACACACTCACTCCAACCCTCCGAAAAACCAAGTGCACATAAACCGTCCAACTCTTGTCGCCCTCTCCTGAAACAGGAGTAGCATTGGTGAAATGACCCTGGTCAGCCACATACCAACCTATATATCAAGAAATTCATGTAGCATCTCAATCGCATAAAATCGCTCCGGTTTCTCGGCTCACATTCACTCCCACCCTCCAGCTCTGTTTCGCAGAATATTCGTTCATTGGCTGGCGAACACATTGTGCGGGGTTCGCTTCGATCTGATTACTCTGCGGATTAGTCAGCTCGCAGATAAGATGACTATCCGAATATTCCACCGGCCGTGTCTCCGACGGTTCCAGGATAGAACGACACAGTGACAAAACAACACATGAGAAAACTACACATAACATTGCAACACATGACAAAACAAGACATGACAAAACGATACAGTGACAAAACGACAGTGACAAAACGACACATGACATAACGACACGTAAGAAAACGACACATGGCATAATGATACATGACATAACGACACATGACATAACAACACATGACAAGACGACACATGACATTACAACACATGACAAAACGACACATTGATAAAACGATACAGTGACAAAACGACACATGACTAAGCGACACATGACCTAACGACACATGACCTAACGACGCATGACCTAACGACACAGAGGAAAAACGACACATGGTATCACGACACACAACAAAACGACACATAACAGAACGACACAAGACAAAACAGCACATGACAGATCGACAAATAATAGAACAACACTGACAAAACATCACATACCTAAAACAAAACATACCATAAACGCGACATGAAAAAACATCACATGACTAAGCATCACAAACATCTTGGGTTGTAATGTTTTGTCATTGTGATGTACTTTCCTGTGATGTTTTGTCATGGGGATTTTTTCTCATGTGATGTCATGTCATTGTGTTGTTTTGTCATGTGTCGTTTTGCCACTGTGCCGTTCTAACATGTCACCGTCTCCGACCTCAAGGGCCCTCATTGTTCGCGTATGCCAGCCTTACTTGTGACTGGCTGTTTACGTTTCATCTGCGAACGATGCGATTCTTATGGGACCCTTTGCCAAATTGTAATTGAAAAAACAACGTGCATTTTTTTTTTTGGGGAAAAAAAAGTTCAATATCCTTTAAATGCTCAAAGAGTGTTTAAAAAAAATAATTAATTTGTAACAATTGATTAAAGATATCTTTTTTTTTTTTAAACGCACAGCTAATCCATGGCTAGTGATAACGTGATTTTTCCATACCAAAAAACGATGATTCATGGATAAGCTACGGATCAAACGTGTTGTGTATAACTCTGTCTTTATTTTCACTGATTTGGAGTCTAAATGCCTGAGCGCTATTGGCCTTTATCCATGCATAGTCAGAGGCTAAATTTAAAAATTGTCCTCATATTTTGTTGCTACGTGCGATGGTGTGATCCACATTCCTTTATGGAGCTATAACGCAACTAAGCTGCACGTATAGTACACTTTGTTGCCACATTCTGGCTTGTAAAAACTATTTATTGTCACAGGTAATGGGACCGGTCTTATGTCAACCACTTCACTTGAAGGCTGGATCTCATTTTTTGTAAAGGCTGAGTAAAATCTCGCTAGTATTTTTCTTTTTGGTTTGAAAAAATATAAAGAAACCGGAAATCAAAGGTCCATTTGGCCTTACAGCAACTGGGTCTTGCTTGAGTATTGGCGCTTTGTAGCGATGACCAAGCTCGTACACCTCTGCGGCATTACAAGTGTCCTAGAGTCTCTAGAATCTAGGGAGTCTCCCGCACAGGATGTCTTAAAAAAAACATTTCCGACACTCTTGGTAGCGATCGAACCCTAGCCCTTCTGGCATGAAATGCAAGCATTTTACCAACTAAGCTTTCTACTCGCTCCCTTCCAACAACGTGGTAAGTAGTTGAATTATATATGCAGTTTATTTTAGTTTGTAGAGAATCACAGCTCGGATATAAAACATAAAAACGACTAAATTGCAATTTTAAAACCGTAAACGTCGCAGGCGCATTGGGTCGAAAAATTCAAAATCCATAAAAGGACTTCGCACAAAGTTCCTAAGCACGGGGCGCCGACTGAGTCAACAATTAAACGACATAAATAACATTCAATTATTGTTAAGACCATGAGTGTCATAAAATCAAGAGCTGTCACATAAATTTCGACGCACAAAAAAGGTGCATAGGCCGGAGAACAATTAAAATTCATGCACCCCGAGTTGGCTTTGTGTTCCCTTGCATCAAAGACTCGTAGAGACTTGGAGACTATCTGTGTTCATAAGAATACCTACAGCGCGGAGGATGAAAGAAATAGGTGCTCATGTTGAATGGAAGTATAACATGGGTGCTAAAGAAATATAGAAAATAGAATGCAATGTTCAAACTTGCATTTTAAAGACCGTCAATGTTTTTAATCAAGGTACCTTTAAAATTTATAAATAAGTACGAGAATAAGATATATCCTAGTTACCAATAGCGAGATCTAGACTAAGGCCTAGTATTTTCAAATGTTAGCTTATGTGACTTTAAGCCCATCAGAAAAAAAAACTACCCACACAATTAACGTGAGGGCATGTGGAAAGAGTGAATGATGATAGACTGACAAAGTAAATATACAAAGAAAGTGTGAAAGGAAAAAGAGGGAAGAGACGACGGGGAAAAGTATGGAGTGATCAGATTGAGGAGATTGTGAAAGAATGGGATATACAAAGTGATCGTAAAAGAAGAAAATGCATGAAAAAGGTGATGGATATGGATGAATTGAAAGAGGTAGGTATGTCGGGATAAGAAAATATGGAGGCAGCTATGCAGAGGCTCTGGCCCCTCCTAGTGGAATGGCGACAGAGTTACAATTACAGCCTCGATACCTCAGTTGGGAGAGTGCTTGCATTCCAGGCCTAGAGCTCGGGTTCGAATGCCACCGAGGGTATCACAAATTATTTCTCGTTTCGGTGTTTATTTCAAACACAAAATAAAATACAGACAAGGCTTACTCAGCCTTCACAAGAAGTGCATACCAGCCCCCTCGGAAGCTGGGAAACCTTCACTTCAACTAAAGTGGTTGGCATAAGGCCAGCCCCCATACCTGTAAAAATAAGAAGGTTTCACTCGCCAGAAGCGAAATCTTTCGGGGAACACGCGGAGGCGCCCTTGAGATGGTCCTGGACCATTAAATGGCGCCACAGGAAAGAAATCATGCATCATCATCATCATCATCATCAAGAAGTTACACTTTATGTCGGTGTTATGGCCGAGGGTTAGAGGCGCATGTTCGACTAGCGTATTTGGAACCGAATAACGTAGGTTCGAATCTTGCGTCTAGCTAACTTGACCATAACTTCGACCCTGGTTCAACAGATGCCATTGCATGCACACAAGCTTCTGCTTTCGCATGACGTCAAATGGCCAGCCCAAGTAGATTAGTGGATTGCATACCTTTCCACAAATCTATTTAAAAAAAAATGTTTGACTTAGTTGCGTTGAGTTTGCGTAGGTGCCTGCGGAGACTAATTTATTCATCCCTCCCTTCCACGGAAGCCTCATAAGCATTCTCGAACCCCGTCTTGGATTCGCTGTCTACAGTTTCTACTTACAGAAGAATAAGTATCACTCAATAAAGTCTTGAAAAAATATGCCTCTAAGACCTGAACGGTAAACAAGTGCAGTATCTACCGCTCGCCAGACGGGTTAGTAACTAATTGTTAGTCTATTGTTAGACTATTTTATTTCATCCCTAACATGTGTCCCACAGTTTGACGCTCCGTGTCTTTAGGACACTCAGGAGATGAAGTAAATCGTTGCATTTTATGGCGTCGCGCGCAGACTGACACGTCTGATATCCTGAATGGTTTAATAATGGCGAGATGACGGAAGCAAGCCGCGGGGTTTACGACCACGCACGCTACGAGAGCGAACCGGCGGGTCTGGCTATTAAACCTAGGACACACTAGCCCTAGTGGCTGCACAACAAATCGGAAATAGACAACCTGTTCACAGAAAGCTCGGAAATAGACAAGTCTGTCATACGACAGTTTGATCAACGACATTTCGGTCAAGCACGATTCGGCCACAGATAAATTGTCCACAGACTCATCGGTCACACGACAGTTTGTCCACATGTTTTGGTCGCATACAATATAAGTTCACAGAAAGCTCCATCACATATTGATTAACAATTACAGTAATTACATGGGTTTTTTGGAAAGCAAGTTTATTGTAATGGAGCTGTCTTTGTAGCATAAATTGAATGTGAACAATTTTTTTTTTTTATTAGTAAAAAAAAATGATTTGTGAAGAAGACTGCAATTCGTCAACCTATTCTGCCTGTCCAGAAACAGGTATTAATATCATCAATCAATAATAATTCATTGTTAGCATTAAAAGGAGAGCCTGTATGAAGAAGGTTATGACTCTGGAGGAAATGAAAGAAGTGTGTAAGGACGGAAAGAAATGGCGGTTAATCTGTGATGTAGGCGGCTAGGGTTTTTTAAAATTAAAATTTGTTTTCTGTTAGTTTTTGATGTCCATACATTATGTATTATAATTTAGTGATTTTAAAAATGTAATTTGTCAAGTTTGTTCCTTGACTTATAGGTTGGTATGCGGCTGACCACCCATACTGTAAAAAAATGGTTCACTTTGCCAATGTCACCCCTGTCTCAGGGAAGGACGGCAAGACTTGCAGGGCTTATGTTCATTTGAGATGGGTTCTTATAATGTAGGTCCACATGCGGCATGTGTTAGTTCGAAATTATACATGTCTGCTTGTGGGAATGCATTTGATATAAATCTTAAATGGTATATATCCTTGCAGCTTAGATTAGATTAGATTAGATTAGTTACATATTTTAATGAATTATAAATTAATCATTACCCAATGACATCTGTTGAACCAGGATCAAAATTATGGTCGTATGACCCAAACGGGGATCGAACCAACGTTATTCTATTTCAAACACGCTAGAAAGATCAGCCACTAGACTCCCTCGGCCATAACACCAATACAATGTGATACAATCTTTGAACAATAAGTCGTGTGGACGAACTGTCGTGTGACCAAATTGTCCGTAACTGATGTGTAAGTGACCGAAATGCCGTTGAAATGGACAAACTGTCTGTGGACGAGTTATCTTTGACCGATTTGTTGTCACACGATTAAACCTAGGACAGACTACCCCTAGTGAGGACAACCGCATTTAAGAACCATTAAATGACCGATTAAGATCCACTCGGATCGACAGCTTTGCAGAGGTATTAAGTCCTTAATGATATTCGATTGAATACCAGCTGCGTATTCAATTAGAAGTTTGTTGTCTTTTAAAAAAAGTTTGTTTTTTTTTAGTAAATGACTTAAGTACATGAAAATTATGAGAAAACGAATTTCTCTGTTTTTTTTAAACATTTATCTCATTTTCTAAGCAAATCCTAGATTGCCGCCTCTGATTCTATATGTTTAATGTATTTATTTGTAATTTTACTTTTTCTCTGTAAATCTACGTAATCATTGTATTCATAGCATTTTCGAGAAATATTTTTAAAACACAATAATGCAATAGAGTAGAGACTTGATTACTTTATTACGGACCGGCTGCAATAAATAAACCTCTCGGATTCTGCATGAGTTTTATTACTATTTACAGTTGGTGGAAGTAAACAACAATAAAAATACTCTGACTAGATAATGGACCTTTTTTCGCCGAATTTTTTTTCGGGCAAAAACCCGGGCCGCCGACTTGTGAACAGTTGAACGTTCATAAATCTAGAAAATTCCTCGAAAGTTATAATGCCTTTAACTTGGTCAGCCATTCGGCTAAATGCATAGATGTATAGATGTGTACTGTGTGCGGATATACCGTTCCTGGACGTATTAATAGGCCACTTCTATAATGGAAGTGGCAAAGTTGTTAAAAAGCTTAGATTAATAATTACTGATTATTATCTACAAGCAAACATGAGAAAGTTGACGCATAGAAAATGCAGCTCGTGTAAGACAATAAACTTACTATGATTCAATTTAATTAAAATTGCTGTGATTTATTTTAACGCAATTTATTTCAAATTTGGTTCAGATACAGAGTCACTTTACACCTACACAATGCAACGGTTTGTTGACTTTTAACGCTATATAGAGTTTGGCGCTTATTTTATAGCAAGAATAAGGATCATTCTCGAAAAATTGAGAATTAATGCATGCGAGACTAAACAAGAACATTCAAACACTCGTGCAATCTCGAACAATACAAATTTAAATTATAAAGGTACCTAACATATCGCACGCTTCATAATAAAGAGAAATAACTCAAAAATAAGAATGTTGGGAAATCACGTTTGAAGTTCAGACAACCAGTACAACTTGTATGGGATGAAAAAGGCGTCCGATGTTTTATCTCGGTCATATTCGTCCAAATTGAACGGCTGTCGCATTCTACCTATTCTTCTCGCATTGTTCTTGCGTTTTATTACAAAATCTCGATTTTCCCAATTTTTGAGTTATTGCGCTTTATTATTAAACGTGCGATATATTTATTTCTAAAGAGATTTCAAAGACTTTATTATCACACAGACAAACAAGACATACAACTTAAAATTCGTACAAAAGTGAAAAAACTTATTGTTTGATTGGCTTTCAAAACTTATTTGACTTTTACCAATGCCACCCCAGTTTCATGGAAATGCGGCATAAGTTGCAAGGTGTATGTTCATTCATTATGTCAAAATAAAATACAAATGGAGTGATACATCGAAAGCGTCCGAGAAAATAAATCAACTGGTGAAGAAAAACTTTGTTTTATTTTAGTATTATTAATTTAAAATGAATCTTCCCAATGTCAATACACAATCCCTTTTAAAGTTTTGTATACGATCATGTTTTTTTGCATAAAAAAATTTGTTTTATTTTTATAATACCTACTTGTATTACATTATAACTTTATGGTATCAACTGTCATGTTATATTGTTTCAATAAATAAATAAAATGTTAGGTTTGGTTTATCTTGCAAGTACACATGCAGCATACGTAAGCGTAAACTAACGCGTGTTTACTAATGAGCGCGCATTACGTCAATACATCTTTGCATCTTCGATTATAGATACAGACGATTCGTATTAAATGCCATTTAACAAGCAACACATTGGTTCACTTTGCTAATGTCACCCCTGTTTTAGGTAAGGTCGGCAAGAGTTGCAGGGCTTACGTTCATTTGAGATTGTGTTATATGTTGTAAGTCCACATGCAGCATATTGTGTTAGCGCGTACTTGTAGGTGTCTACTTATGGGAGTTCATTAAGTATGAATCCTAAATGTAATATATCATTGCAACTTAGATTATAGATTATAGATCACACATGCCGCATGAGTACCTACTTACAAAATAAAAACTCAAATCTCAAATGAATCAGTTAAATGTTGATGAGTATTTTTTGTAAGAAAAACTGCAGTGCATCTTATCATGGGACCGTGGACTGTGTCCTGCATGAGACAGTATGGACGCCACACATACAAGTAAACAGATATTCTTGTGTTGTGTACATATATTCTTGTATGTTTGTATAGATGTACGTGTTTGCGGTAGCGTATTCTCGGAAGACGCTCCTAAGTCCAAACTTGGTCAAGTCTTGGATCCCGAAACACAAAAAAAACACTCAAATAAAGGAGCAGGAATTTCAAAATTGTCGAAATTGTTATGTTCAAAAAATTCTGTACTAGAGAATAATAAAACAAGAATTCTTTGCCTTATAGGTTGGTATGAGGCTAACTCTCCATGCTGTAAAAACTTGGTTCACTTTCCCAATGTCATCCCTGTTTCAGAGAAGGTTGGCGAAAATTGCAGGGTTTATCTTCATTTGAGGTTTGGATTTTAATTTGTGAGTAGAGATTAATGAAACATGAATCCCTTGACTTATAGATTGGCATAAGGCTGACCACCTATACTATCAAAATGGTTCACTTTGCCGATGTCACCCCTGTTTCAGAGGAGGTCGGCAAAAGTTGCGGGGTTTATGTTCATTTGATGTTTGGATTTAATTTGTCAGGAGAGATTAATGAAACATGAATCCTCTGACTTATAGGTTGGTGTTAGGCTGACCACACATACTGTAAATAATGGTTCACTTTGACAATGTCACCCCTGTTGCAGTGAAGGACGGCAAAAGTTGCAGGGCTTATGTTCATTGTAGATTAGGTAGGATAACAAATTATTCGACGAGAAAAAGTTTCAAATGTTCGGACTTCATTTAATTTGGCATTATTTCAATCTCTTTAAATGCAGATATTTCGCAATATTTTTTGTTATATTCACAACAAAACTGCAAAACAATGACACAGGGAAAGAATCCAAAGCATTTGAGATTGCCGAGCTGCGTTTTTAGTAATGAGAAGAAAATTATCGTAAATTTTGTTGCCAAATTATCGAACACCAGTATTACAAATACCTTTCCTAACAAGAGATTTAATTTCAGAGGTAAGGAACTATAACAAATATTATATATATTTCTAGTAAAAAAATCGATAATAATAGCCATCTTGCCTCCGCTAGATATTGTTACGATTTACTTAATTTTTACTTCTTTTAATTTACTTTACAAAAAATATTTTAGGATTCACTCACATTTGGTTCATAATTAACTTTAGTACTGGTCAGCTCGATGCTTGCTATACGAGTCTCCCTTCAAAGCATCGCAATCTCAATTTATAGATGCATAAGGGCAACTCTGGCATACGCCTGACCATTCTAGATGTTCTTACTTAGAAGCTTCGAGCGGGCACCAGTAGAACCATCCAAACACCTACATCTAGAGACACACTCACACAAGTAAGTAAAAACACATGTACACAGTACACACAGTCATAAATAAACATGCATCACACATTCGTCATATTGTGAATCTATTACGTCTTGCCATAGTATGGCCATAGTACACAATAAATGTATTGGAAAGAAAATACATATACATATAGTTAAGTAGAGGAATATAGTATAGGAATGGCACACACAACCCCAAACAGATTACAAATAATTCAGAAATTAAATTCTGCGCGTCCTTTCAATGGAGTCTTTGCAAAGAAACCCCGAATAATGGGGAGGTCTGAACAAAAGGACCAAGCCATGTTTTTTTTTCTTTTGCAAGGAGGGTAAAAACTGGATCTGCGAAAAGGGATTTCGCATTTATTCAAAGATGGAGTGAAAAAAAAATCGCATTCAGAGATGAAGGTAATGTACCGTTTAATAAAGGTAACTCGTTGTTTTATGGAAGAGGCAAAATATACATTAACCAAATAAGACAAATAGCGATGCAGCAATTTGTTTGGATTTCTACGTACCCAAATATCCCAAGTTAATAAAAACCTGCGTTTTAGCTCTACCATAGCGTAAACAAAAAAAATGATCGAAAAGTATCAGCCGAGTTGGATTTTTTTAATTTTTTTTAGATTTTTGCGAGAAAGGGAGATGAATGCATTGAAAGTAAGCGAGTGCAAGGGAGACAGAAAACAAAACGATCAACTTTCACTAAAGGTTTATTGCTTGCTTGCGTACAAAGCTTGTAGAAAAGGAGGACAATGGGTCGACACATTTTCCCGATAGTGTATGTGTGAAAAATGTATTTCATTTGCTTATTACTGCCGCTAGGGGTGCTACTAAAATTGTGGCCCTATTTTATTTTCCATACATTTCTAGGTTAACACAATGGTAGAGTATTAATGTTATTTTATACTAGGGGTAGTAGGTAACGGTGTAAAAAGATTTGTTGAGGCAAATGTTATATGCACACAAAACACGCAAATAAATTGCTTTATATATTTATTATCAGTATTTTGTGACACAAGTTTGTTTAGGAGTTTAAATTTTAAATCCGTCAAATCAAATCGTAGCGATTATTTTCGGCATGTAATGACTAAATTAAACAAACAATATAGGGTAGTGTTTCCCCTTATTTTTTCATGGCATCCATGGGTGCCTACATACCTTGAATATTTGTTTAAAAAAAATGAACATATTTCAACTGAAACCTGTAAAGATTTATTTTGCCCTACTGCATCAAAAGTTTAAAGTAATATCTATAATCTGTAATCTAAGTTGCAAAAATATACAGAAATTTAAGGCTCACACTCAATGCAAGTCCACAGGCAGACTCGTGTAAGTTAGCGCTTACACACGTTGCATGGGCACTTACAAAAAAACGAACATAACCTTGCAACTTCTGCCGTCCTTCCCTGAAACCGGGGTGGCGTTGGCGAAAGTAAACCAAGTTTTTTACAGGATGAAGGTTAGCTTCATTCCAACCTACGAGTATTAAGTAACTAAGTCAAATTGAAATTTTACATTTATACAGTCGATGGGCATATTTTTACAGTGCTATTATTAGACATTTTGGTCGTCCGTTGAGCCCACGTTTTGACAAACTAATGATGCCTGAGCTGGAAGTTTCATCACCATCATTCAAGCCATAACATATGACTAAACACAAGAGGCGATAGTCAAACACGGAGAAGATTGGAGGAGGCCTACGTCCAGGAGTGGACTGAGAAAGGCTGACGAGGAAAAGAAAGAAGATATTTTTAGTTTTGAATAAATTAAAATGAATTAACGAATTCAGATATTCAACGAAATGCTGGTGGAGAACTAATGTTATTCTTGACGTTTATTTAGCACGTTTTATTCCTCAGTCGTATACCATCCAATCGACAAAAAATATTTTCCAAAGACCATAAACAAATCACCAACAAACTATTTAAAAATTCATCAATGAAAGTTTTTAGTAAGTTTTATTCACAATTTGAACACAAAAACTTAAACTTTTATTCAATTCTTCGCTGAAAAAAAAAACCACTGTCACCGTTTATTTTATCAATGAATCTAGAAAATCCGTTAGTCGGAATGAATGTCGCAGCTAAAACTCGCGAGCAAAAAGTGTCAGTTTTTTTTGCAGGTTCGCTGGTTGACCAGCCACGCTCCGTCCTGAGTTGTTAGTGGTCCACATTCCATCTTCGGATGTGTTTGTTGGGACCGCCGGGCCGGGCGTTTCGGCTATACCTGCAGCGAGGGTTTTGCCGAAAGCGGTCGAAAACTGCTGCACCCACAACGCAAAATGGACCTTCATTATAAAATATGTATCTACGCTATAAAGAGAAATAAATAGGAGTTTTTGAACATGCACTATGATTAAAAAAAAACTACTAAACTACTCGTATAATCCATCTCCTAACTCAGTTGTCCCTGAACAGTACCCTTAGTAGGTACGAGTTGCAAAACTTGAGAAAAGTAAAGTTTACGGAAAATATTTTAAAGAGTGATTTCTCTCAAAATCTGCCGTTTTTGTTTCTTACACTTTATGGTCTTAGCAAAAGAGTTAAGTGATGAAGGAAATCAAGTTCAAAACAAAAAAAACGGCAGATTTTGGGGGAAATCACTCTTTAATAATTGCCGTAAACTTTACATTACTCATGTTTTGCAACTCGTACTAAGGGTACGTCGCATTTTTAAAAATAGATTTGTAAAGAGAAATTAAATTCACCAACTTATTTTTCCTGACAAGAAACGGCTATTAATAAAAACATTGTTAATTAATAATTAATTATTGTATTATTTTAATTTACAAATAATTAATAATTACTCAATGACATATTATGTTGAACCTGGGTTAAAGTTATGTCGATAGGACAAGGCGCAGGCGGGGCTCGAACTTGCGCTTGTTTCAATGACGCAAATTCGAGAGCCAACGCCTTAAGCCAACCACTTGAGTTGAAGTGGGGGTTTCCCAGCCACCGAGGAGGCTGGTTATCATTTTCTGTGAAGGCTGAGTAAATCGGTATTTTATTTTGGGTTTTAAATAAACACCGAAACAGGAGATCATTTGTGACGCCCTCGGTGGTGATAGAATCCAGCCCCTCTAGCATGGTGTGCAAATATTCTACCAACTGAGCTATCGACCGGAATGAGGAATAGTTTTTTTTCAAGTGCATTTTATTGGTTCACTTTTAACAAATTAAAAATCAAATCTTCAATGAACATAAACCTAGCTACCAGTGGCGAAGGGTGCCATACAAGCCGATTCCCATCGGTTTCCCGTTTAAAATGAGGCAAAAATGATAATAAAGTAGACTGCATGGTTTCAATGGGGAAAAATACGTATTGTTTCTTTGGTTTTAAATGTATTTTTTTACTTTGTGCGTATATTTTTTAATTACTTTGTTACATCATTTTAAAAAGGGAAGCCGATGGGAACCGGCTTGTATGGCACCCTTCGCCACTGCTAGCTACTCTTTCCGCCCTTGCCTGTCATAGAGATGATGACATTGTTAACAACGAACATTTTTTACAGTATGTGCGGTCAGTCTCATACCAACCTTAGTACCTGTAAACAAAAAAAAAGTTTCATCATTGAATTAATTCGTGTGAAAATTGAGGTTGTAGCAACGTTCGCTTTACTTACATGATTATAACGGTTACAAGAAAATCATCAACTTTGTTTCGTTAGATTTTATTTGGGAAGTCATCTGCGGACGTCATTCAATGATTAGGTATATACTAGATAGAAATTAAATCACTTATGTAATACCCCCAACGTACGGTCACTCGCTATTTTCATTTTTGCATGATGGTATACGCATACGTAACATTCAAGAGCGATCGCGTGGATCCGAATATTCTGAGTTGATAAAACATTATTTCAAGTAAAGGTTTTCCGGCTCACAAAGGATAAGGTTTTCATTATTTATAATGGCTGAGTTGTCCTTTTTGGTAGTATGATTTGAGTTACAAAGCAAAATGGGAAATAGAAGATAAAATGCTTATAATTTCCAAGCCATACTAGATGCTAGAAGGCTAGGTTAGAGTGCTCTTGAGGTGTGATACACACAAAAAAGCGCTCACCAAATAAATCATCCTAATATTATTTTTATTATTATATTAGGGTTCAACCTCCACAGAGAGAGTAAGAAAATGTTTCCCGTTTCGGTGTTTATTTCAAACATAAAATAAAAGACCAGCTAGGTGTACTCAGCCTTCACAATAAATGAGAACCAACCCCTTTGGGAGATAGGAAACTCCCTCGTCAAGTGCCGTTGCCGTAGCTTACCTGTAAAAAAAATGGGTTCCATTCGCCACATGCGATCCTTTTGTGAACTGCCCTATATGTTCAGCTTAGTTAGTTTTAACTGAAATTTTTACAAGGCCTTGATAAAAAATGAATTTGTTTTTACTAATTTGTTTTCTGGCACGCAGAAATGACGCACAAGAATGAAGAATTGCTACGTAATATGAGACATCAAAATGACTTGCTTTCTGCCATTCAAACTTGATGGTTTTTTTTTCAGTCCATGAATGGGTTTTACCGAAATAAATAAAAATAAAAATATATACCTACGTACATATTTTGCTAAATACTGATCTGATATCGCTCTTTTTTATTTTCATTACCAAGGTGCAAACTTTTTTTTTGGGCTTATTTTAAAAACGGTGATTCGACAGAATTACGTTTCACGATTGGCATGAGCACGCACGCCTATGTGCTAAAAAAAAAGGTGCTGAGATATCTTCTTGGGACCCAAGAGAGCAAAATAAAGAAAAGGTCTAACTCCACAATGCCAACGTTTGATTACGTGCACTTTTTGGATGGCCTAATGATGGTGCAGTAAATGGTAAAGATAAATAGGTTCTCACAACCCACAAAAAAAAAAATAAGTAAGAACGTTTTTAAAATTATGTATAAAGTACTTTAAAACGAGGGTGCGGTAATTTATTTTAAAATATTTAATCAAGTCCAGCACCCTGTAAAATAAAGAACCTTGCGTAAATGTAACTGCAATTCCGTAAATAAAAAATGTATGGACTATGGAATATATGTATAGCGGCACTTTTAGAGAGTGATTTAGTTTTCATTTACGCAATCGAGGTGAGTTTAAACTATGTTTTAGACTAGAGACATAGAAGACCTACAAATCTTTATTGGTGCACTTTTAAAACCCTGAAGATGATCGAGAGATCGAAACGTTCGTGAATATTAATTTAATAATAAATTTAATAAATCGGGGGAAAATAAAACAGTGTTTAATTAAAACTGTTTTGGTTCAATGAAATTAAGTGGAAATAAAAATAAAAAAAGGTTTCTTGTTTTCTGAATGACTTCCACTCATTTTAAAACGTAAAAAATCGTGAAGTTACGCGGCCGGCTTGCTAGGGCAAATGCTTACAAATAATTTGTCATCAGTAGGTTAGGAGGTATGACCCTAGATAATAAAATACATACGGGGCTATTCATAGGCATTTTAGTCGTCGGTTGAGCCCACGCTTTGACAAATTAATGTTGCCTGCGCTGGAAGTTTCAACAGCACGGTCATTCTTACTTACCTACTGAATTTTGTAATAATTGTATGAAAACAAATCAACTGTTCACTTGCGGCCATCTTGGATTGACAGGTCTTCATACGAATGCATCATTAGTTTGTCAAAACGTGGGCTCAACCGACGACTAAAATGTCTAAGAATAGCCTCGATAGACGTGAGACTGAGACGTTTACCCACCGAGAATAATTCAAATTCGGAATATCCGTACAATAATCTTCCGACTTCATTCCAACCCCAGTAAAAATGGAAAAAGTTGAAATATCAAAGACTATACAAGCCAGCGAAGTTCAAAAATAAAAAAGTACCAAACCATAACGCTGTCTTGGTGTTTCGTGTACGCTCTTCTTCATATCTCACTTTTTCTATCATTACATATTTTGCAAGGTGAAGAAAAACGAAGAATAGTTAATAATAATGCCATCAAATATGTCATTAATCATAGAGTAGATCACAAAAGATCATTACTGTAACCTAGGTGTATGGGCAAATAAAATTGCAAGTCTTGTACGAGTACACTGATCTCGGCCATAACACCAAGTGGATCTCGGTGCTATGGCCGAGAGGTTCACGTCGCTATTCTTGACTAGCGTGTTTGGAACAGAATAATGCTGGTTTGAATAACGCCTGGCCCTTTGACCATAACTTCGACCCTTGTTCAATAGATGCCATTGCATTTACACAAGCCGGCCAGGCAAAATAGGTTGGTGAATTGCATTCCTGTTCACAAGGCTATTTAAAGAAAAAAACTACGAAAAATCGGTCACAGACAACGCGTCTGCAGACAGCTCGACCATGGACAAATCGATTAGACGATATTTCGGCTGCACGACTTTTTGGTCAAAGACATTTCGGTCAAATACAATATAGATTTACAGACAGCTCCGTCACAGAAAACTTGCTCTCAAAAAAACCTTTGAAATTACTGTAACTGTAATTAATTGTTGTTTTCCGTCTTGCCGCGTTAATGCCAAAGGGGTGTCATGCAGCTAGTGGAACCTATTAATGTTAACAGCTAAGGGGGCCGGCCTTACGACAACCACTTTATTTGAAGTCGGGGTTACCCTGCTCTCAAGTAGAGTGCTTGCATTCCACGCCGAGAGTTCAGGTTCGAATCCCACCGAGGGTGTCAGAAATGTTTTCCCGTTTCGGTGTTTATTTCCAAACCCAACTTAAAATACCGGCAAGGCTTACTTAGTCTTCACAAGAAGCTTCTGGGGGATCGATTTGTCATTCTCAATGGTCGTTTGAACAGCAGTAGTTAAAATTTTACACGTCATTAAAATATTATTGTGAATAAGAATTTCCAGAAGTTTAATCATCGCGTTTAATTAATAAGCGATACATTTCACAGGAATATAATATATTCGGTATTAATTTCAATATAATGTATAATATTATACAAAAAGCACTTTAGTTCTCGGAACATCTGGCGAAACCATCTCAGAGACCGGAAACTTGAAAAGCAAGTATTACTCTGAATGAGGATCGAAGTTAATAAAAAGAAAAATAACGCTGTTGATGTAATGTGAAATTACCATTTTTATCGTAAGAAAAAAGTGACACCGTCTTTCGAAGAAGCTCATTCCATACTGTATTATATCAGATAAAGAACAATACCGACGGGCGTCAAGACTTCCACCCCTGGGTGAGTAGATGAAAAATTAAAAAAAGACTTTGACGTGTCCATTATATCGGGAATAAAAATCCTACCGCCATCGAAATAAAATTTGAATTCAACAATACGGGTTTATATTCTTGCACGTATCTGTTTGTCGGCATTCATTCAATATGAATTTTAAATGTTAATATATCTTTGCAACTTAGATTATAGATTATACCTAACTATATAAGCAATATTGGGCGCGGATTGTACTTGGATGGGTTACCGCTCAGGTACACCGCGTGTCGTTGGCATCTTGGACCGGTCCGTAGTCCAGTGGCAACACTTCGGACTCGTAAATGGAAGGTTGTGGATTCGGATACCGGCGGAGCACAAAAAATATACCATTTATATTCCGAATGTGCTCTTCGCTGAGTTGAAAAATTCATTAACCTTTACCAAAGACCGGTCACTGAAAGGTCCATCCAACCTTACAACAACTGGGTCTTGCTTGAGAATTGGCGCTTTCTACAGCGACGACCAAGCTCCCAGAGGGCTCTTGAGGTGTGATACACACAAAAACAGCGCTCACCAAATAAATCATCCTAATAGTATATTATTATTTTAATAGTGAAGTCAGTGTTGCTTTGGCCGCCGGAAAGGCTTGCTTTTATTTGGCATTCTTCACCGGCTCGGCTAGACAAAAAAAAATCGAAAGCGCCTCGCGGAGGTTTATTGGCCTCTAAGTTAAGTTGCGCCCCCCCTCCTCCACCCCCTCCCACTTTTCGCATGCTCTTTTAGTCCGCAAAACAATTAATCAATTTCGCAAGTCTCGCACCACTATTCACAGTCATTAGTGCGGAGTAAATTAAAGTTCACTGAATTTGGGGAAACCCGCAACAAGATTAAATAATTAACTTACCTGCATTTAAATATTGTAGTCCTTGACTTGACTTATCGGTTGGTATGAGACTGACGACCAATACTGTAAAAATGGTTCACTTTGCCAATGCCATCATTGTTTCAAGGAAGGTCGGAAGAAATTGAAAAGTCTACATATGTTCATTTGAGGTTTGGATTATAGTCCACATGCGGCATTTGTAAGCGCTAACTTACACGTGTCTGTTCGTGGGAATGCATATAATACGACATTTAAATGTTTATATATCTTTGCAACTTAAATTATAGATTATAGTCGCTATGGTCAAGCGGACAAGGTGGTGGCAATAGAATAAGTGTTTTAGGAACTAACGCAAATTCGAGCCCCATCGTGTCCTGTTGACGATAACTGTGACCCTGGTTCGACAGATGTCATTGAGTAACTGTAACTGTAACTCTGTTACCATTTCGCTAGGGGCCAGAGCCTCTGGAGAGCTGCCTTCATTTATTATTATCCTTACCTACCTCTTTCAATTCATTCATATCCATCACCTTTTTCATACATTTTCTTATTTTATACTCACTCTGTATATCCCATTCTTTCACAATGTGATTTTTCTATGAATTAATTTACACTCTATGTAAGTAGCAAAGAAATATCACATTAAAAATACATAAAGTTTGCGTTTACACATTCCGCACCCCGAATCTCAGATGAACATAAGCCTTGCAACTTTTGCAGACTTTCTCCGAAACAGGAGTGACGTTGGCAAAGTGAACCAAAGTTGCTTTCAACGATGGACTTCTTCACGCTGAAGAAGCCCATCGTAGAAATGGGCGAAACGTCCGGAAGCTCCAGCTCCCACAGACCACGGCAACAGATCCCAGAAAACATCACTCCAGCCTCATCAGCCGGCCGTGTAAGCCTAAAAGTCTTATTGAACCAATTTTTTTAGTGTAAAACACATCATGCAGCTTCTTGCTACGAACAGGTCGCATTTGCCGTTAGAAACCTGTTTATTTTCACAGGTAAGGAAACTCATTGAAATGAACGAGATGAAAGCGACATCCTAAGCAGAACACGATACAGACTAGAAACGAGAAAACTTAAATAAAAAAATGTCGGTATGAATTAGATAGTGACTCTGAATAAGGCGGTTGTAGCCACCTTGCCGAAGGCGGCACGAATGTGGGTGGATCCATTCAAGGAATCGGCCATTAATGGTTAATGGATAATCGGCGTTTAGTTAACCAGAATAATGCCATATATCAGATATTTTAGCATGAAATCTGCAGGTGTAGGTGAAGCCTATAGGTTGGTTAGATACAGTGGAAAACATTGATGTAAACAAAAACCGTGGAAAATACTTGGAAGTTGTATCATAGAAAAACCCTTGAATGTTTTGTTTCCAAAATCTGTCTAAAATCAATCTATCCACTTCAGTTAAAGCGGAAGTTTCCCAGCTCTTGAGGTGGCTGGTTCTCAAGGCTGAGTAAACCTTGCCGGTATTTTATTTTGGATTTTCAAAAAACAATAATTTCTGACACCCTCGGAGGGGATCGAACTCTAGCCCTTCTTGTCTTGTCTTGTATCCTGCCGCCTTTCCTCTAGGGGTGGCCAGTACCTCCACACAAGTGCCTCCACTTGACTCTGTCCTTGCATACTTCTTTCATCTCATCTAATTTCATCACTCTTTTCATGCATGCTCTTCTCTTGTTTCCACTCTGTAGATTCCATTCATTCGCAATCTCATTTATCTGATCAATCCATTGTTTCCTAGGTCTTCCCCTTCCACGCTTACCTGTTACATTCCCTTTATACACTCTTTTTGTCAGTCGGTCTTCATTCATCCTTTCAATATGTCCAAACCATCGCATCACACTTCTTTGAACTTTCACTTTCACGCTTTCTTTTACTCCGCATTCATTTAGAACCCATTCGTTTCTCACTCTATCTTTCAGTGTTTTTCCTGTCATACTTCTCAGATGGGCCATTTCTACGGTGCATACCTTATTTACTTCTCTTTCATTCAACGTCCATGACTCGCTTCCATACATCAGGGTCGGCAACAAAATACAATTGTGTACCGCCATTTTCATTTTCTTTGGTATCCTTTTATTCTTCGCTATTCTACCAAACGCTCCTATCACGCATCTTCCTTTGCTGGCACGCTTCTCTAATTCTTTCGTCATCTTACCATTCGCCTCAAACTTACTTCCTAAATAGTCAAACTCATTCACTACTTCAACTTTTATTCCATTCAAATTAATTGTAAGTTCCTCACATACTTCATTCCTGTCAAAAACTAATACTTTTGTCTTATTCGCATTTACTTTCAAGCTATTCTTACAAAATGCATCATTTAGTTTGGTTAACATCGTTTGGAGTTCCTCCGCCGAGTCAGCTAAAACTATAGCATCATCAGCATAAAGAAGTACTCCAACTCTTGTTTCACCCACTTTCACTCCGCTCTCTGATATTCCAGCTTCTTTTATGCAACTGTCCATGATTATATTAAACAACCATGGACTCATCACGCAGCCTTGCCTCACTCCCTTATATACATCAAACCAGTCACTATATCTCCCATCCACTCTTACACATGCCGAACTATTTTCATAGATGGCACGTATCACATTCAGAAGATTATCATTCACACCGTACTTCCTGAGAACATTCCACAGCATACATCTGTCCACCGAGTCAAAGGCCCTCTCAAGATCTACGAATGCTGCGTAGACCACCCTCCCCACAGCCAGATGTTTTTCAACAATCTGTCTGAGAGTAAAGATTTGGTCCACACAACCTCGTCCTGGCATAAAGCCAGATTGAATATCAGAGACCCTGTGATCGGTGGCCATTCTCACTTTTTTTATGACAATTTTGCATAAGACTTTCCCAGGTATACTAAGGAGACTAATGGGCCTGAAGTTACGGCAGTCTTTCTTGTCCCCTTTACCCTTGTAAATAGGGACAATGACCGCCTTTCTCCAGTCCATCGGTACTACCCTGTCTTTCATACACATCTTGCATAATTCAAACATCCACTCTACCACATATTCTCCTCCTGCCTTTAACATCTCAGCATTCAATCCATCCATACTTGCAGCCTTTCCATTCTTCAGCTCTTTTATGCTTGCTTTTATTTCCTCTTTCAAAATATCCTCATTACTTTCATTTGTAGGGTCACATTCATATAAATTTCTTTCACCCTGTCCTAATATTTCTTCAAAGTATTCTTTCCATCTATTACATACATCATCTTCATCCCACAGCAAGACTCCCTGCGCATTCTTTATGCCCGGAGTTGTTGCTCCCACACTTTCGTTATTATTCCGAACCCAACTCCAGAACATTTTTTTGTTGGTGTGGAAGTCCTGCTGTGCCTTTTCATTATTTTTCTTCTCTAATTCCATCTTACTTTCATACACAAGCTTTTTAGTATTCATTTTTGCCCTTTTATACATCATTTCCAAATTTAAATTACCTTTATCTTTCAACCATCTCATATACGCTTCCTTCTTTTGCTCTACTGCTTCTTTCACTCCATCATTCCACCAGGCATCACCTTTTTTCTTACCAACATTTGTTTCTCCGCATGTCATCCTAGCAGATTCGGTCAGTTCTTTCTTCATCATTTGCCACACTTTTTCCACACATCCTTCATCTTTCATTTTTTGTAGTTCATCCATATTTAATCTTTTGGCAATCTCACTTTGATATTCATCTTGCACATTGTCATCGTTCAAATTTTCCACTTTTATTCTTTTCATTCTTAACAATATTTTTTTCTTTCCTTTCTTACAATCCCCTACCATTATTCTCGCGCATAACAAATAGTGGTCTGTGCTGAGTTCAGCTCCACGGTACACTCTTGCATCTCTCACATATCCTCTCATTCTTTCATCTACGCATATATAATCAATAATTGTTCGATTGCCTGCCCTATTTTGCCATGTATAGAGATGCAAGTCTTGGCATGGAATTCTAGCACTCTACCCGCTAAACTAACGACCGGATTTTTTTTCAAGCTTGATTTTCGCTACAGAAACCAAACGCAAAAAATGCAACTATGCTACACATATAGGGTAACATCTTGTCGCGTTATCCCCGAAGCCTTCTGCATGTTGCGACTGGAACCTTTTTTTTACAGGTAAGGGGGCCGGCCTTACGCCAACCACTCCAATTGAAGTAAGGGTGTCCCAGCTCCCAAGCGGGCTGGTACTCATTTATGGTAAAGGCTGATTAAACCTTGCCGGTAGTTTTATTTTGGGTTCATTCCTGACACCCTCGGTGGGATTCGAACTCGAGCTCTCGGCATTGAATGCAAGCACTTTACCAACTGATCTATCTACCGGACAAATGTAAGGTATAAAATTACAGAGTATAAGATTAGGCAATGACTGGTCGCCTATTTGCAGTGTCGCCCCCGCCCACTGCAGCACTGTCGCCATATCGGGGACTTCCTAGCATTTCCGAGAACCGTCCCGCCTAGAGCAGCTGCTGCAGAGGAGTGCACGTCACTGGCATTTCCGCTCCTCGAGACTAGTGACCTACTGAGCGCATGCAGCGACCACGCAGCCTATTTAGAGACTACATTGTCATCTTGGTCGGTTCCATGACAAAACTAACGAAGGAATTAAACAAGGAAAAGATGCTAGTACAGCTATTGTAGAAAGCGGTGACGGGTTGGAACGACACATGACAGAACATCACAATAACAGTGATCACTTGACTTATTAAACATCACTATGAGAAAACAACACAAGGAAAAAACATCGCATGACAAAACATCACATATCTAAAACAGAACAAACCGTAAACGGCTCATGAATAAAAATCACATGACAAAACGCCATATGCGACTCCTTCAGAGATAACGTGGTTAGAAGTTACTCTTTATGTGCAGCTTAGTTAGATTTTATAATCTAATTATAATCGGGGGCCTTAATTTTTTTTACACCTTTTTGTCATGCCGTTTATGGTGTTTTCTGTTGTTGGTATGTGATGTTTTGTCTTGTGTTTATTTGTCATTGTGATGTACTTTTCTGTGATGTTTTGTAATAGTGATGTTTAGTTATGTGGTACACTGTCATTGTGATGTTCTTTCATGTATCGTTCTGTCACTGTGTATGTTCCTTGACTAATAGGTTCGTATGCGGCAGACGACCCATGCTGTAGAAAATTATTCACTTTGTCAATGTCGCCCCTGTTTCAGGGAAGGTCGGCAAGAGTTGTAGGGCGTATGTTCATTTGAGGTTTCGATTTTATTTGTGAGTACACATTCAGCATTTGTAAGCGCGAACTACACGTTTTTGTTTGTGGGCATGTACATATTTGATGTGAGCTTTAAATGTATATTTATCTTTGCAACTTAGATTACAGATTATTTGTAAGGATGTCTTATCATGTGTCGTTATGTCATGTGTCGCTATGTCACGTTTCGTTTGGCCACTGTATCGTTCTAACCTGTCACCGTAGAAAGCATTATATGACACTGGCACCACATGCAATACGGATCGCTGACCTGCCTGGCTTCATCATAAAACCGACCATCATAAACGCTTTGCTTGCAGACAAGATGGAGGACGCGGAGCCGCCGCGAGAAGTCTCCGGTCCGCGACCATGGTCCCGGCAGTAAACCAACCGCATTTACGACCAGCAAAATTGTTAACACAATGGACACGGCAAATGAAAGTCGACCGACTAATTTAATAAAGTGAGCGATTTACTGGTCTGTGCCCCAGCTCAACGAGGAGCCACTAAAGTCCAAGTCTCGTGATATATGAAGGATATTTAGTTACAAATCTTGGTCAGGACTTTGGTGAGGTCTCGAGACGCAAGAAATGGGATCTTACAACATTGTATGTAACTGTGTAAAAAAATATTTGTAACAATAACGGCCTCTTGCACTAAACTGCAATCAGACAAAAATCAAAATGAAGTGTGATTTCTCCCTTTCAAATACAACATTTGGTTGCATATACGTAAGTCAGTTGATATCACATTTCCTGTTCAAATTTCATCATATTCTTACCCACCTCCGAGAAATATAAGTCCTTACCAGAATATAGCAATCGAATTTGATGTGTCAATCAAATATTGATTAGAGGTTGATGCAACACGCCCTAAACTTTTTTTTTAACTAGATTTGTGAAGATGAAAGGAATAACTAACCTATTTTGCCAGGCTAGTTGTCTTCATGCGAAATCAGAAGCTTGTATGAATGCAATGGCATCTATTGAACCAGGGTCGAAGTTATTGTCGAAAGGACAAGGTCGGGCTCGAACTGGCGTTTGCCCAATCCGAGTTCCAACGCCTTCTCCCCTCAACCATCCCAGCGACTAAAGTTACAAAGATATATTACATTTAAGATTCATATTACATGCATTCCCACAAGCAGACACGTATAAGTTCACGCTTACACATGCCGCATGTGGACCTACAACGTAAAAACTCAATCTCAAATGAATATAAACCTTGCAACTCTTGCTGATCTTTGACCCTGAAACAGGGGTGACATTGGCAAAGTGAACCGTTTTTACAGAACGGGTGGTCAGCCTCATACCAACCTATAAGTCAAGGAATTTTGAATTTTCACACCAAGCGGAATGGCGACAGAGTTACAGTTACAGTATAACAGCTGGAATGTTAGGGTTAATTCTAGAAAATTAGGGTCTTATTCAGAATGGCCTAAGGAAAAGATGGATGCAATATGTGGAAAAATATGCCGAGAGAAGAAAAATTAAGATTGGATGGAATGACACAAAGGAGGAAAAGATCGGTTGAAAATCCCAAAATTTAGAACTAAGAGGTCCTTTTTTCGTTGCACTTGTATCTGTTCAAATCACAATGATTATTATTGCTAACCTTCATAACAGAGAGACACAAAAAGAATCGGTTCCATTTAAAGATCGTATATTATCTCGAGAAGTATCGATGGATATTTTGTCGGGGTCTCATCTAACGTCTTTTCAAAACACTCATGTCCTGCCACGAAGAACTTAAAAAATAAAAATAAAAAGCAATTTGACTAAAGACCGTTTATACTCGGACGTGCACAAAGGTCCCAGATAATACAACGCTGGTAATGCATTGATATCATATAAACGCAGTTGGCATGCGAAATGCACGGTGGATGTTGGCATCTACCTTTTTACGGCGATGTTTATTGTTTGTCCAACACTTTTGACTGGCTTAAACGCCCCGCTGTCCCATAAACATGCGCGCCAATCTTGGGAAGCATCCATCTTGCGGCCGGAGCGGCTTCATGCATCCATTTTGTTTGTGTGGGATAGGCTAGAACGGCACAGTGACAAAGCGACAAATGACAGAACGAAACGTAGCAGAACGACATTTGATGGAACGAAACGTGACAGGACAACACATGCAAAACAGAACATACCAAAAACGACACATGAAAAAACATCACAAAATAGAAAACGATATGACAAAAAAGTGAGACATGAGAAAATAAAAAAAATACTAATGCATATATTATTTAGTAAAGCTTAAGTTAAAGCAACGCCCCCGGATTGTTATTATTAGATAAAAAAAAAAACTAATTAAGCTGCACAGAAAGAGCAACTGCTTACCACGTTATCTTCCAACGAGTCGCATATGGCGTGTGGAATATAAATGTTTGTGTTGTTTGTGATGTTTTGTGATGTGATGATTTTTCATGTGCCGTCTATGGTATGTTCTATTTTATGTATGTGATGTTTTGTTTTGTGATGTTTTTTTTGTGTTGTGATGTTTTGTCATTGTTATGTTCTTTCCTGTTATGTTTTGTCATAGTGATGTTTCGTCATGTGATGTACTTACATTGTGATGTTCTCTCGTGTCTTGCTCTCTCATGTTTCGTTCAGCCATGTGTCGTAATGTCACTGTGTCGTTATGCTTTGTACGTTTTGTCACTGTGTCGTTCTACAATGGAACCCATTTTGTGGCGGAGCAATCCGAAACATCCATTTCGCTCCGCCGACGTTCAATTATTTTAATTAGGAAATGATTACTGAAGACGGGGGGCCGCCAAAAGTGAAGTTTGCAATGCTTGCAAGCGCAGGTGACGGAAAGGAGGCATGTTTTGCGGCCGGACGAACGGTCACTGTGTGTACAAATATTTCAACGGTATCATACTTCAAAAATTAAAATTACCTTCCGTTTAGTGCGCCATCCGTCAGCTCCTTTCTTTGTTCAACTCGTCAACTGTTTGGTAATTCATACGAATGAAAACATATTTTTTAAGGGCCTAGATTTTACTTTGACGACAAATAAATAACACTAGCATTTATTATTATAACAGTCAATGAGTAAATGGTTTCCAATTTCCATAATAGAGAGACACAGCGACAAAACGGCACATGATACATGCCAGTACGGCACATGGCAGAACGACACATGACAGAATGACACATGACAGAAAATCACAATGACAGTACATCACATGATAAAACATCACAATAACAAAACAACACATAAAATTCATCACTATGACAGAACATTACAAGGCAAAACCGTTTCATGTGTCGTTTATTGTATGTTATATTTTAGGTATGTGATGTTTTGTCAGTGATTTATTTTCTGCGTTGTTTTGTCATTGTGATGTTCTGTTATGTGTCGTTTTGTCACTGTGCCGTTCTATCGTGTCACCGTTTTATTCGTAGCTGAGCCATGGACCATCGTTTTTTTGTATGGAAAATTCATGTTAGGTGGCGGCTTAGCCATCGATTTGTTGTGTGTGAATAAAACTGATACGTTTTAAGGGCCTACATTTCATTGTGACGTCAAATAAGCAACACTAGCACTTATTATAAAAAGAGTCAATGAGTAAATAGTAATCACTACGAATATCTATAATCTAAGTTGCAAAGTGCATTGACATTAAAGGCTCAAACTTTATACATGCCCAAAAAACAAGCACAATGTAGGTAAGTTCGATTAAGTAAAATAATCCTAACCTCACATAAGCATACACTTTGCAACTCCTACCGCCTGTTTTCTTGAAACCGGGGTTGCATTGGCAAAACAGTGAACCAAGTTTTTACAGCATGGCGGGTCAGCCTCGTACCAACCTATCAGTCAAGGGACGCAATAATTTCGAAGAGACAAATAATCAATAAACTTAAAATCAAAACTTCAGCTTAAAAATAATACAGTTGTGTTTTCTAAAAACTCATTTTTTCACGATGTGACTTTACCTCATTTTGGTGTTTCCCGCCAAAATAAACTTAATGAAGTAACTTAATGAAACCCTCAATATACCATGACGGCAATATATTGGTTCAATTTGCAATTGATCCATCAATTAAGTGGTATAAAAAAATAATGAAGTCATATTCTGTTCGAGGCACCTTTAAATAATGAAGCTATAAGTTTAAACTACATCAGGTTAATGATACCAATGATGCTTATAAACGCTAAGAGGGTTATTCACAACACATTTAATCTTTAGCTGATCCATGGATCATCGTGTTTTTTGCATGGAAAATTCAGATGGCAAATTCAAATTTAGGTGGCGGTTGGGCTATGGATTTGCTATGTTTGAATAGCAGCGTATGTAGTTATTTACTTATGTATCCAAAAGTATAGTCTAATCTAATCTATTCTAACCTAAGCTGCAAAGATATATATCATTTTAAGATTTATATTAAATGCATTCCCACAAGCAGATATGCATAATTTCGCGCTAACACATGCCGCATGTGGACCTACAATATAAAAACCCAATCTCAAATGAACATAAGCCTTGCAACTCTTGCCGTCCTTCCCTGAAACAGGGGTGACATTGGCAAAGTGAACCATTTTTTACAGTATGGGTGGTCAGCCGCATAACAACCTATAAGTCAAGGAACATATTACATAGTAAATACATATAATATTTATGACCGGTCTGTGGTTTTAACGTTACAACCTCGTAAAACAAAGCATCTGAGTTCGATTCCCAGCAGAGCACAAAGATATAATCCTTTTTTGAAAAATTCATGAGCCTTTTCAAAGACCGGTCACTAAATGTATTTATTTTTATATAACGAATATGTAAAAAAAAAAAAAACAGTGTTAATACACTAAACCATTACAAGTATATTAAATTATAAATGTTAAAATAAAAACGTTTCTCTTCAAGATAACAACTGACATTACCATTTGATAATGGTGTGATAACACCGAAAGCACTCGAGAAAATAAATCAACCCGAGTAAAAAAATATATTTTTATAATATTGATTTAAAATTAATCTTCACAATTTCAATACACAAACCCTTAATCATATAATAAATAAATACAAAATATTTTCCCTTTCAAACAAATAAGTTAATGGGGCTTCCACACGCTTGCCAACCCATCTCAAGTCAAGCGCACAGTGTGTCGTCTAGAACATGCTAGCTGGACAAAATTTTGTCTAATTGACTAATTTTGTCCAGCTAGCATGTTCTAGACGACACACTGTGCGCTTGGCTACAAGTCAAGTGTGTAGTGTGTCGTCTAGAACATGCTAGCTGGACAAAATGAGTCCATTAGACAAAATTTTGTCCAGCAAGCATGTTCTAGACGACACACTGTGCGCTTGACTTGAGATGGGTTGGCAAGCGTGTGGAAGCCCCATAACAATAAAAAATGGCTGCTTACTCAGAGTTAAAATCTTGCCGAAAAGTCGATGTATTTTCTATCCATCTTTCACGTCTCTGAAAAAAGACGTTTACATACTTTAATACATAACAATTAAGATCTCTATTCTTTACATGCTCTTTGACTAATAGGTTGGTATGAGGCTGACCCCCGTGCTGTAAAAAATTGGTTCACTTTTGCCAATGCCCCCCCGGCTTCAGCGAAATGCGGTATCAATTGAGTGGTTTATTTTGTATGTACTCATTAAGCATGTATTAGCGCGAACTTACATGTGCCTGCTTGTGGGCATGCATTAAATATGAGCCTCAAATGTCAATATTTATTTGCAACTTATAAAAATATTTCTTGCAAGTAGTCAGTGTCACTCCAATGTTTTTATTTTCTGTAAACTGCGTACGCACGCAAACTGTCTCCCTCGCACTTGCATACTTTCAATCATGAAATTCAAGTGAAGCATGTTGCCGAGAGAACTTAAGAAGGAAGGCGCTAGACAGGCAACGGTGGCTGCAATTGATCAAGGAGGGCAAGACCCACCGCAAGTTGTAGTAGTGTGAGGGTTTTTCTTCTGTCCTGCTGATTGACACAATTAATAATATAACATACACACTTTAATATGTTTACTTTTATTTCTTTCACAATGTATACACAATTAACCACAGCACAATAATATTCTTTATTCTTAATTACACAGGCTTGTGGCTATCCCGCCAGGCAAGCTTTTTCCCTCTTTCTGCCTTCCTTTGTTTTCCTTTTTCCATTCAAATTCAAATCTCATGTTCTATTCCACCAAACAAACAAATCCATCTCGTTACAATACACCTCCTTCCTCTCATAAAAAAAAAACATTCCCAATTTTTTTTTTCTTTTACAATGAGTAAATAATGTATCATAATGCTCAGCCGGCGCCACATATTTTATTTTATTTTAAGGATAAATTTCAAAAATATGAAAATAAAAAAAAACCTGTTATTACCTTGAATTTCATCCCATCTAGATAAGATCGAAAATGTTCAATTGACTCTACAATGGCAAGAAGCTCACGTTCGCGCCAAAATGTGAGGGTTTTTCTTCTCTGTCCTGCTGATTGACACAATTAATAATTAACAGCCACTTTAATATGTTTACTTTTATTCCTTTCACAATGTATACACAATAAACCACAGCACAATAATATTAATTATTCTTAATTACACAGGCTTCTGGCTCTCACCTTCAATATTTTCAAACAGCGTTTCAAATCTTGTAATTTCTTGTTGTTAATTGTATAAGTCGATGTCTTCACTAGCTTTTAAACGTGTTGATGCTTTCACAACCATAAATCTGTCCAATTTTAATCATTTCATATATTGTATTGTTTTCAATGTCATTTGTTGAAATTGACTGTCATTTGTTTTTGTTTGTGAAAAATTTTCTTCATAGGAATTTCATGTACAGATTTTTTCTTTTACGTTGGGCGCCAAAATGTGAGGGTTTTTATAATTTTGTAATTTCTTTGTAAAAAATAATCAAATGTTTTTTCATTGATTGCAGAAATAGATGCACCTGAATCTAGTAAACCTGTAAAATTTTTGTTCTCAATATTTACTGTTAAAAATGGTCTTTTATCAAATTGTTTAGCAAAAATGAGTGGTGCAATTTGATAATTTTTATTAAAAATTTGAATGAAATTAAGCCAGCTCTTCATTTCTGATTTTTGTGTTTGTACTGAAGGCCGACTATCTACAAGTTTTTTGAATTACTATTGTATGTCGTATTTGTTCTGTTTTGTATATTTATATTTCTGTTCATTTTTGTTTTGTCTGTATAATCACTTTTTTTATTTTTAACAAAACAATCTTTTTGTACATGTCCTGTACGCTTACATGTGTAACAGATTACTGTGTGTTTTTTAAAATTTCCATTTTTTATAAAACAATTTCTTTCCACATGTCCTCTTTTATTACAAAAGTAGCATACTATATTATTTGTGAAACTTCTACATTTATTCTGTATGTAATCTAATTTTCTATTTTTAGTCCAACAATCTATTTCATCATGTCCTAATTTATTACAAAAATTGCATTTTTGCATTACATTTTTCTCTTTTATGTCATTCATTACATTTAAATTCTTACATTCATTAAATTTGAAAAATGATTCAAACTCATATTGTAGATAATTCCTCTGTATTTTTAATTTCAGATGTTGTCAGTAAAGTTGCATATTTTTCTGACAATCCATGAATTATTATGTCCATAAGTTCTTTATCATGCATTCTTTTATTTAATAAATTATTTTTTGATTTTACCTTTAAAATATAAACAGATGCATTATCATGCCCTTGTACCATATTTAAAATTTCTAACTTAAGATTCCTTTGAAAGTCATATTTTTCAAATTGTTGTAAGAATTTGGTTTTAAAAATTTTCCAATCAAATTCACAGTTAATTGCTCTGTACCAAGTCAACGGAAAATCTGTTAAAAATATAGGCATACACTCTACCAAATAATCTAATTTTAATTTGTAGACTTTGGCTAATTCTTCTAATCTTATTATAAATTCATTTGGTTCACTTTCACCATTAAAAGATATTTTTAATTTGAGAGGATCAAAATTTATGGACTCCATTGTGTTACTTTCTAAATCCTTTTTATTATTGATTTTTTTTTAGATTTCGTCATTTGCTGTATATTTTTAATTTATGCAATTAAAAAAAAAATCAATTATGATGCAAATTATAATGCAATTAAAAATCATTTCATTGAAAATATTTTTTCATACAAATGAAATATAACACCATCTATATATATTTATCTAAACTGATTTGAAACAAACTGGTTCATATCCATTCTTCATTCTCCCGCGACGTTCGATTTTTGAATTTCCATTCTTCTGAACGTAATGTAGGTAGTTTGAATTCTCTCACCTTCAATATTCTTTTGTTTTCCTTTTCATTCAAATTCAAATCTCATGTTCCATTTTACCTAACAAACAAATCCATCTCGTTACAATACACCTCCTTCCTCTCATAAAAAAAAAACATTCCCAATTTTTTTTTTTTTTTTTCTTTTACAATGAGTAAATAATGTATCATAATGCTCAGCCGGCGCCACATATTTTGTTTTATTTTAAGGATAAATTTCAAAAATATGAAAATAAAAAAAAAAACCTGTTTCTGATACATTATTCAGTCATTAATACCTTTTTTAACAATACCAATTATTTTCATACTAAAATTAATATAATTTTTTTTTTTTAACACAAATTTCATATTCAATATTATAAACAAATATTTGTTTTTTTTTTTTTTAATACTTAATTCAACAATTCAAAATAATCAAATAACAATACATAATAAACATTCACCAGTTTATTAATCAATTCATTAAAATAACTTTTTTTTTTTTTAAACATGTATCACATCTTTCCCAATATTTAAATTTATTTCAAATCTATTTTTCATTAATAAATTTATCAGTCCATCAAATTTTTTTTAAAAACTTTACCTTCATATGTAATACTTTGTTTAATTTATTTTTCATACCTTCATTCATGCAATGTTTCATAATTCATTCTTTCACTGATCACTTTTATATCAACTTTCACCGTATCATGCATCACCTCAAATTTTTCATACACATGAAAATATGTTTTTTTTTTTTTTTTTTTTTTTAATCTAATTTGATTATGTCCTTGATGTGATATTTATTTATAACATTTGTGTCTATATCTTTTAATACATAGACTATCTTGCTAACTTTCTTTTCTATTCTGGCTTTGACAAATTTTGGAGCCAACTTTGTACAGAAGTATTTCCCTGCATTTGATTGTATGAAATTTTTACGCCATACAATATCCCCTTGATCATAGACACGATTTGATCTACCTTTATTATAATAATTTGCATTTTTATTATATGCATCCCATAAATTTTCTGTTACAATTTTGTATAATGTGTTTAATTCCTTCATTTTATCTTTATGCATATCTCTATATTTATCTAATTCTTCCTTTGATTCTATTTCATCATTTACTATTTCACCATGAATTTCACCATTTAGTACAATCTCCCTACCTCTTGCTAATACATTAGGTGTGTATCCTGTTGCTAAATTGACTGTATTATTTATTATGCTTTGTACTGAATCTAAGAAAGTATCCCATTTTCTTTGTTCATTTTCAACAAAAATAGCTAATGTGTATCCTATTGTTCTATTATATGTCTCTACATTATTGCACATGGGAGTATATAAAGTTGTATAAAATATTTTCTGTACTCCATATGAGTACATAAAATCTTTAAATGCATTAGACTTTAAATTCTTTCCATTATCTGTTATTATCGTTTGCGGTACTCCTTCTGTTAAAAATATTTTATTTTCTATTAATTTTACTATTTCTTCTGTAGTTGCTCTTCTTAAAGGAAATAACCAACAATATTTGGTAAAAACATCTATTATTGATAATATATGTATATAGCCCGTACTTGATTTTGGTAATGGTCCTATCAAATCAATACTCAGCATTTTTAACGGTCTATCCACTCTTTTTCTATTTTCCATTTTTCCTGCTGGAGGTAAATTATTCGGCTTATACATTTTACATTTTTGACATTTATTTATAAAACTTTTTATATCTGCATACATATTTTTCCAATAGTAACATCTTGATATGTATTTATAAGTTTTAAAAATACCTACATGTCCATTATCATGATGATTCTTTATTATAGTTAATCTATTGTCTATAATAGGTATCTCTTTCCAATTATATTCCTCTGTGAAAGGATTATCATCATTTATTAGTTTAAATAATTTATTATCTACCATTTTGAATTTTTTGTATTTGTGTGGTGTTTTTGTACATCCTTCTGCGATATTATTATACCAAGGATCTGCAATATTTGAATTTATTACTTCCATTTCTTTAGTACCAGGAATCCTAGATAATACATCTGGCACTGTATGTTCTTTCCCTTTTCTATGCTCAATCTCAAATTCATACTGTGAAAGTCTCATGGCCCATCTTGCTAATCTACCTGTTGGATTTGATATTTTATTCAAGAATTTTAATGCCATATGATCAGTTATTACCTTGAATTTCATCCCATCTAGATAAGATCGAAAATGTTCAATTGACTCTACAATGGCAAGAAGCTCACGTTCTGATGTCGAATAGTTTTGTTCTCTAACTGTCAAACTTCTTGAAAAATATGCTATTGGCTTTTCGGACCCATTGATATTTTGGTTTAATACTGAAGCTACTTGATTTTTACTGGCATCAGTGTGTAAAAAAAAATCTTTTGTGAAATCCGGACATATTAATACAGGGGCTGTGCTTAAGGCTAATTTTAAATTATTAAATGCATCCTCAGATTCTTTTGACCAATTAAAATTGTTCTGACCTTTTTTACCTCTCAATAATTTATTTAGTGGATATGATATCTCACTGCAGTTTCGTATAACTTTTCTATAAAATCCTACCAAACCTAAAAACATTCGTAGTTGTTTTAAATTTTTCGGTGAAGGATATTCCTCTATAATCTTGACTTTATTTGAATCTGGCCTTAATCCATTTTCATCAATAATGTATCCCAAATATTTTAAACTATCTTTGCAAAATTCACATTTTGAAAATTTTACCGTTAACCCTGCTTCTTGTAATATATTTTTAACTTGTTTTAATAAATTTAAATGTGAATTGAAATCTTCGTTAATAATAATTAAGTCATCGATATAACAAAATATGTTAGTATCAAATTTAGGTCCAAATAATTTGTCTAATAAACGCTGTGTTTCAGAACTTGAATTTTTTAAACCGAACGGCATTTTTGTGAATTGAAACAACCCTCTATTTGGTACGACGAAGGCAGTTTTTTTTTTGGACGATTCTTCTAGTGGAATTTGCCAAAACGCCTTGCTTAAATCTATTGAAGAGATATATTTGGCATTTCGTAAATTTGCTAAAACTTGATTTAAATTTGGAATGGGATAGTTATCTCGTTTTGTTACTTCATTGAGTCTTCTAGAGTCCAAACAAAATCTAGGCGTTCCATCCTTTTTAATTACAATCACAACAGGACTGGACCACGAAGATTTGGATTGTTCAACTATACCTTCTTTTAACATTTTATCTAACTCTGTGTTAACCTGTCTCTGTCTTGCTGGACTGAGTGGATAATACTTTTGTTTTATTGGAGGACCTTCTGTCTGAATTCTGTGTTCAATGAGGTTTGTGCATCCTAAGCCTATTTTTTCATAAGAGATGTCCTTGAAATCATTTTCTATTGTTTTTAATTGCTGTAATTGGTTATCTGTTAATTTAGTTCTATTTGTAATTTTACCTAATTCACTAATATTTTTGCTATTTGAATATGTAATTTTACTTATTAAACTCGGTTCTAATTCAAATTTTATCCAAAAATCTATTCCAAAAATTAAGTCTTGTTGTAAACCTTGTAAAACATAAAAATCTACATGTTTTATTTGATTGTCACATTTTACCTCTAAATTTATTTTACCAAGTATTTTTATATTTTTACCATTTGCCAACGAGATATTTTCATGGGTCCTTTGTTTTCCTTTTTCCATTCAAATTCAAATCTCATGTTCTATTCCACCAAACAAACAAATCCATCTCGTTACAGTAGGTACCATTGATTATAATGATACTGATGGTGACTATATGTACACCTTTCTGCGTTTTTATTTTGACTTCTTAATTCGTCAATCTTCGCTCAAGAAGAACAAAAAGAAGAGGTAGCAGAAAATGGCTAGCCGGGTGGCTGGAGAGATAAAGACTCGTCCAGAGAGACGATAAAAATTCCTGAGAGTCATTATGCGCCATTCAGACGAAATTAATATATACCGCTGACCCCTGTCTAAATATTTGGGGATTTTAATATCACAAAAATGTGTGCATGTATGCATGTCTGCATGTGTGCACGTGTACACGTGTGCATGTGTGTGTGTGTGTGTTTTATATAGCTGTGCACTAGCTTTTGCCCAGACAAAATAGTCATTTCAGCTAAAATAATTTGCATAAATTATTACATATTTCTTGATTTACAAGTTGGTATGAGACTGACCTCTCATAGAGTAGAAAAATGGTTCACTTCTGCAATGTCACCCCTTTTGCAGGGAAGGTCGGCAAAAGTTGCACGGTTTATGCTCATTTCTATAATAATAATAATATTTATCTATAATCTAAGTTGCAAGGATATATTCATTAAATAGTGAAAGAACGCAACAGTGCTATTTGGTTTGACAGCGAATGCCGCACGCTTAAGCGCAATATGCGCAGGCTGGAGCGAAATTATAGAAGCAGCAAGCCAGGTAGCACTAGAGCAGCGTGGATGGACGCTCAGGGTGTGTACAGGTCAGCCATACTCCAGAAAAAATCCACTTATTATTGTACAAAAATTTCTGAGGCTAAATCTCCTCAGCAGGTGTGGAAAGTTCTGGAGAACTTGTCTGGGAGTGCTCGGGTTGGTGTGGGTTCGACGTCGGCTGCTTGTGATTTTGCCACGTACTTTGAAAATAAAATACCTCATATGCGCTCTGCTCGGGTCGAGGGTACTCCTGCCTCAAGGGTTGGGAGTGCTTCTCGACTTGAGGTACTTGATCTTACTGACATAGATGAGGTGTGTCAGATCGTGGTAGGGTCGCCAAACAAGCAGTGTGACCTTGACCCTGTACCAGTCTGGGTACTCAAAGAATGCATCACACAGCTGGCTCCATTTATTGTTAAGGCTATCAATGGATGCCTGATGGATGCCACTGTTCCCCCTTCTTTGAAGGTAGCTCACATTACACCAATTTTAAAAAAGCCCCAGTTGGATCCTGGTGACCCTTCAAATTTTAGACCTGTGTCAAATCTGCCATTCTTGTCGAAGGTGCTGGAGCGGATTGTCTCCCGGCGGTTGGTGTCGTATCTAGATGCAAATAGATTAATGCCTAAGAGGCAGTCGGCATACCGGAAATATCATTCAACAGAAACCGGTATGCTTAAGCTTGTATCGGATATGATATCGGCTGTAGAGTGTGGCGATCTGGCCTTACTGGCGCTTCTTGACATGAGTGCGGCTTTTGACACAGTAAGTCACCTGATTCTTATTGAGAGGTTGGAGGTGTCGTACGGATTGACCGGCGGGGCTTTAGCATGGTTCTCCTCCTATCTGGTGGAACGCAGGCAGGCGGTGCGTGTTTGTGATAGTGTCTCACCTACCTACTCGCTGTCCTCTGGGGTTCCACAGGGCTCTGTGCTGGGTCCGATTCTTTTTATATTGTATACTGCTGACATTGAGAGTATTGTTGAAAAATGGGGCCTCATCTCACATTCATATGCAGATGACTGGCAAATATACTCTCAATGTCGGCCAGACATGACTGAGGACCTCAGTTGTAGGGTCTCTGGGTGTATCTCGGAGGTCGGTGAGTGGATGGTGAACAATGGCCTAATCCTGAACATGGATAAGACGGAGATACTCTGGGCAGCCACATCTAGGCGCGACCATCTATTGGTTAATGGGGTAGCACTCTCCATAGGAGGTAAGCTGATCCAGCCTTCCGATTCGGTGAGACTTCTAGGAATCTTACTGGATCGGAACCTGACATTGGAAAGGCAAATAGATGCCACAATAGCTTCCTCCTTTTTTTCACTGCGCCAAATAAAGGCAATTAGAAAGTGTCTTCCGTCAGATGCGGTTAAGACCCTGGTGAGTGCGTTTGTGATGTCTCGGATTGATTATTGCTCAACGCTTTATAGTGGTCAGCCAAAGAAGCATTTCAACCGCTTTCAATCTGTGTTGAATTCAGCAGCAAGGCTTATATTCGGGATATCCAAATTCGCTCACATCACTCCGCTGTTAAAAAAACTACATTGGCTTCGTTTCCCGGAGAGGGTGGTCTACCGTGTTTGTCTGATGGTATATAAAGCCATCAATGGCTTGGCTCCACCTTATCTGACTGACATGATTTCGCCTGTTGAGATGGGTGTGAGGAGGCAGACACTCAGATCCGCGGGCGATGGTGCAATCAATTTGGTTCAGCCGCACCGTCAGATCCGTACAAATTTTGGAGACCGTGCTTTCCGTGTTGCGGGTCCGGTGGAGTGGAACAGACTGCCACCCGGAGTGAAGAACTCCGAATCTATGGGTATATTTTGCGGAGCTCTCAAGACGCATCTTTTCAAAAAGTCTTATCCGTGATCGGAGAGGGCCCTTGAGGTGTGACACACACAAAAACGGCGCTCTCTTATCATGTGTAATTTAAAACAAATAAGCCTGACATATATATATATATTTAAAGCTCTCAGATGTATGCCCACAAACCAACACGTGTAGTTCGCGCTTACAAATGCTGAATGTGTACTTACAAATAAAATCCAAAACTCAAATGAACATAAGCCCCACAACTTTTGCCGACCTTCCCTGAAACAGGGGTGACATTGGCAAAGTGAACCATTTTTTACAGTAAGGGTAGTCAGCCTCATACCAACCTATAAGTCAAGGAATATATTTGAGGTAAGTATTTTAATTTGTAAGTATACATGCAGCATTTGTAAGCGCAAACTTACACGTGTCTGTTTGTGAGCAGATTGAGGAAATTGTGAAAGAATGAGATAAAACAAAGTGAGAGTAAAAGAAGAAAATGTATGAAAATGTTGATGGATATGAATGAATTGTAAGAGGTATGTAAGGATAGGAAGAAATGGAGGCAGCTCTGCAGAGGCTCTGATCACTTCTAGCCGAATTAAGCAAAGAGACTGGGTGAAAATAACGCACTTATGTCAATCGTGGTGACAGTTTTTTTTATCAGCTTAAAGTCACAATTAAGCTATCGTTGAAAATACCGGACACAATGCAGAAAAAAGAATCACAGTGTTTGGAGACCGCGCTTTTGCCGTTGCGGGACCGTCCACTTGGAACCAGCTGCCCCCTGAAGTGCGCGCCAAGGAAGGGATCGAGTTTCTTCACCGCCGCGTCAAGCTTGAAAGCGCCCTTGCAGTGACAGGTAGTCACAAAACGGCGCTCTGAAAATTATCATCTAAATCAAAATCTAAGCTGCAAAAGTTTATATGATTTAAGATTCATAAAACGCATTTCCACAAGCAGACATGTATAATTTCGCGCTAACACATGCGGCCATGCCACATGTGGACCTACAATATAAAAACCCAATTTCAAATGAACATAAGTCCTGCAACTCTTGCCGACCTTCCCTGAAACAGGGGTGACAATTTTTGGAATGAAAAAAAACGGATGTTACTGACCGTGTGTAAAGAGAAGAACGATTTTCTCTACGTTTCATCTACAAATTATCATCATCATCACCATCATCATCATCACCTTATTGTTAATAAGTTAATGTAATACAAAGTTATTTTTTTAAAAAGCTCGGTTTCATCTCGCTGCTTTCACATGTTAAAAAAATTCAAATTTCAAAGTAATAATTTGATAGTCTCGGCGATTACACGATTTCAATTATAAAATTGTTTAACATTACGCTGTCTGAGCGCTGGTCGTTATTTCTTTTTTACATTTTAGCACGTCAGTCTCGTGCCCTGCCGTTTTTCCTTCCGGAGAATCGGTTTCCGCTGAAAGCAAGTTTGCAGTATTTAATTTTGAATTAATTTTTGCGTGAAAAAATCGCATTAAAAAATTACGGGCATCAAAATATGTAACCTTTTTGGCGTACATTTTCAACTGTCAGATTAAAGTGTTGAAATTAACAAAGTAATAAAATATTTTTTAACTAGCTGACCCGACAGACGTTGTCGTATCTTAATTGCAATCAATTTGTGGGTGACAAGTTTTTGAAATTGTTGTAAGAAAATGGTTCAAATGAGAAAAACCCAATCAAAAAGGATTTTCAGCTCTTCCCTTCTAAGAAAATCTTCAGTGTTTTTTTTTTCATTTTTTTCCACGAGCATGCATCAAGAAAGTGATGAATCGTGCCCCCAGCGCTTAATTGGCTTATCTACCATTAGATTCAAAGATGACCTTTCAATGACATTGTTTTAGCAATCACATTACACACAATCTGAGTTAAGAAAAAATATATAAAACACGATAATGTGAGAGTTATTTTAAATATTTTTTTAATCAATATCCAGTTTTCATGAGACACATTGGTTCAGTACACATACAAACATTGCTAAACTCGTGTGAAATTACCTCTGATGGACATAAGACAAACAAGCATCTCTCCACACCACGCACAAGAGTTTAGTCTCTTTTTGGTGAGGTATAGCGTAGCAACAATTTAATCAACAAAGAAAACAAATGTATCAGGAATTTATTTCAAATAAAAACAATAAAAAAAGCACTACGGGGACGAAATGTCAACGAGAAGAAAGAAGTGTGTAAAGATAGTCCAGAATAGAGACGCATCTGCATAGTGTCTGGCCACCCATAACGAAATTTCAGCTTAATACAGAAACAATAACAGAACTCATGCAAGTACACGAGAGTTTTTGTTTAATACAATGTATACATGAGTGTGAATAACATTGAAAGTATTTTGAAGAACGGAGGTTAAAATTAGTTTAAAAATGTGAAATAAAGTCGGTTTGAATGGCAAGGAACGCGGCTCATCTAAGGAAAGCGCAACACGAACCCGCAACTTCTGGGCACGCTATTGCAACTAGTCACTGCACCACTGAGCCACAAAGGCGTAACAATTACCTCCGCAGAAACTCATAAAAAAAAATCGTTGGAATTGTGGGTATTAGCATCCATAAAGTCATTTTACCATCAATATTTGAAACACTCTTATTTTATAATCTGACGTTTCATAAATTTTATATAGTGTATCAGTTGAGTTATAGGTTGGTATGAGGCTGACCACCCATGCTTTAAAAAATGGTTCGCTTTGCCAATGTCACCTTTGTTTCAGGGAAGGACGGCAAGAGTTGCAGGGTGTATGTCCATTTGAGGTTTGGTTTTACATTGTACACATTCAGCATTTGTAAGCGCGAACTTACACGCGTCTGTTTGTGGGCATGCATTTGATATGAGTTTTGAATGTTAATGTATCTTTGCAACTTAGATTATAGATTATAGTACAATTATTAAAACTAGTATGCAAGGATCGAAAAAAAGTTGCGTTTGATCTGCAATGTTGGCTGTTAAGGTTTTCAAATTATCATATTGTATATTGTATTTTATAGATATTTGTTTATCTTATTTTCATTTCTTGATTTAAAAGTTGGGATAAGGCAGACCACCCGTACTGTACAAACTGGTTCAATTTTACAAATGTCACCCTTGTTTTAGGAAAGCGTAGCAAGAGTTTTCAATGTTCATGTTCATTTGAAGTTTATTTCTTGTTTGCTTGAGGGCATGCATTAAAGATGAATCGTAAATGTTTATTAATATTTCCAACATAGATCTATAGAAAGATAAAATAAAATTTATCCGCCTTATCCATTAGATTTGTCAAACCAAAATCTGGTTAAAACTTAAAACTGATTTTCGTATGAAAAATCTGACTTGACGCTGAATTAAAAAATAATAAATTTATGAATAAAGGGGTATGCAAGTATATAACATTTCATGTCATGAATTTTATTATATTTCACATATTTACACATAAGAAAACAAATTCCACGCCCTTTGTAAGATCAAGTCATATCATTAAATTAAAGATGACTGAGGAATCTTTTCGTATCGCGTTCTGTAGCACGCTCTATAGTTTTTTCGCTTTTACTGCAGAAATGGTGTAAGTACTTCTTTATAATAATATCCAAGGGATCGGACATTGAAATCGTTGTAAATATAAAGCAATAAAAATAATCACACAGCTTTGTAGAGGCTCTGGCCACCCATAGCAAAATGGTGACAGAGTTACAGTTACAGTACAATGACAAATTGCTTTTTTGAGTTTTTTCGGGTTAGACCATGTTCTATTCACATCTTTTCTATCTGCCGATGCGAAGTTTCGCTTTCAGGAGCAAAAAGCATTTTCAAGGCTGGTTATCAAAGCTGCACGGCGGCGGTTCGCGATCGCTTGCCGTTGGTTACTGTCTATAAATACGATGCGTTTTTCTCGTCTAAATTGAAATTTTTAAAATTTTATTTCCGTGCAACTTTTGCTTACCTTCCCTGAAATAAGGTTGACTATAGCAAAGTGAACCGTTTTTACAGTGTGGTTGGTCAGTTTTATAATTAGCTGACGAGCTTGGTCGTCGCTATAGAAAGCTCCAATTATCAAGCAAGACTCAGTTGCTGATGAACGCTGTATAAGAACCTTTAACTAATTTTAGTATTTCGTTAAAAATAATTTTTGTAATGCCTTATACTCCAGGGATATAACACTACTTAGAAAGGTACATACAGGTATATAGGGTAACTTCTTTCCGTGTTTTCCCTGGAGGCGTCGTATATGGCGAGTGGAAACTATGTCTAATCTAATCTAAGTTGCAAAGATATGTAACATTGGGGATTCAAATTACATGCATTCTCACAAGCAGACACGTACAAGTTCGCGCTTGCGCATGCCGCATATGAACATACAACATAAAAACCAAATCTCAAATGGACATACAAATGTGTAAATCTAAATTAAATTTTTAGTCAAGACTTACTTTTAAGTACCCAGTAACTTGCACGCTGGGCTCGTTATTTTTACAAGTTAACTATAAAAGTATAAGGCAAGCTTTAACGTTAAGTTTAAGCGGAACCTGCTAATGGGAAATGCTTGGGTTAACTCGAAGCTTTTTCACGCGATCTTTGTATGGGGGATTTACATAAAGGCATTCTTACCTTTGCTATACCATCGTAATGAGGTCTTATTTGAAATTAATTAAAATAAAAAATATGTCTGTTCATAAAACTAAGTATGTGTCAGTTTGAATGTTTTTACTTAATCTGATCTTAAAAGTATTTTCAATTATATTCGACGCACTACAATCGACTATATTATCAAAGTGGGTTGTTAAAAACAAAGCTTATGCTATTGACTAGTGATATCTGTGGACTATAAACTATTTCAACAAAAATATACACTATTTCCGTTTCACCTTACTTAACCACAAATCGCCCTTAGTTAGAAAGAGAACAAAGATCTTTACAATGTCATTTAGTTGTAAGTAAACAATAAAAACTGGGTTGGAACTACGAAATTTTTCCATAAAGTTGGTAGTTTTGAAACTGACGCCTGCGCGAACATTGTGCGCATGGGTTGTAAAGCTTTAGATAAATTTGACATATTTTTAAGTAAAAAGGCCTTATTGAAGACTGTCATATAATTATTATGTTTCGAAACACAACATCGCGCCTTGCGCGATAACACCGACAAATCAACATACATATGTACGTACATTTCATTTCATAATATTAGATTTGAAAAGTAAAGTGTTTAGTGGTTGAATGTCACGCCACGTGAAAACCAACAAGGTGCTTGAAGTGCATTAAATATTTATGATTAACGCAATTAATTCGCAGACGATTAACCGAGAGAGATGGCAACCTGCAGCACCGAGCTCGGCGGGCAGACGTTAGCATGCGATGTCTGGACACTCAAAATGCTGTATGTATAATTACTATGTGAGGGTGTCGAGTCGAAAACTAACAAAGCGGAAAACAGCTTTCAGCAGTTTATTTCAAAATGGGCACTTTGTAAAGGTGTGATGATGATGATGATGATCAACACCGTTCCCTAAAAACTACAAGAGTGTATATCCATATTGTAGCGTATTTCTAGTTATTCAGTTTTCTTTTATATGTAGCAGTTGTTATCATTTCATTTTCTTTTTTATAAACTAGAGCTTTGTAACATTGGACACAATTTATGATGATGAAGATGATTTATATAGCGCCGTTTCGTGACTACTGTCACTGCAAAGGTGTTTTCAGCCTTGACGCGGCGGTGAAGAAGTGGGTCTTCATTCCGCTCTTGAAGCTCTCAATTTCTGCTTTGGCGCGCACTTCTGGGGGCAGCTGATTCCAAGTGGACGGTCCAGCAATGGCGAAAGTGCAGTCTCCGAACACTGAGTTTTTTTTCCTGCATGGTACGCCAACAGTGATTAAACCACTGTGGACAGATCGCAAAGTGAGCTCCATAACGCTTAACTCTTCCCGATTATCAGTTCCTGCAGATACTCCGGCGCCATTCCTTGCAATGCCATATGTACAGTGAGACCCAGCTTAAATTTTATCATTTCTGGGATCCTTAAACAGTGGAGCTTCTGTAGGAGTGGGGTAATGTGGCAGTACTTGTTCTGATCATAGATGATACGAGCACTGGCATTCATGACTGATTGCAATCTGTTGAGTTGGCACTTCGGTTGAGCCGCGTATATGCCATTGCAGTAGTCCACTTTTGGCACAACAAAGGCGTTTACCAGAGCTTGAATGGAATCTGGCGGTAGGTAATTCAGCAGTCTTCACTAGCTTCAGCTGTCTGAGGCCATGGAAGCCCGAGCTGACATTGCTGCTTATTTCTTTGATGAGGCATAGGAAGCTATCGAAGCTCCTAGTAATTTCACATTGCTAGATGTATTAAATTCTGCTTTAAAAATTGGGACTGGAGAGAGATCTATTAGGTCTGTGACATTATTCCAATCCTATAACCAATTAGCATTATTTTGAAGCAATACAACTATCATAGCCATTCATTTAAAAAATATACCATCGAATCGATGTGCATCTTCAATGACTTTTCTGCAAATTTGATTTTCCATATTATTGAATGCTGTTCCATCATCAAGCTTATCTGAGACTGGACCCGTTCTTGGATCTTCAGCCACTCAAGAGGCTGCATTTTATTACAAACACAGGAAGCACTTTCCTTATAACATCTATATATATAATACCCTTCGCCGTCGTCGTTCGCTTACAATTTAAATTTTCAAAATTAATGCCATCACAGAAGATGAAAAACATTCATGATCAATGGCAAATTAATTTTTGTATATATGCTGCAAAGCTGCGAGCTTTCGCGTTTGTGTTTAAAAATGTATGAAAACTTTTTTCAATAAATCTGTTTGTTCATACTGAAATTGCATGGAACTATATTGACATCTAGCGGCAAAACGTGAAAGTTTTTTTTACATTTTCTTTTATTTCATGCAAATTAAAAAAAAAAAAAAAAACAAAATGGATTTCAATCTGTAATCTAAGTTGCAAACATATATAACATTTGAGATTCATATTACATGCATTCTTACAAGCAGACATGTATAGGTTCGCGCTTACATATGCTGCATGTGTATTTACAACATAACAACCCATTCCAAATGAACATAAGCCCTGCAACTATTGTCAACCTTCCCTGAAACAAAGGTGAAATTTGCAAAATAAACCATTTTTTTAAGTATGGGTGGTCAGCCTCATACCAACCTATAAGTCAACGAAATTATTTTGTGTATTTCTTTACATAATCTAAGTTGCAGAGATACATACCATTTGAGATTCATATTAAATGCATTTCCACAAGCAGACAGGAATAAGTTCGCGCCCACAAATGCCCCATGTGGACTTAAAAAATAAAAATAAAATAATCTTAAATGAACGTAAGCCCTGCAACTCTTGCCGACTTTTCCTCAAACAGAGATAAAATTTTCATGGTAAACCATTCTTACAGTATGGGTGGTCGGCCACATACTAACCTATAAGTCAAGGAAATTATTCTGTTAAGTTCTATAATTTAAGTTGCAAAGATACATACCATTTGAGATTCTTATTAAATGCATTCCCACAAGCAGACAGGTATAAGTTCGCGCTTACAAATGCCCCATGTGGACTTATAACCTAAACACCTAATCTCAAATGAACATAAGCTCTGCAACTCTTGCCCATCTTCCCTCAAACAGGGGTGACGTTGGCAAAGTGAACCATTTTTACAGTATGGGTGGTCAGCCTCATACCAACCTATAAGACAAGGAAATTATTTTGATTTCTATTCTTTATAATCTGTAATCTAAGTTGCAAAGCTATATTACATAGTTATATAACAGTGACAAAACGATACATAACCAAATAACAAAGTAACAAAACAGCACAGTGACAAAAAAGCACGGGGACAAAACAAACTGAAAAAACAGGAAAGTGACAAAAGAGCACAGTGACAAAACAGCACAATGACAAAACAGCACGGTGATAAAACAGCACAGTGGTCTAACAGCACAGTGACAAAACGGCACATTGATAAAAAAGCACGGTGACAAAACAGCACAGTGACATAACAGCACAGTGACAAAACAGCACGGTGACAAAACAGCACAGTGATATAACAGCACAGTGACAAAACGGCACATTGACAAAAAAGCACGGTAACAAAACAGCACAGTGACAAAACAGCACAGTGACAAAACAGCACAGTGACAAAAAAGGACGGTGACAAAACAACACAGTGACAAATCAGCTCAGTGACCAAACTACACGGTGACAAAACACCACAGTAACAAAACAGCACAGTGACAAAGCAGCACGTTGACAAAACAGCATAGTGACAAAACAACACGGAGACAAAAAAGCACAGTGAAAGAACAGCACAGTGACACAACAACACGGTGACAAAACAACACGGTAACAAAACAGCACAGTGACAAAACAGCACAGTGACAAAAAAGCACAGTGACAGAACAGCACTTTAACCAAAAATCACAGTGACATAACACAAGTACACTAGCAGACTCGTAAAAGTTCACGCTTACACATGCTGCATGTGTACTTACAACATAAACACATAACTCAAATGAACATAAGTGCAACTCTTTTTGCACTTATGTTCATTTGAGTCAAAAAAAATAATATTTGCATACACTATCGATGTATTTATTATATTAAGGTATAACCGTTTACAGTGCGGGATATTCCCAGTATTTTAGTTATTTTATCAAAGCCTAACAAATCTAAGTAAATGTTCTTTTACAAAAACTGCGTGTTTTTATTTTACATGTTTTTTAATACTACGAAGTTTAACGCGAGGAAACTATGTGCAATATAAACATTTCACAAATGTTAAGGGGTTGGGCTGCGTAGCAGCCAGGGGCAACGCCCCTAGTCTTTTAAATTGTGCAATGAAAAAGAAGGAAATGTAAGAAAAGGGTGATGGATATGAATAAACCATAAGAGGTACGCCAGAATAGGAAAAAAATGAAGGCAGCTCTGCAAAAGCTCTGCGCACCCTTAGCGAAATGGTAACAGAGTTACAGTCACAGCATAAAACTTTAATAAATATGGGAAACCAATTAGGAGTTTACGGTCTTTAGTAACAAAATCATCGCCAGTGAAAGCAAGATGATGAGAAATTAGATGTTCGTAAAATGGTAATTTCCAGTCAAAACAGACATTAAAATATCCGAAATTTAAAATAATAATTAGATGGCTCTATTTTGGGTGTAAAATTTAATGTTTCGTGAAACCTTGTAATTAAGTTATTAGTTCTTAAAATATTCAAACGACAGATTATACTATGAATACAAAAAGCCCTTTTCTAATGTTTTAAGTAGCGGCATATGATTGAGTTATTAATTAAATTATCATACGTAATTATTCAATAATCTAACGTCCAAAATAACAAATTTCATCAATAAAAAATCCATCAATTTCCATGTTAATCTATAACTTTATACATAAACGGCAGCAATTATCTTTTACAAAGTTTAAATTGAGAAAAAAAGTAACATGATGAAGAATAAATAAATACTAAAGAAGAAATTATAAACCATGAAAAATGTAAGGATGCCTTACAACCCCTGACGCCTTTCCCTTAAACCGTGGAGGCATTAGCGAAAGTAAACCAAGTTTAAAAACTTGGTTTACTTTCGCTAAGCAGCATGGGGATCAGCCTCATACCAATTTCATAAAAACCAAGAAACAAGTCTTGATCAAGGAGATGAAAAGGGAACTACCATCATATTTAGTCAAGTAAGTGCTATCTTTAAATTTGTTATTTCCAAATTGTTGGACTTTGGGCTAGTTTTATTTGTGGGCATGCATGAAATAAAATACACTACAAATACAAACTTTACATGAACATCAACCTTGCAACTCCTGCCAAAGTTCCCTGACACCGGGATGGCATTTACCAAGATGAACCATTTTTATAGCATGGGGGTCAGTCTCATACCATAAGTAGGTAAAGAAATAGCAAGTAAAATATTTAAATGTATGAAACACATACAGCTAATGGACCATTGGAGAAGATAATAACATGGATGTAAGTAAAACTGATTCAAGACAGTTTAAAAATTTAGAGAAAGATATCTGGAGTATTGGTGGATTACAGTGCTGTAAGGGTATGTGATTGGAGAAGAAACGCCATGGACAAGACAGGCTGTCGAGCAGTGTTTGATGAAGGAAGCCAAAACACATCTCAGCTTTTTGCACCAGACGATGATGAAAAGAGAATCAACCAATGTCCAGCAGTGGATCGAAAGACGCTAACAACAACAACAAAAAATGAACAAGAATCCTTTGAGCATGACTTTAATGAATTAATTATTCAAATTGGATCAATTAATTTAATCCCGCAGGGTTCAAACCAGTGACCTCTTGATTGGCCATCACGCACCAGTGCTTTAACCATGAAGCGCATGCTCTAACATCGGTAATGCTCAGCTTCTCCCCTCGCAGAACAACCAGTTCCTCTCCATCATATTATTGTGACGCCTTCCTCCTCTATATGAGTAGACTACTTTACTATTGGATACGCTTGAGCGATCACAACTAGCTCTGCATCATAAAAGTCAGAGGCGCCTTTGCTTTAATCAAACTGAATCAAACGATGCAACGTTGCATTTAAGGATGATCATGTTATGGTATATTCTATCTTAATTGTTGTTCCAACAAAATAAGACGATTCTACTGGAATTTATATGAATCTTAAGAGATCAAGTAGCTAATGTGATCCATTCAATACGTCAAAATACCACAGTGGATGAGATGAGATGAGAACACTAAACGAAATGAATCAGACTAGGCAACGTTGCATTGAAGGATGAACATGTTATGGTATAACTCTATCACTTTTGGTGTTCCAACAAAATAAGATGATCTTGTGGCAATATATACGGATCTTAATAGATAAGTAACTAATGTGATCCATTGAATACGTCAGAAGAGCACAATGAATGAGATACAACAATAAATTTAAAAAAAACCTGGAGAGGACAGTGCAAATTATGAAACTTTGAATACCCGCCTCTCTGCGAGGTTATGAGCAAGATTCTTCAGAATAACATCGATGGAGCTATGAGAATATGTTTTCATTTTTTTTTGCCTTGCGTATTGTCTTATGTAGATTTTGAGCAGCAAAACGTTGGATTAGACTAGATAGCATTTAGACCAGATGCTAGGTTGCCACATATTTTCTAATTCATAGCTTTACAAAAGGGTGTAATGTGTTTGTTTGGAGTGCGTCAAGCGAGGAAACGGTGAGTTTATGCAAGTAGTTAGCCAGTCTACTTATCTTATAGCTTCGCAATTATAATTTCACGTTTAAACTCAACCAAAAGTGCGTGGAAATTGAAAAACTCACTAGAGGCGTTGTTTTAGTATAAATAAAATTCATGATAAAACGCAATGGGCTCAAGTTGTTTCCTTGGGAACTCCCATCGCGTTTCAATTACAAGTTTAGGTTTAAAGTCTAACGAAAAAATGCATGGAAAATAAAACGCTCACTGCAAGCGCCTTTTTATTTTTCATGAATTTATTTGTAAAAGGCAGTGGGCCCATGTTGGTACCTTGGGGCACTCCCCTCGCTTTACAATTATAATTTTATACATGTGATTAGAGGTTATTAAGTGCGGAACATGCATCGGCGCGGGCACAGGAGCTAAACACTTGTATTCTGGCGATGAGCGCCGTTTAGAGACAATTACTACATACTTTTTAAATTGCTAAGTTTGTAGCGAGCACATACTGGGCAGTCACCACCGTAACATTCTTCAGACTGATCTTACTTCCTTGGCATCATAATAATGGAGCAAGTGAGCGTCGGTAGCTTATCGAGAAGGTATGGAAACTCTCCTTTTTTTTTCTTCAACACTCGGTATTTTCTTCTGATCTAAGTTTTTTAACCATCAAAATCTTCGCAAGCTGGGAAAAGCACCACTTTGAAATGAAGCAGTTAGACATATATTTATATTTTAAGGAATCCTGTGCGGCAGACTCTCTTGATTTCAAAGACTCTAGGGGGCACTTGTTGTAGTGCCGCAGAGTGTGATGTTGGGGATGTGGCGGTCAATGCCTTGATCCTTTGTAGCAAGGCTGTTAGCTGAGTAGTGTAGTGGTGTGTGTTGCGTTGGCTTTGTTTAGAGACACTGAAAGGAATTGGCGATTGATAGATCGGCGCAGGTCACTTCTATAATCTATCTATTATCTAAGTTGCAAGGATATATTCATTCAAAGCTCTCAGATGTATGCCCACAAACAAACACGTGTAGTTCGCGCTTACAAATGCTGATTGTGTACTTACAAATAAAATCCAAACCTCAAATGAACATAAGCCCTGCACTGCAACTCTTGCCGACATTCCCTGAAACAGGGGTGACTTGCTGTCTAAAAATCAACAAGAGAGAGTTCCAGTCTCGCCAACTCAACAACTGTTCTCCATTGTATTTGTTCATTGGTATGTATTTATTGTTTGATAACATTAATTCATTTTAAACTGGCGCTCCTGTTCTTTGCCAGAATTCACCATACAGAAGAGGCAGAAAAAAGTACTGATGAAGTCGCATCAAAAATTAAACAAAGCTTAAATTCTAGTACAACTTCTAACCACGTTGCGCTCATCGGAAGCTAAGTCGGCCAGTCCTCTTACCTGTGAAAATAAATAAATTTCACACACCACATGTTGCAAGAATAGAAGGATGTCGTGGTAGAGGAAGACCGAGAAAGGTATGGATGGATCAAATTTCCGAAATAGCGAATGAATGGGATATCCAGAGTCATAATAAAAGGAGAGCTTGTATGAAAAAGGTTATGACTCTGAATGAAATGAAAGAAGTATGTAAGGACCGAAAAAAGTGGCGGCTGATCTGTAATATAGGCGGCTAAGGCCAAGAATCATTTTTCATTTTTATAGATGTTTTGTGGATTTTCTAGTGTTTGTTTGTTTGTATAACTGTATGTAATTAATTGCTTGTATTTCTTGACTTATAGGTTGGTATGAGGCTGACCACCCATACTGTAAAAAATGGTTCACTTTGCCAATGTCACCCCTGTGTCAGGGAAGGTCGGCAAAAATTGTAGGGCTTATGTTTATTTGAGGTTGGATTTTATTTGTAAGTACACATTCAGCATTTGTAAGCGCGAACTACACGTGTTTGTTTGTGGGCATACATTTGAGAACTTTAAATGAATATATTCTTGCAACCTAGATTATAAATTATTATAGATTACATGCTCATTGCCTGATAGATTGATATGAGGCTGACCCTCCGTGCGTACAAATTAATTCACTTTTGCTAATGCCACCCTGGTTTCAGGGAAAGGTGGCAAGAGTCGCAAGGTTTATGTTCATGTTGTTTATTTGTATGCACACATGCAGAATGTGTAGATGTGAACCTACATGTGCCTTTCTGTGAGCCTTAAATGCTAGCATATATTTGCAACTTAGATTATAGATGATAGATTATAGGTATGAGAGCCTTATGGAGATAACGCTTAAATAGAAGTTGCACTGTATGTGAAGCTCTGTTGCGTTTAAAGTTTAATTTAAAAACTCTGTATAATTTTGTTTAGGAATATTGGAGGCGTAGCGTGTTATGACCAGAAAACTGATTAACAAGGTAAAAAGGAACGCCGCCATTAAAATTGTTAACTTCCCGTGAAAAAAGAGAAAGCCGAATCTAATTATAAAGTTTAGAAATCTGACACAACGGGCTTTAGGTGGTCGATTGAAATATTGGATGTAATGTAATTTTTAACAGAAATTTATATATATATGTAATACTCCGGGCCTACAACGGTTCCATGCTAGAACGACACAGTGACAAAACGATACATGACATAACGACACATGATAGAACAACACAATGACAGTACATTACAATGACAAACACGTTACAGGTTTGATGTTTGTGAAGTTTTTTCATGTGCCGTTCATGGTATGTTCTGTTTTAGGTATGTAATGTCTTGTCATGTGATGTTTTGTCCTTGTGTTGTTTTAACATAATGATGTATTTTCTGTGTGGTTTTGTAATAGTGATGTCTTTTCCTTGTGTTGTTTTGCCATAATCATGTATTTTCATCGTTTTAGTGTCGTTTTGTCATGCGTCGTTCTGTCATGTGTCGTTATGTCATGTGCCGTTCTGTCATGTGTTGTTATGTCATAGTGTTCTTTTTTATGTGTCGTTATGTCATTGTGCTGTTTTTATGTGTCGTTCTTTCTTGTGTCGTTCTGTCATGTGTCGTTCTCTCATGTGTTATTCTGGCATGTGTTGTTCTGTCATGCGTCGTTCTGCCATGTGTCATTCAGTCATGTGTCGTTATGTCATGTGTCGTTTTCTTATGTGTCATTCTGTCATGTGTCGTTTTCTCATGTGTTGTTCTGGCATGTGTTATTCTGTCATGTGTCGTTATGTCATGTGTCGTTTTCTCATGTGTTGTTCTGGCATGTGTTGTTCTGTCATGTGTCGTTATGTCATGTGTCGATTTAACAATGTGCCGTTCTACCTTGTCCCCGCTTACAACACAGCATGGAATACCTTATTATGGAACGGACCTTCAATGATATAATTATTGTTTATAATCGACTAACACATATTCAAAATCCAATCTAAAGTTAATTTCTAAATTGATTCTGACTACTAGTGAAAGGATTTCCGATGTACAGTCCGGCTTTATGGCCGGTAGAGGCTGTGTTGATCAGATTTTTACTCTACGACAACTTGTTGAAAAACAATTGTCGGTGAGGCGGAAGCTGTTCACGGCCTTTGTAGATCTGGAAAAGGCTTTTGACTCAGTAGACAGAGGTATGTTATGGGATGTTTTGAAAGCATACGGAGTGAATGGGGCTCTCTTAGGTGCGGTGCATGCAAACTATGAAAATAGTAAGGCATGTGTCCGTATTGATGGTGAGTATAGTGAGTGGTTTGAAGTTTATAAGGGTGTGAGGCAAGGATGTGTGATGAGTCCATGGCTATTTAACATAGTCATGGACAAGTGTGTCAGAGATGCTCGACTTAATGATTGTGGATTGATGATAGGAGAGAGCAAAGTGAGTGTTCTACTGTATGCAGATGATGCAGTTCTTGTATCTGATTCAGCAGTAGAATTGCAAACAATGCTCTCTAGATTGAATGAAGCTTTGAAAGGTAACCATTTGAAGTTGAATGCAAGTAAGACGAAAGTATTGATTTTTGAAAGAGATGATGAAAGTATGAATTTAAAATTAATGGAATGAATGTTGATGTCGTAAATGAGTTTGTGTACCTGGGAAGTAAGTTTGAAAAAGATGGAAGAATGACCGGTGAATTTGAAAGAAGAATAATGAAAGGCAGGTGCGTACTGGGTGCTACCGCTAGCATCGCCAGGAACCAGAATCTCTCAAAAAATGTTAGATTGGCGGTGCACGGTGGTATACTAGTGCCAACCTTGATGTATGGAAGTGAAGCCTGGACGGTGAGTGAAAGGGAAATTAGTAAAGTCCATACAGTAGAAATGGACTATCTAAGAAGTATGATTGGGAAAAAACGAAGTGACAGAGTGAGGAATGATTTTGTAAGAGAAGAATGTGGTGCAAGGGAAAGTGTGAAAGTGAAGATTAAAAGAAGTATGTTAAGATGGTTCGGGCATATGGAGAGAATGAGTGATGAAAGATTGACGAAGAAAGTATATGTTGCTAAAATAGATGGATGTCGTGGTAGAGGAAGACCGAGAAAAGTATGGATGGATCAAATTTCTGAAATAGCGAATGAATGGGATATCCAGAGTCATAATAAAAGCAGGACTTGCATGAAAAAGGTTATGACTCTGGATGAAATGAAAGAAGTGTGCAAGGACAGGAAGAAGTGGCGGCTAATCTGCAATGGTGATTTCTAATGTTGGTGTATTAATTTGCTACATTTTTTGCATAGGAAATTTCTGACTTTTTTTGTATAGATTTCTTTGTAAGGTTTTGTTCTTTTATATATTTAAATGTAATTTTTTATTCATATTCCTTGACTTATAGGTTGGTATGAGGCTGACCACCCATACTGTAAAAAATGGTTCACTTTGCCAATGTTACCCCTGTTTCAGGGAAGGTCGGCAAAAGTTGTGGGGCTTGATGATGATGATGATGATGATGATGATTTGTATAGCGCCGTTTCGTGACTGCTGTCACTGCAAGGGCGCTTTCAAGCTTGACGCGGCGGTGAAGAAATAAGTCTTCATTCCCTTCTTGAAGCTCTCGATCCCTTCCTTGGCACGCACTTCAGGAGGCAGCTGGTTCCAAGTGGACGGTCCCGCAACGGCGAAAGCGCGGTCTCCGAACACTGTACATCTTTTTCTGTGTTGAGTGCTGACAGATGTAAGAGCACTGTCGGCAGATCGCAGAGTGAGCCCCCTCTCGCTCAGACTCCTCGGTAGTATAAGCTCCTGCAAGTACTCTGGCGCCACTCCATGCAGCGCTTTGTGTACCGTGAGGCCCAGCTTAAATTTAATCCTTTCTGGGATCCTCAACCAGTGAAGCTTCTGCAGGAGTGGAGTAATGTGGCAGTACTTGCTCTGACCATAAATCAGGCGGGCGCTGGCGTTCATTACAGACTGTAATCTGTTTAGCTGGCATTTTGGTTGTGCAGCATAGATACCGTTGCAGTAGTCTACCTTGGAGATGACGAAGGCATTTATCAGCGCCTTAATGGCGTCAGGTGGTACGCAATTTCTTGCTTGTTTCAGCTGCCTGAGACCATAAAAGCCAGAGCTGACAGTACTGCTAATTTGTTTGTCCAGGCAAAGGGAGCTGTCTAGATGGACTCCTAGCAATCTTACATCGCTGGATGGAACAATGTTAGCGCCAGAGATTGTTACTGGAGAATGATCTATTAGGTATGCTCTTCTGGCCGTGGTTAACCACATAATCTCCGTTTTGTTAGGGTTGAGCATCAGACGATGTGATCGCATCCAAATGTTTACATCTGCGACGCATTCCGCCACCGTTGATTTTTGGCTTATGTTCATTTGAGGTTTGGATTTTATTTGTAAGTACACATTCAGCATTTGTAAGCGCGAACTACACTTGTTGGTTTGTGGGCTTACATCTGAGAGCTTTAAATGAATATATCCTTGCAACTTAGATTATAGATTATTATTATAGATGTGATGGGACTTAGTATTAACTCACAATAACAATAATAATAATAATAGTATGATTTATTAGGTGAGTGCTGTTTTGTGTTGATTAAACCTCAAGAGCCCTCTGCAAAATTGGTAACTTAACGTAACACTAATAATAAAAGAGATTTAAAATATTACCTTGTATGAATGGGTTTGGAGACCTAAAAGGCATCAGCGTTTGAAGTTAGCTAATGTCTTATATTTACAAGTTAATTAATAAATTCACAATTTCACAATGTAAATTCAATTCACAGAAATATTTTTGATATTTAGACACTAAAAATGAACAACTTTATGTTAAAATAACAATGAAATGTAAATTAAATCAAATTTTCTAACTTTCAAGAACGCCACTGTTTCACTAGCAAAAATTACAGCAATATTTTTTTTACTTACATAAGTCATCTGTCAAACTTATAATTAATGATTCGGATCTTATAAATAAAATAAATAAATAAAATATTAAATTTTAACTAGGACGATACATATAATAAAATACGTAATTTCATGACATAATTTTTTTTCAATCTTCAGTATTTTTTTGCTACCTTTCTGAGTTTGTTTGGATTGATTTCATAGATTTTGTAAACATTTTATTATTGACTCAATGAGGTCCGCACGTGAATTGGCATAGACAATATTGTGACGTCACCTGGCAGGGTTGCTAAGGAAAAGGCAAAAAAATGTTTTGTTACTCAGTAAATTTTATTGAGCTGAAACAAGATGAATCTATATTCTTAAATTAAAGTTCTTATATTAAAACACTGTTTACTTTCACTTAGTTTATTAATACACTAACGTTTTCGATCACTCACAAGCACCATCAAAGTTACCAGTGTTGTAATAGAATAAATATTCATCATGTTTTAGTTATATAAAATTTACCAAGGAACAAGTATGAAATTTCACAATGTCAATACACAAACCAAACAAAAAAGAGAAAAAAATTCCAAATTCCTCCTTTAAACGTTAGTGCTGGATTTTTATTTGTGTCGTTTTCTTCTACCAATATTGTTTCAGAGTTAAGATTAAAAACATTATTCCAAAATGAGACTCAAAAACTAACCTCAAATTTTTTTGGATTTTAATAACAAAGCATAATAATATATAAGCACTTATAATATACAATTAAGTAGAGCGTACTCCCAATTTCAAATCACCCCTACATACTTTTGATCAATTAATTTATCGAGTGTCCCTTATATTAACCATTACAAACACCCTCCCGCCTCCATACAACCAAACTAATTAAAGTTGTAACTAGTTCCCGCATCCAGGAACAAGGTTTGTATGAAGGCGCACCACTCTTGCACCTATATTGCTTTCAATCTAGCTAGAATTGGGATCAGTTTTTAAGCAGTGTACAAAGGAAACACTGTATGTAAGTACCTATTATTTTTATACTTCAAATCAAGTGTAATTTGAAAATTAGATTTTAAGATTGTTTACAGCTGCATGGAAAAGGAATCTTGTACTGGATCAAGGGCTGGAAGTCTCATCACCACGGTAATTCTTACCTAACGAATATCGGTAATATTTGTATGAAGACCTGTCAATCCAAGATGGCCGCAAGTGAACAGCTGATTAGTCTATAATCAGAACTACTCGCAGAACGGTTCATACCTATTCGTCCCTTTGCAGTCGATATCAAAACTTTGAAGACTTTGTTTTTCACAACTCATTCCTTGATACTTGTTCCTTGACTAATAGGTTGGTATGAGGCTGACCTCCATGCCGTAAAAACCTGGTTTACTTTTGCCAATACCACTCAGGTGCTCAATCGTCTTCTATGTCGAGTTTTTTTTTCAACATTGGATGATAGTTGAAGGAAGTCGGCAATGAGCCGCAACGTTTGCCAGACGAATTTTGCAACGATCATTTCAGATTCATATTAAATGCGTTCCAATAAGCAGACACGTATAAGTTCGCATTTACACATACCGCATGTGGACTTACAACATAAAAACACAATCTCAAATGAACATAAGCTCTGCAACCATTGCTGGGCTGTCCTGAAACAGAGGGGATATTGGCAAAGTGAACCATTTTTTACAAGCCGTGGTCAACCTTATACCAACCTATAAGTCAAAGAAAGTGATGGTTGTATGAGCTCCCGATTTACCCTCATTCCTACTCTAAATCCTGGATTGGAAACTATGTACGGTTGTGAGTGGTTCCGTTAAAATAGAACAACCCGAGGAAACTGGAGACTATCTGAGACAAGCACCCTTTCCTATTCCGACCGTGAAATTCCTTTATGTAATTGAACGAGAAGTGCGAGTAACAGGAGAAAAAGTTTTTACCTGCAGCCATCTAATCTCTATGCCTGTGTGAGTGTGTGCCCTCTTCTAAAAGCTTACAAATTCTAAAGATGATTTCAAATGGGTGTACATTATTTTTGTATGGATTCAGCAGGAAGGAACATTCTATAGAGGTAAAAATAGACAATGAATGTAGAAATCCTTAAAGAACCATAAAAAAAACATCTCGACCAAAATGAGTCGTTCCTATAACAGTATAACACAAACTTAATTCTTGGTTGAATATTTCGTTTCGGTGTATATATTCCGGATCGATGCGATGATAGAACGAGTTTTGTCATGTGATGTTCTGTCATGCGATGTTATGTCATGGGACGTTGTGTCATGTGTTGCTTTGTCACTGTGCTCTTCTATCCTATTACCGTACGAGTATATTACCTCTTTTGAACGATGGCATCTGAAATTTAGAGTTACGCAAACGCAAATGCAACTAAGCTGCACATATATTGCAACTAATTGTCAATTTGTCCCCTGAGAGATTGCATGTGACGAGTGGAACCTATTTATTTTCACAGGTAAGGGGCTCAGACTTCACCAAATATTTTATTTTGAAGGAAGAGTTAGCTTGCTCTCGAGTGGGTGGGTATTCTTTATTGTGAAGGCTGAACAAACTTTGCCGGTATTTTATTTTGGAATGCAAGCATTTTACCAACTGGGCTATCGACCGGACTTTTTACGAGCCTAGTCAACGCTACAAAGCCCCAATTCTCAAGCGAGACCCAGCTGTTGTAAGGCTGGATGATGACCGGTCTTTGGTAAAGGTTTATGAATTTTTCAACCCAGCGAAGAGCAAATTTGAAAATATAAATGATATATTTTCTGTGCTCCACCGGGATTCGAACCCACAACCTTCCATTTACGAGTCCGAAGTGTTACCACTGGACTACGGAGCGGTCTTCAACACAGAAATGAGAAACCATTTCTGACACCTTCGGTGTGATGCTGGAGTGATGTTTTCCGGGATCTGTTGCCGTGTTCTGTGGGAGCTGGAGCTTCCGGACGTTTCGCCCATTTCTACGATCGACTTCTTCAGCGTGAAGTATGATGATGAAGATGATCTTGATGAGACCCTCGGTGTGATTCGAACCCGTGCTCTCGGCATGGAATGCAAGCACTCTACCAACTGAACTATCGACCGGACAAAGTGATGACAAAATGAGTTGAACGCGCGGCATCTGAAACCAAACATTATCGCATTTCAAAATAAACCAAATAAAAAAGTGAGTCGATTCTTTTGGCGTCCTCTATCTGCTATTGACTGATCTTTGGAGCTCACATTTAAAGCTCGCATCTGATAGACCTATAAGTTCCAAGTATAGACATGCTGCATGCAGCCGTCGACTGTCTCAAGAGTAGACGAGAAGAAGACCGAAAAGTGGGTGTACTCTGTAACTCTATACTCCGCTGTCTATAATGTATAATCTAAGTTGCAAAGGTATATTAACATTGAAAATCAATATGCCCACAAACATATGTTTGAGCTAACAAGTAATACAAACCTCAAATGAACATAAGCCCTGCAACTTTTGACATACTTCCCTTAAACAGCGGTGGCATTGGTACAGTGAACTTTTTTTACAGCATGGGCGGACAGCCTCATACCAACCTATAAGTTTAAAAAAATCCTGAATTGATTAGAACTTTATTTCTGTTGATGTTCTTTCCCATGTGAAAACCAAAGCGGAACTCTGTGATGATGAACTCGAGCGATGTCCGTCGCAGCCCGCAGCCCGCAACTAAGCTGGAGAGAGAGCGCAACTTCTTACCGCGTTGCTCGCGTAGGATCCTATGTGACGTGTGGAACTTATTTATTTTCAAGGTAAGATGTAATTTAAATTAAAGTAGGGGTCTCCTAGATTCTAATTTCTTATCAGTATTTTCATTTTGGCTTTGAAATAAACACCGTGACGGATAATCATTCTGACATCCTCGGTGGGGATGGAACGCAAGCGTTCTACCAATTGAGTTTTGATGATGACCGGTTTTGCGTCCAGACACGCAGTTAATTCAGACAGCCTATAGGACAGACCTCCCTGCATAGGGCATCAATAGGTCGGCCGGTCAAAGACCTGAACCTTTTTTAGAAATGACGCCTATTATATTTTTTGCCCCGGCAGAGGTAACCAACAACAACAAACCAAGAAATGTCCATTTAATTATTACATAATGAATAATAACGAGGCTTCAAAATGCATCACTTGGAGTCATTTAAAATGTGGATTCATAGACAAATACTTCGTATTCCTTCGGACTGATAGGGTCACAAATGTAAGAGCTGAGAAGAGCAGAAACAGAAAAAAGATTTTTTTAGTGTTGATCTGTTAACACAGTGAAAGTCCATTTTTATAAATATTTAAAAATTGAAATGGTAAAACAAGGTTTTAATTCACTTTATTCTTTTTGTTTTTGCTCGAACATTTTCGTCTAATGAGGCATCTTCAGGAGCAGAATGGTTACAAATATACAGAAAATGGTTACAAATATACAAATGTTACAGATATTTGTAACCATTCTGCTCCTGAAGATGCCTTATTAGGCGAAAATGTTCGAGCAAAAACAAAAAGAATAAAGTGAATTAAAACCTTGTTTTACCATTTCAATTTTTAAATATTTAGAAAAAAGAATTCCTGTTGTATGTGAAGACACGTAAGATCTCATACCTGGGTCGTAACCTGGTTTTGAAAGATTGTAAGGTTGGTTCGAAAATCTAGGCTACATCCTCAACGACACGAAAATGCCCGTTAACCTGAAACGCAGGGTCTTTAAGCCATGCGTGCTTCCAGTAACCACTTATGGCTTAGAAACAAAAGGGCTCACTCAATATAGCGCCAACAGACTGAGGACATGCCAACAAGCCGTTGAAAGGAGGATGCTGGGAATCAGTCTCAGAGACAGGGTTACAAACCAGGATATCCGTAGACGCACTGGTATCACTAATGTTGTACGTACAGCGAGTGGCCTGCTTAAAGTGGTGTTGAGCAGGTCACCTTGCAAGGCAGGACCATGACAGCTGGCTGAAAAGGATCGTCCAGTGGCGATCCAGTATGTCCAACAGGGGAGTTGGGAGACATCAACGAGGTGGCTGGACGACATCAAGAGAACTGTAGGCAGAGGATGGCTGAATACAGCAGTCGATCGACAGAAATGGAAAGGATTGAGGAGACCTACGTACGTCTATAAGACTGATTCCCAGCATCTTCATTTTAATGGCTCTTTGGCACGTCCTCAGTCTGTTGCGCTATACGGAGTGAGCTCTTTTGTTTCCTCGCCATAGGTGGATACTGGAAGCACGCATGACTCAAAGGCCCTACGTTTTAGTGATACAAGCATTCTCTTGTCGTTGAGAATATAGCCCAGATTTCCGAAAGCTGTTACTGATATGATTCTGGTGACCAGAAGGAATTTGTACCGAGTCCATCTAATCTAAGTTGCAAAGATATGTTACATTGGAGATTCACATTATATACATTCTCGCAAGCAGACACGTGCAAATTCGCGCTTGCACACGCCGCATGTGAACCTACAACATAAAAAACCCCAATCTCTAATGGGCATACACCCTGCAACTCTTGCCTTCATTCCCTGAAACAGGGGTGACATTGAATAGGAGTTTTAGGCTTACACGGCCGGCTGATGATGCTGGAGTGATGTTTTCTGGTATCTGTTGCCGTGGTCTGTGGGAGCTGGAGCTTCCGAACGTTTCGCCCATTTCTACGATGGGCTTCTTAAGCGTGAAGTATGATGATGATGCAGATGATCTTGATGAGAACTGTGATGCAGGGGTGACATTGGCAAAGTGAACCATTTTTACAGCATGGGTGGTCAGCCGCATACCAACCTAGAGGTCATGTTAATGGAAAAAGTCAAAATATTAAAATGTTTCGTATCGATGGCAAATAATATGAAGGCGATATCAGGTATCAAAAACCAGCGATGCAGTGCTATAATCAAAATCGCACACTATGTATAAGATTCCGCATCAGCGTCAGAGCTAGTGCTTAAAGTCGCCTACTTAATATGCGGCGGGCGGTGGGTTCGTAAGCAAAACGCCGACAGGTATTGCTTACAAAGGGTATTGACGAAATTTCTGCACAAAAAAATGCATAATGGCCGAAGCTAAAAAATATGCACTCGTTAAAAAATCATGCCATAGCGTCCCCTCAGTGCTTGTTTGACTTATCTACCATTTGATTCAATGATGACCTTTTGCACTTAAACTGCATGAGGGTATAAAAAAAGCTCGTAAATCTTGCAAACCTATCGCTAAAACAAGGGTGGCAATCGTTTAGTGTAAAAACAATAGAAGTCACAGAAACAGGTGCTATATCGTCCCTCAGTGCTTCTTTGGCTTATCTACCATTTGATTTAAAGATGACCTTTCAATTAAATTGTCTTAAGAATCACATTCATCACAAAATAAGCTAAGAAAAAAACGTAAAACACGATGTGAGAGTTGTTTTAAATATTATTAAAACAAATTTCCAGTTTTCATAAGACAAATTGATCCAGTTCACATACAAACATTGCTCGTGTGAAATTTCCTCTGATGAACATAAGACAAACAAGCACTAAGGGGACGATAGATGGGCAAAACCCAAAATATAAATTAACACGCTTAAACTCTATAATAGCGTTTCAAAAAAATGAATGGAAAATATAACACTCACTAGAGGTGATACTTTTGTTTCCATATATATTGTTGGTAAACTCTACGATTGAGTTTAAATGTAATATTTCGTATTCTAATACATATACAAGTACTGGAATTCAAAGTGGACAAATGACTGACATCGATTTGTGTACAAAAAAATGAAATTAGGGAATGATTATAAAAATAAATTATGTAAATTTTGTATTGATTTTTTTAAAACATGAATGCTTTAACCGTCGCAAAAGTCTAATCCGTGATCGGAGAGGTCAAATCAATAAATACTCAAGTTGAGATTTGCCTTTATCAAAAGTGTATACAATTTTATAAGAACACATGCAGCATGTGTAAGCGTGAACTTGTGCGTGTTTGCTTGTGAGCATACATCTCATGTGACTGTGTGAAATGTGAATGTGTGAATTGTTAGATCTTTGTAACTTAGATTAAAGATGGGTATAAAGTCATTGATAACAAAACCAGAATAAAATAAATCTAAATGATAGGACGTGATAATAGGACGTATTAAGCTAACATGGGTTTCCCAGATAGATGCATCTTTTTTTCCTATATTCTAAATTCTACGAGAGAAAACATTGAAGTGTGAAAATCCTGTAGTTTAGAAGTTTTTCATTAGCACTTCCTTAAAAATAATTCGCTTACTATGAGAAGTTGCATCCAATAAAAATTTTTATCCGCGATCATCTCTTGACTTATACTTTGTTATGAGGCTTACCACCCATGCTGTAAAAAAAGGGTCACATTGCCAATGTCACCCCTGTTTCAGCGAAGGACGTAAAAAGTAGTAGGGCTAATGTTGATTTGAGGTTTAGTTTTTGAATTGTAAGTACACTTGCAGCATTTGTAAACGTGTCTTTTTGGGGGCGTGCACTTAATATAAATCTTAAAATATGTTAACATATCTTTGCAACTTAGATTAAAGACCTTCAAGGTGACGAAATTCCTTGACTAATAGGTTGGTATGAGGCTGACCAACCATACTGTAAAAAATGGTTCACTCTGCCAATGACACCCCTGTTTCAGGGAAGGTCGGCAAGAGTTGCAAGGGCTTATGTTTGTTTGAGATTAGGGTTTTTTTATATTGTAGGTCCACATGCGGCATGTGTGAGCGCGAAATTATGCGTGTCTGCTTGTGGAAATGCATTTAATATAAATCTCAAATGATGCATATCTTTGCAACTTAGATTTAGATTTGGATTAGATATACAGTATTTTCAACTACACAAGATTACAATCTGATGAAAGTGTATGTGCCCAAACAATGCAAAGAAACTTTTTTGGTATCAATTTAATTGATTTCATAATGTTATGAGGTACTTCACGGCCTCATTAAAAAGATTTCCTCATATTTTCGTGGCGCAATTAGTGAGCAGGCTAATTATCAGGCGCCCGTGATCCAGAAACAATTTACGGCTTTGGTGGCGTCTGCCGATGGATGCTCGCTTCTTACTACTTCCACTTCCACTCCCTCTGTCAGTATAAATAACATTACTCCAACATCGCGTAAAGAGAAGAGTATATAAAGTTAAACACTCACTGATGGCGTTGTGGTATATTTCATACTTTTTTTTTTTGAGGGCGAGTTTAAACGCAAAGTTTTATATTCGCGGATACTGAATAACATTAGACGGGGTTCAGACCAAGAAAGTAAACGATGGACTAACTTACCTTATTCAATTACTCAGAGTCAGCACTGGAATAAAATCTCACTCGTTTTGTTAAAGAAACAAATTTGCGAAGTGAAAAAAAAATGTCACTAAGCCACACACATAGTTTAACTTCTTGCTGCGTTTCCCCCGAAGGAGTCGTATGTGGCGAGTGGAACCTATTTATTTTTACAGATAAGAGGGTCCACCACTTTAGTTGAAGTAGTGGTTTCTCAGCTCCTGAGGGGGCTGGTGTTCATTATCGTGAGGACTGAGTAAACCTTGCCGGTATTTTATTTTGGGTTTGAAATAAACACTGAAACGGGAAATCATTTCTGACAGTCTTGGTGGGGTTCTAGCCAGAGCTCTCGGCATGGAATGCAAGCACTCTACCAACTAAGCTATCGACCGGACTCGAGTTCTTCTGCAAAATTCTGCAAATGTGCGAGTCATAGAAATTCGCACCTTTGATACTGCTGCTGCACGAAAGAAGAAACAATGGCTCTTTTGATTATGTGGTGCAAAAGGCGCATGCTTCAAATCCCATGGACACCTAGACTTACCAAGAAGTCTATCCGTCGGGAACTGAACTTGGATGAATTAGGTCTGGCCAGTGTCCATACACGACGGATTCTTCAGCTCTTCGGACACGTTGTAGCAATAAATCTTCACAATGTCATTGAACAAACCCTTAAACTTTCATATAATAATGTTTGCGTTCAAGGTTCTTCACACTTTAGGAGATTTACCTACCACTAATCAATTGCATACAATCCCCGTCAGTACCAGTACCCCCGTCAAAGTTGAAGAACTCGTGCCAAAGATGGCACAAGCCAATCTTTCTTATGGTGCACTAACAGGCACATCACACTCACACAGTAGACCTGGGGGAGGAGAGTAGTACGCCGAGTATGAAGCACTTGCAAAAACTCTCCTCGATCGCGTAAATAAAAAATCGCATGGGTTCCATGATAGAACATTACATGAAATAACGACGCATGACAAAACTACACATGCCAGAACAATACATGACAGAACATAAAAATGGCAGTAAATCACATGAATGACAAAACATCACAGGAAAGTACGACCACATCACAATGACAAAACATCACATATCTAAAACAGAACATACATACCAGGCACATGAGAAAACATTAATATCTAAATCAAAGTTGCAAGGATATGTATCATTTGAGATTCATATTAAATGCATTCCCACAAGCAGACACGCATAATTTTGCGCTAGCACATGCCGCATTTGGACCTATAATATAAAAAACCCAATCTCAAATGAACATAAGTCCTGCAACTCTTGCCTACCTTCCCTGAAACAGGGGTGACATTGGCAAAGTGAACCATTTTTTACAGTATGGGTGGCCAGCCTCTAAATCTTAATCATATAAATAGCCTCATGACAAAAAATCACAAAACAGGAAACTCCATAAACGGCATGACAAAAAAGTGAGACATGAGAAATTAACGCCCTCGTTTGTAATGTTTTTTTCATGTGCCGTTTTATGTATGTTCTGTTTTAGGTATGTGATGTTTTGTCCTTGTGTTATTGTGTCATAGTGTTGTTTTGTCACTGTGCCGTTCTAACCTGTCACCAATTGCATGAGATATACAACAGCACCTTTAGTGAGTGATGTATTAATGCATTATTTTCCATTTACGCGATCGAGGGGAGTTTCCGTCAGGCTCGGAGAGACTTCCGCGCATCTCGTGCCAGACGGACGTTTTTTCTCAGTTCCTATGCTCAGCGGCCGTTGCCATATAAATAATCTTTACGAGTTAGCTTTTTATAACTTAACTTCAACTGGCGTAATTTATTTCATGTGTAGCCGAGCAGGTTGTGAAGGCGCATGCATATACCATTGAGATTCCTCGACAGGTATTCCCATTAAGTCCCCCCAGTGCTTGCTTGACTTATCTGCCATTTGGTTCAAAGTTGACCATTCAATGAAATTGTCCTAAGAGAACAACGTAAAACCCGACAATGGGCAAGTTGTAGTAAATATATTGTTTAAATCAATTTCCAGTTTTCGTAAGACACATTTGTCCAGTACACATACACACATTGCCCATTTGAAATTACCTCTGATGGACATAAGACAAACAAGCACTAAGAGGACAATAAGTTAACAGGCATCTTGTTCCCACTAGGTATAATAACCATCAGCTCTCTGTGTCTATGGACGACGTCAAACACATATCACATTCAATATTGTCCTGCTGGTAACTTTTTCAGTGCAACTTCTTCTCACTTCTTACTGCCTTGTCCCCGAAGTGTTTGAATGTGGCACGTCGAGCCTATTGATTTTCACAAGTTAGAGGTCCGGCCTTACGCCACTTCCACTTCAGTTGAATTCCAAGTTCTCGAGGGAGCTGGTGCTTATTTCTTACTGCATTGTCCCCAAAGTGTTTGAAGTCGTATGTAGAACATTTTCATTTTCACAGGTAAAAGGGTCGGCCTTACGCCACTTCCACTTCAGTTGATGTGGGGTTTTTTCAGCTCTCGAGAGAGCTGGTTCTTATTTCTTACTGCGTTGTCCCTAAAAAGTTTTAATGTGGAATGTGGAACCGTACGTTTGTGTAGCAATATATCTTTAAATACAAACATAGCTTCAGACTCTTAATCACTAGATCGTATGTTCGATTCCTGCCGGAACAAAAAAAACACATGAATTATTTTTTAAACAGGCTCTTCGCTGAGTTGAAAGTTCATCTGCCTTCACAAAAGGTCCATCCAGCCTAACAGCAACTGGATCTTGCTTGAGTAATTGGCGCTTTTATTAGCAACGACCAAGCTCGTAGAGAAATCTTGAGGTGTGATACACACAAAAACAGCACCGCTCATGCAATAAATCATCCTTATATTACTATCATCATGCGGTTTATCTTTTTCCCATTGAATCTAATCGGCTATAGTCTGGTATTCAGATCCCTAGAGGATATCAAGTCTGTAAGATTGGCTATGCTTATAGCGATTTCATATCATCGCTGTCAAAACGGTAGGTGAAGCGTCTCAAGGGATATGTCCAACACAGGCGTGTAGACACAACTCATGTTCCACTTTATCATAAAATTGTAGTGTAGCTTTGCAAGGCAATTCCACACTTTATCCAAAAAAAGTTTTCTCAATTCATCAGGGGTTCAGATTCAATGAAGACATGAAATCATACAATGCTATTAATGTATTCAGCTTTTTTTCTAAAGTGAAAAATGCTTTTTTGAATACGTGATACAGCTTTGATAGCTGTGTAGACTCTAATTTTAACTCTGCTGCCAATCTGCTAAGGATAGCCAGAGCCTTCTATTTCATTTTACACTTACATATACCTCTTTCAATTCATTCATATCCATCACCATCTTCATAGGTTTCCTTCTTTTAAGTTCACTCTGTACATCCTATTATATCAAGTGGTATAAAACTGATGGTTTGTCTTATCTTACAGAAATGAATGGAAGGACGATGGACCCCAGGACGAAGGAGAACATCCTGATAAGGAACCTGAGACAGCGGTGTGGCAAAAGCACAAGACTTCTCTTACGTGAAGCCGTATCGAAGGTGCTAATTGCTACAATGATCACCTATCTTCACTGAAGAGGCACAAAAAAATGTTACTGAGTTCGATTCCAAAAGCTCATAGCAAACGTTTAGTTGTAAAATAAATAAATAAATAGTAGGATAATTTATTTTGTTAATCACACAAGCGAGACCCATTTACTATTAGACTGAATGAACCTTTTTTTAACATGTTTTCCTTCGTAAATATCCAGCAAATGCGACGAGCTTCCGTCTTTCTTTTCCCTGCCTGCCTTCGACAACTCCTGGACCAGCTTTCTCTTATTTCTTTACAAGTCTTCTTGTTCAACTCAGAGCTTTACACCAAACAATCATCCAATTTTCCCTTCTCCACTGCAGGTACTTCAATAAATACTTCAATTCCATTGATCTCTTTCAATGCGCTCAAATTTGTAATGTCCTTGAATGGGCATCGCATTGTCTTGGTGCCCATAACGGTAGATGGTCGCTCAGGATGTTAGGGGCTGTATGAGTGTTTGGGCGGGCGGACACTTTTGTCACATATCCGCTCTCCTTCCCCGAACTGACAAACCACCCGTGGTGCTTATGAGGCAGCCTAAAGCAACACAAATAAAAAATATGACAACAGAAAAATGGATACTTCAAATATAGCATTCCTTACGCCCTTTTTACAAAGCACGATTTCTGTCCGATTTGTCTGTGGTTTAGGATGAGATCACCGGTCAAACTGTGTGAAAGCTTTCATACATCCATGTACGAGTATACAGTACACTACTAGACTTCCAATCCGGCACCGGATAGACGAAATCATGGACAAATCGGACAGGATTCGTTTTGTGTGAAAAGATATTTACTATGTTAGAATATCCACACCTATTTACAAGCATTCATGAAACAGCATGGTGATCCATGAGTACAGATCATAGGGATATTATGATTTATGTTGGCTTTCGAATTGAAGTTGCTGCACAAATCAGTTGATCTTATACTTTGAGGTCTGAAAGAATCGTATAAAGACTGACATGACTGAACTAGATATAGATTTTATTTACTTAATTAGCAAAATTTGCTACAATAAAATAAAGAAGGCCAACCCCAAAAAAATGATGAAGGCAAGGTCAATGAAAAAAGATTAGCTCTTTCAAAAGCAATGCTTACTCTCCATTCAATGAAAGATGAGCTAATTGGGAAAATTGATAAGGTATTTGGAGAGGCTAATACTCAAATCTGGAATAATGAGATACGCATGACAACTCGAAGTTACAAAGATATACCATCCCGGAATGGGATGGAGAAAATTATTATCACATAAAGTTTCCACATATCGTCTGCCAAAATAAAAGGCCACATGAGACTGAAATGGTTGAAATCAAGTCTGATTTTTTCCCCCAAAACAGCTGAGAATGATTGACAATTAGTCAGCATTTACAAGGAAGTTGAAGATCGAGACGGCTTTAATTGTTATTGCATTCCAACTGGTTCACATCCTGGACGGCGCTATGTCCAACAATGCCGGAAACACAGGCTCCCCAAAGCACATCTAATCACCACATGTGTTTGTGAGCACACGTGCTGGTGTCAGAGCCAAATGACTCACAAGTTTATCTGTTTAACACTTCTGACAAGGGCATCGCAAAAAATGATCCTGTTTAGTAAGCTAGCTGTATTTTTTGTGGCTAATTTGATAGCTTTGCAGTCAGAAATAGAGTGATTAGCTCAGTCGACGGTTAGTATGTTCCATATTGATAACACAGTCCTAATGTTCCTATCTCGTTGACAGATTGAGATAATCTAGGATGAAAAATTGTCAGCTTTTGATTACATTTGGAAATATTCATGAAAAAATGGATCAACAAAGCGAATAGAGAGGGAAACGTAGGTATCCACTTGTGAATGGATATTGATTTGAAAGTTATCAACAATTGCTTAGTTTCGGACCACCCCAATTGGAATAGCGACATGGTATTGCATTAAAAAAATGTTCACATTCGTTTTATAGTTTAACTTCCATTTATACTTTGCTTTATTGCCCCATTTTAAAAACACAGATTTTCCAAACGCATAACTTTTTATGATGCTTCGACAAAAATAACTTTTAGAATAAACGATAATGCAATATTGAAAATGCAAAACTAAAAATTAGACATAAATCATCAACGCAAAAATTCAAAAGAGATGCGTAACAACTCCTATTTTGCATAGAAACAAAAAGATTTCAATCTGGATTTTATTACCTTTTAGCTTTCTTTTTTCAGGGCAGTTCTCTCATTTATGTCACCGACAATTTCGCAGAAATTTGCAATTTGCATCTTGTAAATCTTTCGTCTCCCAGGAACAAGGTCTGTATGATTTACGGCCGGCTCTTGGGGTCCCATTGTGGGTTCCCCCTGTCTCCTCTCATCTTTCTTTCTTCTTCCTTCTCTTCCTCTTCCACCACAAGATGCCGCCAACGCTGAGCCCAGCATGACCAAACACTTAACATTTCTAAAGACACTTTTTTTCATTCTCTTTATTGGTCCGACTAGTTATTGTCCACAGGTTTTCCAAGGACTCGAGATATCGGCGCATTTGCAACAACTGTACTCTTTCACGTGACTGTTGCATGTTTGAATTTGGCCGTTTGTAGTTCATTTCAATAATACATTTTTCCTATCATTCTTCTTCTTCTACTTTAGTTAGGACTGTGTTGTATGCATAGTTATAATATACATATAGAGGAGTAAAAACTAGCTTACGCCATTGATATACACTTTGGAGCACAGTTGTCCCCAGTCCTGTCAAAAACAACAATTAAAAATCATGTTATCTGTGAAATACTGTATTTTATATCTTTTTTCCATTATGTTTTTCGACACCCAATAATTACACATGCCACAATGTTGGCGTAGGAATGAATATCAATGCTGCCAACATTCTGGAAATATTTATAAGTTTAATCCAAGTTTCTTGTAGACAACTAAATGACACAGTGAAGATCTTTGTTCTCTTTCTTACTAAGGACCATTTTGAAACAGATATATAATGTCTATTTTAGTTTGAATAATTTCTAGTCCACAGATGATAAGTCAATGGTTGTATGTTTGAATTTGACAAACTGCGTTGGCTGCGGTTGATCAAGGAGGGCAAGACACATCCCGGATTGCAGGAATAATGATGACGATGGGTGATCAAAGTGAAGACGCCTGTTGAGTTTCGGAATCTTCCAATAATCGAAGTCATCAAAGTTGAATGCTATCTCTCAAATGTTTACCACTCAAAGAAACGTCGCGATAATGCCAGGAAGCCCTTATCTTTACCTACTGGAGGTCTTTTTTGTGAGCAGTCTTATCGTTAAAAGCGGTTATGTTTGTATCTACGAGAAACGACAGATAAGATTTTGTATTCCTCACTTAAAAATACAAGTTAGTTTCAGATAAGCATTTCATATCTCACAGCCATATTCGGGCTTTTAAGTTCCGATAGTTTTCATTTCAATGCGATGATGAGCTCATGAATTTTTGTAACCATATTTAAACTAAAAGAACCTTTAAAAAAAAAATTTAAAAAGTCTAAAAGAACCACATCACAAATGGATTTCCAAATTCTTAATCCACATCCACTGCTATTAGACTAGCTTCGTATGAATATTTTTAAAGATTTCAGAGACTCTAGTGGTCTATGACACTTGTTGTGCCGCAGAGGTGTTGGTGATGTGGCAGTTGATGCCCTGATCCTTTGTTGCAGGGCTGTTAGCTGCGCAGTGTTGTGTGTGTTGCGTTGGCTTTCTTTTGAGATATTGGTTTTGAATAGGGCAAGGTTAAATTGGGGTGGGAACACAGATCCCGGTAACTCGTTCCATTAGCGGGCAGTTTGTCAAAGGAATGACTCGTGAAAATACAAAAGTTCTCATAGTTCGGCTGCAAAAAGATGGATATGAGCCGTTCTACGAGTTGCACTTGTTGTGACGAGAGGAGGTGGTATAAGTGAGGATATTTCATCAGAACAGACGCCATTATAGTACCTATCTCTCTCCCAATAAGGAGTCTATTTATTTTCACAGGTAAGGGGGTTAGCCTCATATCAAACACATCACTTGTAGTGTTCATTTCTTAGCTTTCAAGGGGGCCGATTCTCTGAAAATTGTTTTAATTTAACATGACTTGATTTTTGGAGAAACACTGCTTTCAAAGATCACAAAGACAGTTGGCTCTTGGTCCTCGCCATTCTCAACTATATATTCCCAATGAAATTCGAAGAAAGTGTCTCTGAAAGCAGAGAGACAATGCCATCAGTTTTCAATGAACCTCATAAAAGCGCCAACACAATGTGACTTCAAGTGCACTCGACCCTGAATGCTTTTGGGAAAAACTTATTTTTGTAATTTGTGGCATTCATTATCTTTCTGTCAAAGCCCAAAATCTTTTCTTATCAAAACTGAGAAGGAACATTTGAGAGCCTCGAAACAATGAATCGTGGACAGACCTTGGGTGAAGAAAGCCCTGGAACCAACTAATTTGGTGGGTGTACAAAAAAAGGTTTTTGTTTATAATTTGTTTTGTTTTAATTTTTCTTGAAGGAAACAAAACCATACTTCCTTATTACCATACTTTTTTTACAAAAAGCCGTAGGTCCATTTGTAATTGTCAAATTTAAAAAAAATTGTGTATCGGTCTATCTGATACACCAAAAATTAATTAAGTAATTAATTCAAATAAAATTTTGAAGAGGAATGCAAGTCAACCAACGTTTGCCCGGCCAGAAACAGGTTTTCACATTATCAATCAAAAACTCATTATTTAATATGTTTAATTAATATTTAATGACATATGTTAAACCAGAGTTACTGTCGATAGGACACGGGTTCCAACCGGCGCTAGTGTCAATAACGCAAATTTAATCCCCTCCACCATCCCATTGATAATGGAAGCATAATCGATTTTTTTTTTAAATAAATACACACGAGTATATCCAAAAAGTGGTATAATACAAAGTTGTTTTATTCACATGCTATATTATTATGAAAATATATAAAAAGGACTTGAAGCATCCGGTTTTCCGTCATTTTCTGTATTGTAAATAATATAGTCAATTCAAAATTTAGCATGCAAATTTAAAATTGTAGCCAGGTTTATATTTACAACAAATAACAAGAATCAATAGCTCAATAGCCATGAAAATAATTGCATAAATCGAACAACAAATAACTCCTGGAACTAGCAAGTTATTTTCACACGATGGGGGACCCAAATTCAATTCAAACTAAAATTTAAGTCTCGGAGATTATTCATACAATCTCACCCCCGATAAGTAATCTATATTCTACACACTTATTACAATCTCACCCCCGATAAGTAATCTATATTCTACACACTTATTACAATCTCACCCCCGATAAGTAATCTATATTCTACACACTTATTACAATCTCACCCCCGATAAGTAATCTATATTCTACACACTTATTACAATCTCACCCCCGATAAGTAATCTATATTCTACACACTTATTACAATTTTAAGTTCCGAGTTAGTCCTAAGACTTACAGAGTTATTCACATATTTGATCCATGATGATTTGATACAAAGCGAACGTAAAAGAAGGAAATTTATGTAAAAGGTGATGGATGTGAATGAATTGAAATAGGTGTGCAAGGATAGAAATAAATGGAGGCAAATCTTCAGAAACCATGGCCACTTCTAGTGGAATGGCAACAGAGTCACAAATGAGTTTTTTTTCGTAGGAGAATTAATTTTAGACAGAGGATGAGCCATGGCATTACTGTTTGTGAATAACAACGTTATTCTTTTTAACGGTTTAGAACCATAACTAAGAGTTGGACTGTGGTTTCAGTACGTAAAAATTTACTCAAAACTGGTTTAAAATTTAAACCCTTTTTATGCATGAGAAGTAGTGTTATCAAATATATATATCTAACCCGATTATTAACCCTCACCATTAGCTTCGGTTCGGCTTGAGTTACCTCTAAGTCCCTGTTTCCTTTAGTCAGTTTATCAAACTGTCAAAGATTTTTTTAAACAACTTTTTGGGGTTTAATCTGTTGTTGAGGCATCGGAAACAAATATGTGCTAAGATGGCCTGAATAAACTCAAACTTGATGTTACTTGGCTGGACTAGAGGCAGGACAAAGAGTAATGAAAACAGGATAAAATCACTGTTTTATCATTGCAATGTTATTTCCTGTCATGTTTTGTCGTGTGATGCGATGTCATGTGATGTATCGTCATTGTGATGTGATTAAAAAAAATAGGTTGATTTATTTGTTGAGCGCTGTTTTTGTGTGTATCACACCTCAAGAGCCCTTTGCATACTTGGTTTTGTCAGTGTGCTATTCTAGCATGAAACCAAAGCAATACTGGTAACTTCAATACAAAATCATGTAAGGAGTAAAAAACAACTTGATAAATACATTTCACAATGCTGGTAACTAGAAAAAATCTCTCATTAACAGAAATCCATTTTTGATATACTTGGGTGACGTTACATAGCTAAGGGATTTTTTCTATTGTGTCGAGTTCTAAGTCTTGGCAAAATATTCTTTTAACTCATACTCATTGACGAGTCAGAAATTTACATATTTCAATATAATTTAGACATCTTTAAAAGTATGTTGAACGAGTTCCTCCCAGCTTGTTGATGGCTGTGAGGGTGCACTGTAATTAGGGCAACCTGTTGTGCACAAAAACAAAATACTTACATAAGTTTTTTAGATGAAAATCTTCAGCTGTTTCAACTAATGATAAGTTTTAAAAAAATGTTTCAAAACAAACGCAAAAAAGTCATCTGAATGTTATCTGTCAGTGAACCGCATAGGGATCATGAGAACTTTTCGACACAATCTCAACTATAGATAAGCTTATCTAAACTTTTTAAATGTGTTATCTGAAATTTGTTACATAATTTTTTAGGTGTTGTGTTTCGAATCCCGTAGTTTTAAATTTTTCATATCTTTCAACCATGCTCACAAATCACCTTTTTTTTTAATTAAGGGAAAAAGTATTTCAATAGCAATTAGAAAGATGTTAAATTTGAAGAAATATGTGTAGATAAGATATCAGCAATAAAAATGAGATAAAAAGTTGCGAATATAAAAAATAACCCTTAAAGGAAACTAAAATTAAAATGAAAAACCGTTTTATAAAATATGTTTTTTATTTCTTTTATTTATAATTTAAAATTATTAAGTTAAAATTAAAGCCTAGCATTTATTTTTAAGCTTACTCTTCAAATTTAGGGACAAAACAAATAAATTAACCTTAAACATAAGTACCTGTAATATCCTGGTTTTATTAAAATTATTTTGAACGGACAATTCAGTCATATTTTTTCGTTATCTAAAACAATATTTATTATATTTCTTACATAAAATTTAATATTACTAGTATGAAATATATTCAGTCAATTTTATTGAGCTTATATTAATCATTTAATACAGGCATTTTTAAAATCACAACCCTTACAATATATTATTTTTCTTATTATACAATATGGCTTATAAATTATAGCAATTAGGTTATCATTACATACTTTTCTTCCTTAACTAACCACATTGACAAAAAAAAACACTTTTGCCAGTTACACCCCTATTCCAGGGAAAGACGGCAAAGTTTGCTGGGTGTGCGTCATTTTGTGAGTTACATCTTGTTGGCGTGCATTAAGTATTAATCTTAAATGTAAGTATATCCTTGATACACAGATTATACATTATTATATTATTCTATAATTTAATCCATATTTAATTAGTTACATATTTTTAAACAAATATCACATTTTTTTAGTATGGCACTTCGATTGAAAAATCAGAACTAATAAATAACTATTTGCCTATCAACGGCAAAACCTAAACACACTGTTGTCCAAAAGGCATTTATACTTTCGGTTTTACAACTTTATCCCCCGAAGGAATATAATCTCTTAGTGAAAACTATTTTTTTTCCAGCAGTCTTACGCCAAAAAATTTATTGGCACTTAAAATGCAACGTCCCTATTGCATTTTTTTTAAATCAAATAGTTTAAAAATAAAATTAACTAATTAAAAAGAGTACTATGAACTATTTGGTGAAGTCGGTCCTATATCTAGAGGTGGATCTCGCCTTCAAACCCTGTAACAAGGTAAACAAGAGAATTAGTAGATTTCTTATTATAAGGTCCGGTATTTTCAACGTTAGCTTATGTGACTTTAAACTGATAAAAAAGACTACACACACAATTGACATAAGTGCGTCATTTTCACTCAGTATAAAGTCGCTATGCTATCATTAAAATAACCGGGCATAAGTACTAAAATGTTTAATATATGATTAAAAAATAAAAGAAATTAAAAACTTTGTTTTATTCCACTTTTATTATTTTTGAGTATGTTACAAACGTTTTCGGAATACCTTCCATCATCGGGTAACAACAATTACTAATTAGTAATTGTTGTTACCCGATGATGGAAGGTATTCCGAAAACGTTTGTAACATACTCAAAAACAATAAAAGTGGAATAAAACAAAGTTTTTAATTTCTTTTATTTTTTAATTTTTTATTGAAAAATAATCAATTTTTTAAAATGAATTTCCACAGTGTTTCACAAAAATCTTTTCAAAATTTTTTAATATATGGCCTAACTTATCCATCGAGCATAAAATAATTTCCGAAGTTACGAAGTGTACGAGTATATCCATAGAGGAAATGAAAAAAAAAATGGCTTGATCAGATAAATAAAGTAGAAATAGATTGAAACGCATGCAAAAGAAGCAAGAGTTGTTGATCACACTTCAAGAGCTTTCTGCGAGCTTAGTCGTCGTCATAGTGATCCAACTTAAGTAAGGGCCAGTTGCTGTATGTTTGGATGAACTTTTGTCATCGGTCCTTTATATGGTAAGGTGTTTCCACACTAGACGCATTCTGCCCGGTTTATGGATTACCGGACAAACTGTGTGAGAGCTTTCAAATATGTATTCCCATACACTACAAGACTTCTGACCCGGTAGAACAAACATCTATTCTGTAAAGGGCCTAACTCTACATAGAGAACGAACGCTGTTAGTGAAAAGCCGGCAGAGTTACAGTTACACTCTTAAATCATCTTGGATCTTTTTGCACGCTAGAGAAAATTCAGGGAAAGGCGCCTTTTTTCGTCAAACAACGCATGCGCGCACTACAATACGAGCGCAAAAAATCCCAACAAAACAAATAAGATATAGATCATCTTATTATTATTATTCCAGAATGATCTAGGACTTGCACGCAGCTTGCGCCACGACTCATTCTATACACGAACCCATTCCATAGAAAAAAATCTTAAACCTGTGGCTAAGACATTTAATTAATAGAAAAAAAAATTTCGAAGTCATCTAATAACATTATATAAGACTCTAAAAAAAAATCAAATCGATCGGAGGTCGGTAAGTGCCTTAAATAAGCAAAAGTTAAGATCAATCTACGTAATTCGGTCACCGCGATGCAAATAATCAAAAGAAAAGTAACAAGAAAGTAAAAAAGGTCGCTGGTTCGTCGCAAGGACTTGTGTTATTTTGTAGCAATTTAAGACAAAACATTTTTCATCTATAAACTGACCGGAAAATAATAATTATTTATAAAATAGCCACACAAGAGGAGCACAGAAGAATTATAGCCTCCTTTTAAAAATGGATAAAGAATAAACGATAAAGAAATGAGGAAACATAAAAGAGTTTAAAGTTGAATGACTTTATCGTGGCGATTTAAAAATGCGCTGAAATTCAATTCACAATAATTATTTGCACTAAGGGTTGATAACATTATCGTCATCATGTCCTGTACCCTTAGTACTAGTTGCAAAACTTGAGAAAAGTAAAGTTTACGGAAAATATTCTAGAGTGATTTCTCCCAAAATCTGCCGTTTTTGTTTCTTACACTTTATGGTCTTAGCAAAAGAGTTACAGTGATGAAGAAAATCAAGTTCAAACAAACCAAAACGGCAGATTTTGGGGGAAATCACTCTTTAATAATTGCCGTAAATTTTACATTACTCAAGTTTTGCAACTCGTACTAAGGGTACAGATCGGTGGGAAAGAAGTAGATTTTGTTGCTTGGGGCAAAAAAAAATCGTTCATTAAAAAATCATCATTTTTACGGCCAATACCATCGAATTGGAAAACGGATGAGGATTAGTAAGACAAAATACAAGATGTTTAAAAAATGGATTAAATTAGTATTAAGACGCCCGCATCTTCAAAACGAGTCATTTTCAGAAATTGGCAGGTTATGACAACAAAAAAATTGCTTGGTCCATTATATTGCATGAAAGGAAGGAAGGTCCCAGCTTAGGTAGAGGAATTACCATAGGTAAGGGTGAGGCTAGGACCGTGGGGAAGGCAATGGTTGCCAATTTCAAGGTGCAAGAAAGGTGCGGAGCGCATTGATGCCGTGAGTTATTGTTGCGTTACCTGTGATGTATTGGAGTACAACAAAAAATAAATTGCACATACAATGAGGCAATATTTCATGTCGGAGACACCTAGGATGGGGAACTGCAACCTGGGGTTTTGGAGCTGGATGCGGCAAAAATAAGCATAATGGTTCAATGATTGTGTTTGTTTTTTTCCGGACGTTATTCTGATTGTTGAAGATCGTGCCCTCTCTAATTAGTTTCTTCTATAACCTTGGACGATTCCCTAGAACCGTACGGTGGATAGAACTATTTCGAAGTTCTTACAATCCATGATCTTATCCATAATCCAGATTTTAGTTCCTGGAATCCATGATATCTTTAGATTTTTTATTTGAAATAAATTTGTAACACGTGCAAGTTCGCGCTTGCACATGCCGCATGTGAACCTACAACATAAAAACCTAAATCTCAAATGGACATACACCCTGCAACTCTTGTCGTCTTCCCTGAAACAGGGGTGACATTGGCAAAGTGAACCATTTTTACAGCATGAGCGGCATACCAACCTATAAGTCAAGGAACATCCACGACAAATTACATTTGTGAATACGTGGATACACCACTTAGAAATCAAATCCGAAAATGTTGCGTACGGCTATCCCAGGTAATGTTAGAATGGGACCAGCCCCACATTAGAAAATAGAAGAGCAAGCGGTACCGAGAACCCGGCGGGGTGAGGAGCCAGCAAACACAACAAAAATCTGCGACACTGCAACGCAATGAATTTACGATTTCTTTATGCCGAAACAACCGCATTAAAATCTGTTATCCGCCATTGTGCCTTGTAATTTGAATGAATTACAACGCTCGCAAATGTACGTGAGCATATATTTTTTATTTTATTTCCTCTGCCGGTGATGGGATTAGGTTTACGATTGTGTACTACGCGTCATAAAACATGTCAAAGCGCATTAACCTCTCCTGGCAATAATTGCAATGCAAGTTCTACATCATCATCATCATTTGCATGATGTCACAGGGTATTTTTATTTTATTTTTACCCCCTTCATCAACCGCTAACTGCAATGTCTTTCAATCATGTTTATTTTACATCCTATTTATTTCTTAAATGTACACATATCCGAGATGGGGTGCCTATCTCTTATCTCTATGTTTTTTCGATTTTTTTTTATCAAGAAGACTCCAGTGGGCCGGACATGTAGCACTTGCAGAGGACTCCAGGATCATCAGAACTGTCTTGGATGGTGCCTCCTCAGGTGTTAGACCACTCGGACGTCCCAGGATGCGGTGGACAGTCAACGTTGAAGCCAACGCCAAATTTCTGGGAGTGAGGGGACCATGCAGGGAAGCAGCACAAGACAGAGAGTCCTGGAGGAATGTGTTGCGGGAGGCCCTGAGCCTTCAAGGCTTATGAGCCGAAGAAAGTAAAGTAAGTATTTTTTAGATTCAATTGGTTAAAATGCCATGTCTAAGCTGGACAAAACATAGAAATAAATACTGTGGTGTGAATAACAGCACCAAGATAAAGCTTGTCGGGAGTCTAGTAGACACTCTATTTTTCTCTACACCTGAGACATGAACCATAAAAGTAAACATTTTTGCAACTTCATTTATAGATTATTTTTCTAGAATTAAAAATAGACCAAAAGTGATCTCAATATTGGAAAATACCCTTACGCAAGGAAAAAATATATGGGTCACACAAAAATGTAACAATAAGCTTTGATTGGATATTGCAACAATAGTAAAATCTCCTGCCATGGACTTGATAAATGCCTCTTACAATATTCTGGCATGCTTTATTTTATTGCAAAACTTATTTCTTGTTCGTACATTTAGCTCGCCAGCCCACCGATTAGACATAAAATTGCAAAAACCATAACAATAGCCGCACCCCAAGAAGAAAACTTAACGTGTAAACTCAGCGAAAATGTATGAAATTAAAACACTCACTGTAAGCGCTGTTTTAGTTTTAATACATATTTTTTTTAAACGCTACTGTTGAGTTTGAGGGAAATGTTATATACTTGGGTCACTGTGATCTATTTCTTCGTAACGAATTATTCTCACCGTTGTTGCTAGGAGAGCAAAAAAATAAATGCTACGTGTTCAGATAATGTGTTAAGGGGAGAAGGAAATAAATTTAAAGTAAATTCACTTTAGTCGCGCGCCCAATGATACACTCTCAACTGTCGATAACGGATTTTAACTGAAAATAAATATCGGTATTTTCCATCGATTTATAGAACTTTATATTTGTGTATTGTTATGTAAATAACCAATATAAATGTTAGGTAGGTAGGTAGGTGTATTAGTTATAGCCGATGAGAGTTGGAGTAATTATTATTGGTACCTAGGAAAGAGACATTCAATTATGTACCTACTAGAAGCTTTATGTTCTGAAAGGTTCCAGCAAAATTGGCTTCTGGTAACTACTGTCTTTGGGAGTATAAAGGGCTGCAAGCAGCTTACAAGAGTCAGTCTTGATACGACGCTCTGCTTTTGAACAAGAAATACAGTATCAGTGAAAGTGAACCAACGGTGAAATACATGTAAATTGCTAAGCCATAAATGTGAATTGTTAAAAATAAATATTAATTGTTTAATTAATCTAAGTGTAAAATAAATATCCTGTAAAGACCAGTTTTTTTTTTAATTTGAAGACTTTTTGAACCCTTAAAACACAACAGTACATATGTTTACTTATGATTGTGTGTCTGTGTGTTTTTACTTACTTGTATACTTGTGTTAAGACGTAAGTATTTGGATGGTTGTACCCACAGATCACGGAACATAAAGTTGTACCCACTCGTGTTTACTCGAAGCTTCTGCTCGAAACAATTCTGGCAAGGTCTGGTATATGCTAGAATAGCCTAAGTCACCTATACATACGGATTGCAGTGCTTAGGAGGGATGAGTACCCGAGCCGTTAAACGATAAAAACCCAAATCTCCAATGGACATACACCCTGAAACTCTTGCCGACCTTCCCTGAAACAGGGGTGACATTGGCAAACCATTGAACCATTTTTAACAGCATGCGTGGTCAGCCGCATACCAACCGATAAGTCAAGGAACATACACCAAAAAATACATTTTAGAAATAAACAAATACTTAGATTATAACATGGATTATACAAATTTAGATTATAGAAATGACAGAAATACGCATCTTACACAACATTTCAAACGCAAGCCGCCTGCAATATTCTCACAGTCACGTTTTCTTTCAGAAAATAGATCATGCCCCAGAAACGTGCCCTTACGTCTTCGGGGAAATTGAAAAAGAAAACAAACAAAGAAAATTACCGCAAGTATAAAACATTACATAACCTCCCCTCGATCAAGTAAATATAAATATGTATCGATAATAATAATAATAATATTATGATTATTATTAGGTGAACGCTGTTTTTTCAATGAATCACTTGCAAGAACTTCTGCGAGCTTGATCGTCGCTATTTAAAGCGCCAATTCTCAAGCAAGAACCAGTTGCTGTAAGGCTGGATGGACCTTTAGTGAACTTTTTTTTGTAAGGGTATTTTTTTTTTGTAAATTCCTTGAATTATAGGTTGGTATGAGACTGACCACCCATACTGTAAAAAATTGTTCACTTTGCCAATGTCACCCCTGTTCAGGGAAGGTCGGCAAAAGTTGTAGGGCTTATGTTCATTTGAGATTGGGTTTTTTATGCTGTAGGTCCACATGCGGCATGTGTGAGCGCGAAATTATGCGTGTCTGCTTGTGGGAATGCATTTAATATGAATCTCAAATGATACATATATTTGCAGCTTAGATTTATATGAATTTTTCACCCAGCGAAGAACATATTATTTGAAAATATAAACGGTATATTTTTTATAGTTTAAAATTTTTTGAGGAATTCAAAAACACTGTTTATTTTCACATGAATACGAGTATATTTAAAAAGATTACAATCTTTAGAGTAAGTTACTAACGTTTTCGACCTAGAAGGTCATCATCAGGTATAAATATGGTATATTTTTTGTGCTCCACCGGAATTCGAACCCATGACCTTCCATTTACGAGTCTGAAGCGTTACCACTAGACTACGGTAATGTTTTATACTCGGCATAAAGAAGGCTGCGTCTTCACTTTATTGGCATAACAATGCGTTTCCGATTGTACAATATGCAGAAGCAATTATTAAACGCACAAAAGATGTTTTAAATAAAAACAACTTGAGAATGCAATGCACAGAGCCGCGGGGATGCACTCTGGAAGAATTGCATTGCACTTAGAGAGTATTTATGCGTTTAAATTACGGGTTACATTGCACCCCGTGAGCGGAGAGCGGAGGCACAGGGGCCACCCGAAATTTCAGGGCACTGCCTGCCAAAGTGTGCGACGCAAAAGTGTGCCAAATTGTTTTTTTGTAGTTACGTCAAATTATAAGAAATACAGGTATAATATAATTTAATAAAAGAGAGATTAAATTAGAGCCGTGGCCCGACAAAACGGCCAAAGATAACTCGTCTACAGACAACTCGTCCATTGACAAATTGGTCACACAACACTTCGTCCACATGACTTTTCAGTCAACGACATTCCAGTCTAATACAATATAGGCCCATATACAGCTCCATCTAAATCTAAATCTAAGCTGCAAGGATATGTATCATTTGAGATTCATAATCAATGCATTCCCACAAGCAGACACGCATAATTTCGCGCTCACACATGCCGCATGTGGACCTACAATATAAAAACCAAATTCTCAAATGGACATAAGCTCCATCATATTGATTAATTGATGATTTGTTTCCTGTGACGCCATTTAATGATGCAGAACCATCTCAAGGGCGCCATCTATAATCTTTAATCTAAGTTGCAAGGATATGTTCATTCAAAGCACTCAGATGTATGCCCACAAACAAACACGTGTAGTTAGCGCTTACAAATACTGATTGTGTATTTACAAATAAAATCCAAACCTCAAATGAACATAAGCCCTGCAACTCTTGCCGACATTCCCTGAAACAGGGGTGACATTGGCAAAGTGAACCATTTTTTACAGTATGGGTGGTCAGCCTCATACCAAACTTATAAGTCAAGGAATGGCTTCTTAAAAACAGCAATGTCCTCAGTCCTTTTCTGAAGGTGGTGGTAGGTTGGTTCACTCCAACATTGACGGGCAAATTGTGTCAGGCAACTGGCCCAGCTCGGCAAAGCTCCTGTCGGCAAAATTTAACGTATTTGCTCTTTTGGGCACTACTTATATGACCACATTGAATTCAATCTCAAGAAAAAGCACATTCATGATTGAGGACTTATGTTAAAAATGGACACAAAAACGAATCACCACTAAGCTGCACATTAAGTGTTACTTCTTACTGCGTTGCTCCTGAAAAGGTCGCATGTGAGGGGTGGAATAAGCCTTCTCGGTTTTTATTTTGGATTTTAAATAAACACCGAACCGAGATATCATTTCTGACACCCCTGTTGGAGATCGAACCCTAGCCCTCTGGATGGAATGTAGGCATTCTACCATTAACCGGGAGGAAGGACGTTTGGTAGTAAAAATGTGTAAAAAAAATTAGTCAGCATCTATAAATGCGTAGCTTAGTTGCGAGTTGCGGGAAAAAGTTTGACAGCCACAATATTTGCAGCGTTAGAAATTATTTTAAAACGGTACCTACTTAGGACAGCGTTGCCGCTGCGTAGGGTAGCACTTAGTACCGAGAAGGGTCGCAAATTAAACCGTGCAGAAATTATATCGCATAATAATAATTTGAAAGCCAGCCACGAAATCTAATTTCAATTCGAGTACACTCGAGTTTTTTGCACGCATAAAAAAAACAACAACCTACAAAACGGAGTCGGTAAAAATTTTATAATGAGAATGTAATATCTTAAAAAAAAAAAACATCAAATTCGGTAGGTAGTATATTTTTGCAGAGAGAATACAATTAGTTTTTTGGGAAGACGTCTTTTATGTTTACGACAACAATGAAAATATTCTTAGAAGGGTGGAACTTATTTGAAAATTGCTAACGAGATGTATTTTGCGAGAACGTTTACAAAAAAAATTTAGACAGATGGATGAGCGATTTATTTAGTCTCCATATCAATTGTCCGGGCGATAGCTCAGAAGGTAGAGTGCTTGCATTCCATGCCGAGAGCTCGCGTTCGAATCCCGCCAAGGGTGTCGGAAGCAATTACCCGTTTCGGTGTTTATTTAAAAACCAAAATAAAATACCGGCAAGGTTGACTCAGCCTTCACAAGAAATGAGTACCAGGAGCTGGGAAACCTCCACTTCAACTGAAGTGGTGAGCGTAAGGCTGGCTCTCTTACCTGTAAAAATAAATAGGTTCCTGCGAAAAGACACATGTCTATTCGCAGGGGTTGGTATCTTCTGATTTTTATTTGATAGCTGTAAGTATGCATCTGATATTTTACGTATAAAATAAATTATCCCTTGACTTATAGGTTGGTATGAGGCTGGCCTTCCATGCTGTAAAAACTTGGTTCACTTTTGCCAATTCCAACAAAGTTTCAGGGATAGGCGGCAGGAGTTTCAGGGTTTATGTTCACCTAAGATTTGGATTTAAATTGTAAGTGCACGCGAGCTTACATGTGGCTGCTAGTAGTCATGCGTTGAATTCGAGCCTTTGAACTGTTGGTACTTCTGGTACTCTCTGGAAACATCCATTTTAGAGGCGTCTCGTATGGTCAAAATCACGCGAAATAGGCCTTGGTCATATATAAATATAAACTGCGGTTCTGTTAAGCTTCAGTGATCCTCTAACGTTCAAGCCGTGAAACCGCCAATACAGAAGTTACAGAGTGAACCATATTATTATGTAATCGATTAGTTAAAAATAAATACTGTGAAATAAAATCAACAGCAAAAAAAAAACGCAACTAAGCTACACATATAATGTAACTTTTTGCCTGCGTTATCCCCGAAGGGGTTGCATGTGGCGATTCGGGACCTATTTATTTTTACGGATAAGGGGGCCGGCCTCACTCCAACCACTTTCAGTTGAAGTGGGGGTTTCCCAGCTCCCGGGGGGGGGGGGCTGGTTCTCATTTCTTGTGAAGGCTGAGTAAGCCTTGAGATCGAACCCTTGCTCTCGGCATGGAATGCAAGCATTCTACCAATTGAGCTATCGACCTTTTTACAAGCTTGGTCGTCGTCGCTACAAAGCGCCAATTCTCAAGCAAGACCCAGTTTGCTGTAAGGCTGGATGGACCTATGGTGACCGGTCATTGTTAAAGGTTTATGAATTTTTCAACCCAGTGAAGAGAAAATTTGAAAATATAAATGGTGTATTTTTTGTGCTCCGCCGAGATTAGAACCCACAACCTTTTATTCAGAGTCTGAAGTGTTACCACTGAACTAAGGACCGGTCAATTTTATTAAAAGTGAAACCGAAATAAATCATAACAAAATCAATGCATCACTGCAACTTAGATTATAGATATGCACTTGGGATACAGATTTCATTTTTTGTGGGCTGAAGGATTGATGCCCTGTTTAAATTCCAAACTTACAAAGTACACAGACGCATTTGTCATTTTTACAACTGCACGTAATGCAATAGAGGCCATGGCGACGGACACATACAAATCACTGGAATGCCCTTTTACAAACGTAATGGCTTCGAGAGCACTCTGATTTGATTAAATGTTTTACTCTATTTTTAAACAGCCTCATAAAATGATTGCATGATTTGCGACCTTCTATGAGAAGATAAACTTTAGGTAGAAAGGGTGATACATGGTGTGGATAAAACAAAGGTACTGGAGAGTTGAAATTCAGAATTTCGCCCATGTCTGCGATGAGCTTCTTCAACGTGAAGATGATGATGATTTATTTCTTTATTGAAAAATCACAAGCAAGACAACATGACAGTTCTAGACCATATAGTTATAATGTTGACAAAAGGAAATAACAAAAGTAATATAGTGAGGCCGGCCCCGTAAAAATAAATAAGTCCTGAATCGCCACATGCGACCCCTTCGGGGATAACGCAAGCAAGAAGTTACACTATATGTGTAGCTTAGTTGCGTTTTTATACACAAAAAAAACATAATGTTGGTATTCGTCTTTCTAGCAGAACCTTCCATTTACGCATCAGTCCATTCATTCTGGTATTAAATAATCGATAAATAAATGATGATGTTGATGACACTGTTATGAGTTTTTAATCAGATTCTAACAGAATTCTACAGTATGCTATGAGTATGATCAGCATACTCATAGCAACCTATAAAAGTCAAGGAAGTTAAATAAAAGGGTAATATAAATTTATAATTACAATAATTCCCCGAAAAGTGTCATTTAAATAAACAAAATTAAATGGGGGAATTAAAACTAACAATGTCATATAATTGTGTCAATTTAAGAGGGCTCAGACCCTTACCCGCCCATTTCGACTCCAAACGACTAATAAGTGGATTCGTGTAGTATAAATATATATCTCATTAAGAGCAATCGTCACCATATTTTACCGCCTACACACGACCACTAAACATTCAACATTTTCGCCTGATAAGTTTTCTTATTTTTGTTTTCAATCAATGATCTGCTGTCAAACGGGAATTTTCCTAAAAGATAAAAAGATTAACTTTGCTTTTAATTACGGCGTTCGCAAACAATCCGTTTGCATGAGAATTAGGTGGCTAAATAATTTTCCTTTTTGGGAAGTAGCGCACCAGCTATCTCTCCATCCCTTTAGCAGTGTTCCTTGAAGGCGATGACTGTGGGCAGCCACATGGGGGATTCTCCAACTGTCCATCCTATCCACGTGGTCCCTCCAGTACCACCGCCTCTTCCTGCCTCATCTCACGATGTCCTCTGTCTGGCAAGTCTATATTATTTCAGAGTTTTTGACCCTCACTGTGTCTTCTCTGCTTATAGTCCGCAGTTCTCTCCAATCAGACGTCCGAAAAAGGTTCTTGGTGCTGACAGTCAGCCCAAGGTCAGTGGTTACAATGCCAAATTATGTCAGAATGGGCCTGACACAGGTCTTGGAGATTCAGGCTTTGTTATCTGTGAGCATGTATTTTTCCTCAATAAAGAAATCATTCAAATAAATGTAAACCTTAAAATATCAAAATGAGGCTGTCCTTGATGACACTGCTGTTTTAAGTTATCTCAAAATTTAGACAAGTCTGCAAACACACGCTATACGTGCAAAAGTGTCACGCAAGGGCGATAGCTTGTAGAGGGCATTACGGGGAAGAACCCCGTGAATAGAGAGAAATAATGAGGAAAAATTATCAGCTTAAAAAATCTACACAAAAAATTGAGTTAACGGGAATTTAGTATATAGACATATTAACTTTTATGTAAATTTGTTTTTCTGTTCGATTCTGTGTGTTGGCAGAAAAACTCTTATTTTTTTGTGATAAATAAAAAATGGGTATTGAAATGAATCATCATATGACTACAAAATAATATTTTTTTTCTTACATGAATTTCACTAAACGATCTCCATCAAAATGATTGCAACTTAGATAGGACAATGTCTGACAGGTCAAGCAGTAGTCTAATAAAACAAGGGGTGGACAGAATTCTCGGAATTAAAAAAAATTCGTGAGTTGTGCAATTAAAATAAATTTATTCAGAGACGTGCAAAAAATATGTTTAGAAATTAAAATTTATTACTGTCTAGTCTTTCACAAAAAAAAACAACTAAAAATGAATTAGCAACGAGTTGAAGCCAAAAAAGAAAATAATTATGATTTTATCAAAATTCCCCTTTTATATGATAAACTACGATACGGGTGGTAGTTTTTATAATTTGGCGAAATTGCCGAAATGAAAATTTGTAATGGCTAATTAGTTTTCAGTTTAGAATATCAAATTGCACGTAACGTTTCGCGAATATGATAATCTGCGCGGGTAATTAAGGCTTTGCTTTCAATTAGAGTAAAAGGACGTGCTTTAGAGTCTGAAAATGGGAAAATTCGCAACGTCCTTTCACAACACGCCAAGGACAAAACAGAAAAGGGGAGACAGACAGACATATTTATGCGTACACATTTTGAGGTTAACATTTTTTAGATTCTGAACAGATTGAATAAAGAGGAAAATGAGAGAAAGCTGATTAATGTCAAACACGTAATGATATATCGCCACCTTAGGGCCATCGCAAACTGGACGACTTGTCGCCGCGACTCGGCGACTCTTGGCGCCAAGTGTGCGGTGCTTTGAACAAAATATATGAAAACTGTCGGCCGCAGCCTGTCGCCGTGACTCAGCGACTCTGACGCCCAGTGTGCGGAGCTTTGAACAAAATATATGAAAACTGTCGGCCGCAGCCTGTCGCCCAGTGTGAATTATTAAGATTCACTGATTTAAAAAATCGTTTATAAAACATTTTATTGGTTGTAACTTCTCATAGTAAGTGAACTAATTATTTGGAAGCGCTCATGACAAACTTGTACACTTCTGGAGTATCACACTTCTTCAGTGTTTTCTCTCGTAGAAAATAGGAAAAAATGTGCATTTATCTGAGAAACCCGTGTTAACTTTATATGTCACTAATTCAGTTTTACCTTTAAGGTAGGTTTGGCTCTCAATAACACGGTAAATAGAGGCTCTGCTCTATCAATGTAGATACGATTACATATTATGCTTTTGGCGGATAAAATATTAATAAGTCAATCAGGGATCAAATGGAAAGGGTTGCACATCAGCTTCTGCAGGTTGACAATTAGAGAACGTTGACAAGAAGAAATGTCAGAGGTGGAGCCTAAAGTGAAATGAGATGAAGGGTCAGCCGCTATTGGGCTGTAGCGCCATAAAAGAGTAGAAAAAAGTCAATACTACATTGATAGACAATTATTGTATCACAATATAATATACTTCGGTTTCCAACTCAATTTGTAGGAATTGCGTGGAATGTGTTGCGAACAGAGGGCGGCATAACTGCTTGTTACAAAAGCAAGCAAAATATTTTGGGGTAGAAGTCACGTGCAGTAAAGTGGCCGTGTATGGAGGGGCGGTCAACGCATGCGGGCACACAACTTTTGCCACCTAACTACCTGTTGGCATTCAACATTGCTGCGTGACATTCATCATCATAGGATGGACAACAAAATATTATCTGATTGATGACGAAAACTAATTGGAATTATAGTACGTATTATCTTATTTAATCATCTTCAGACTAAGGACGTGCAAAAGAGCCATTGTTAGAAAGATGCTGGAAATCAGCCTAAGTGATAGGGTTCCAAACCAGGAGATCCGTAGACGCACTGGTGCCACTAATGTTTCAAGTGGCGCTGGGCAGGTCACGTCGCAAGTCAGGACCATGACAGGTGGCCGAAAAGCATCGTCCAATGGCGGCCCAGGATGTGCAAGCGGGGAGACCGTAATTGAGGTGGCTGAACGACATCAATGGAACTGCAGGCAGAGGATGGCTGAACACAGAAACCGATAGAGGAACACGAAGATTAGAGGAGGCCTACGTCCAGGGGTGGAGTGAGAAAGGCCGAGGAAGAAGGACGAAGAATGCTTCTCTATGAATAAAACAATGGAAGGACTGACTGATCTGAGTTGTATGTTATTGTGGAATGCGTACGGGGTTGATTCAATACTATAGTTAGTGATTGTCAACACGGTTACGCACACCTCTTTGTTTAATATCCCTGTGTGCATCAAGAAATCTGGCCATTGACTCGCTAGTCTCTCAAATATCACAGGTTGCCTACCTGAAGCTTCACATTGGTTTCTAACAGTAAAAGTTAATCCTTGTTTAACAATACTATCTAAATGTTATCACCTCGACAGTCCTGAAGGAGCCTTAGCTGAATCCAGGATTCCCCTACTCTCTCGTAAGTATTTTTTCAAAGCTACAAGATCCTGGCTGGTCGAGTCGAGCCAGTTGATAAAAATCTTACGCTCAAAACTACAGGGCTAGGGTTCGAAACCCACCATATCCGGATTTGGGATTATTTCGAAACAATAATCGTAGTACCTACTGGCGAGGCAAACTCAGCATTCACAAAAAATGAGAAACTGCGAAGGAAACCCCCACTTCAAGTTCAGTGGTTGGTGTAATGCTGCCCCTTTTGCCAACGTATGTACATACTGAGGGTTAGCATACTGACATAGATTTACGTTAGTATGTACGTTTCCCCCACATGCAACCATTTTGTGAACTCGGCAAAAACTTGCATTATACGTGCAGCTCAGTTGCGAGCATTTAGCCCCAGATCCAAAAATAATCTAAAATAAGAAAATACCTTTACGTAATAAACTATTATAATAAATATACGTAGGTCAAACAGAAATGCAACAATAAGCTTTGATTACATATTGCAACAATAGTAAAATCTCCTGCAACGGAATAGATAAATGTATCCTTTATTTTTATTCCGTCCGTAAGATCGGTTTGGAATGTTAAAACGACGTGCAAAAATGTCACGCAGGAGTGATGGTGTTATAAGGGGGATTAGAGATAAAATCAGAAAACACATTAAAATTAACAAACCAGCAAACGTGGTTTTCGGTGAAATTATGTACAAGTAAACATTATAGTAAATATAGTACAACCATTTTTATTATTCCTTGCATGTCGCGTTGCTGGCTTCACGAGGGAATGTCTGATAATGCTGTTAAACAAATTCCAGAAAATTCTCAGATTGTGAGACCGGTCGATAGCACAATTGGTAGAGAGTTTGCATTCGAAGCTGGAGACCTGAGTTCGAGTCCGAGAGAGGCCGAAATGATCTCCAGTTTCGACGATTTTCTAACACAAGTATTAGTACTGGCAAGGTTTAAGCAACCTTCACAAGAACTGAGAAGCTTTTACTTAGAGATTATAGAAACATCCATTTCCGGTCAAGTCTATCTATTATCGAAGTTGGAAACATATATTTGCATTTAAGATCATATTTATTAATGCACGCCCACAAGCATACTGCATACCAGTCCATTCCCATCGGCTTGCCTTTTGAAATTACGGAAAAGTAATGCATATAATTATTTATTGATTTAGTAAAACAATAAACTAACAAGCTGTTTTTTGAACTTCCTTCGATCATGTAAAATAAAGTTGCAGACTGACGAACACAGCCGAATACACCCAACTCTCGATTCCTGACGGATCTGCCAGCCAGTTTCGAAAAACTATGGTATGGTTTCTCAATCGGGTTACCTTCTGAAAAAAATCACCCTTCACCACTGGAATATTGATCGGTTAGGTAGAGGTCAACGTATACGACTTGAAAGCAAAAGGTAATGGTTTCGAAGCCCAGCAGAGCTTCTAAATCATAATTAAGTTTGTGTAAGGGCGCGGTGATCCCCGAACTGCACCGCGAAGAACCGGATATAAATCGGCGTCATCAGTCATCAGACTACCGGCGAGTCACGGCGCGGTGCAATTTGTTAGATGGAGGGAGGAGGCGATGACGGCTGCGGTTTCCCATCGCTTCATGAGGCCCAACATTAGGAAGTGACGCGGCACCAAGGGGGGCAGAATAAACCCTAGGATATAGGCTTGCCATGCGACACAATTTCACCGGGATTGTCCTGAAGCGCTATTCTGCTAAGTTCTTTACACTTTGGATATCAATCTAAAGGCTAGTTCGGACAAGGCGACTATTTTTAGTCGAGTAGCGAGTAATTTAGTGGTGGCCGGGGCGCTACTCGCCCGTTAAAATAGAGTAAAATAGATCGACTCGACTATATAAATCATTGACTAACCTACTCGACTAATTTTTTGTGGTTCGCACACATTTAGCCATTAAATTACTCGCTACTCGACTAAAATAGTCGCCTTGTCCGAACTAGCCTTAAGTCGGAGAGTGCTAGTGCTTGCGAAAGAACTCCATAGATAAAAAAAATCACAGTACACCTTATTTTTGGACACGAATCGCTATCTCGTCGCCTTAAGGTCGTCGCAGAATAGCGCTTCTGGTCTAGTTGCTGTAAGGCTGGATGGACCTTTGGTGACCGGTCATTGGTAAAGGTTTATGAATTTTTCAACCCAGCGAAGAGCACATTCGAAATATATATGGTACATTTTTGTGCTCCGCCGGGATCCGAATCCACAACCTTCCATTTACGAGTCCGAAGTGTTGCCACTACGGACTACGGACCGGTCCAAGATCTTCTATCTTGTATCCTATACTATTTTTTTTGTGATTTTTAGCATGCAACTAAGTGCTGTGTTGCCGCCGGAAAGCCACGTACCTTACACAGATTCAATCGATAGCTCAGTTGGTAGAATGCTTGCATTCCATGCCGAGAGCTCGGCTTCGAATCCCATTGAAGGTGTCAGAAATAATTTCTCGTTTCGGTGTTTATTTCGAACCCCAATACAAAATACCGGCAAGGTTTACTCAGCCTTTACAAGAGACGAGAACCAGCCCCCTCAGTAGCTGGGATACCCCCACTTCAACCGAAGTGGTTAGTGGTAAAATAAATAGGTTCCATTCGCCACATGCCAAACCCTTCGGTGATAACGCGGCAAGATGTTACACTATATGTGTACCTTAGTTGCATTTAAAGCACGGTATTTTTAACGTAAGCATAGCGACTTCATATTGAGTGAAAAAACGAACTTATGTCAATCGTGTGGGTAGTTTCTTTTATCAGTTTATGCTAACGTAGAAAATACCGGACCTAAGTAATTAAAAAAAATTTAACATAGGTTTACTAGACGCAAAAAATTAGACTTTCGCTGATTCCACTTTCGTCCCGGTTAGAACCTTAAGAATTATGGTACACCTACCCTAATACAACAATATTAGGATCACTTATTATGATGTGCGTATAGCATTACTTAGAGCACGGGGCGGATCATGTGAAATGTCATTTTTAATACCGTAATAGATGCAATTAATGGTGACAGGATAGAACGACCCAGTGACAGAACGACACATGACATAACGACACAACATGACAGAAAAAACACACAACAGAACGACACATGATAGAACGACCCATGATAACATCACATGACAGAACATCACTATGACAAAACGTCACAAGGACAAATCACATGACAAAACATCACATACCTACAAAAAAAACATACCATAAACGCCACATGAAAAACCATCACATGACATAACAATCAAACATTTATTTTACCTATTATGAATCCTAGACTTTAAGATCGTGGGACTAGAATCGTACCTACGAAGAACCTACCTACGCAACTAAGCTACACATACAGAGTAATTTCTTGCCGTGTTATCCCCGAAGGATTTCGCATGTGGCGAGAAGAACGTATTTATTTTTACAGGAAAGCGAGCCGGCCTTACGCCAAACACTTCAGTTGAAGTGGGGGGGTTTCTGATTTATGGTGTTTTATCATGCGCAGTTTATGGTACGTGATGTTTGTCTTGTGTCGTTCTGTCATGTGTTGTTATGTCATGCGTCGTTTTGTCACTGTGTCGTTCTATCTTGGAACCGCAATTAATAACTGTGTATAATAAAATCATTATCCCAACTTCCCTGAGCGAGGGGACGCTTTATTTATTCTACCCTAAGACATTACAACAATGACGCAATAATATTTCATACAATAAGCTAATGACATTATTAAAGTGATGTTTCTTGATAAATCATTTCAGATTATTCTCATCTTGTTTGTGTGGGAAAATTTCACTTATTCAATGTTTAAAGTCTAACTTACATAATGTGTAAAATTTAATTTATCTAATGTTTAAAATTTGACTCATCTACACTTTACAACTTAATTTATCTAATGTTTTAAATTATGCTTACATAAAGCTATAAGCTGTAGAAGTATGGTTACATAATGTTGAAAATTTTACTTATCTAATGCCCTAAATTTAATTTACCTAATGTTCAAAACGTAACTTATCTAATGCCCTAAATTTAATTTACCTATTGTTCAAAATGTAACTTATCTAATGTGTAAGATGTAATTGACTCATCAAACGTTTAAAATTAAACTTCTATAGGTAATCTATAATATAGTGGTTAAATTGAAAATATTTTCTAATTGTTATACAATTATCAGGTCCGCACATGAAAAAGCATCCACATAATTGTGACATCGCACTGCCGGGTTGCCAGGTAAAAGCTGAACAAATGTTTTATTATTGGTTGCTAAGGACTGTGCTAAACAAATGTGTGGCGTTTGCCCGCCGATAAAAAAAATCTAAATTCAAATTTGTATTGAGTCCATTAGTGCATTTATTCTTGGTTTGTTTAGAAATCATTAAAATATTTGGGATTTTGGAATCCATTTATTTCTACGGGTAAGGGGAGCAACCTTACACAACACTGCCACAAAATATTTATTGTCCGATCCACCTCAAACTTCACATGATCCATTTCGAGAGTATTAACTTGAGAGTAGTAACTTTTAGAAAGTTTTTAAAAAAATTGTCAAAATCTGTTGAGCGGTTTCGCAACGCTTAGGAAACAACTTTTTCCAAGCATTTAAAATATGAAAAAAAAATGGCGAACAAAAATTGATTGTAATCTGATCGACGTCAAACTTCACAGGAACCAAGTCGAGATTATTTTACATGTTTCCTGAAAAATTGATAAAAATCAATCGAGCGGTTTAAAAATCTATAGGAAACAAACACGCATGCAAACATACATGCATGTATACATTCAATTTTATACATCAGACTGGATGATACATACTAGAATCTTGAAATAAATTCCCTCTCATCTATTAGTAGAGCTTCTTAGTCACCGATCGAGCATTGCTCTGTACAGATTTAGTAGCAGACATTGTGTGCTTCTTCAAGGCGATAGAACTATATAACTTGCGCTTTCGATTGCTGGCATGAATTCAAGTCTAATGCGAGTCATGACACTTCCGATACCAGACAAGATCGCCCATCATAAACAATTAAAACTTTTATATCTATAACCTGAGTTATTCTTGGGTTATATACTTTAAGTTGCAGAGGGGATATCAGCTAATGGGCATCTTATCAACAATCTTAGATATTAAGACGCCGCAGTATTCATTGGAACAACTGAAAACTAAATTCAATCACTTATATGCACTTCCTTCCGCAGTCCACTGCTGAACCGTAAGCCTCCTCAAATCCACTCCATGTTTATCTATCGGCTGCTGTGTTCAGCCATCCTCTGCCTGCAGTTCCCTTCATGTCGTCCAGCCACCTCAGTTGGGGTCTTCTCACTCCCCGCTTGGACATCCTGGACCTCCACTGGACGATCTTTTTCGGCCACCTGTCATGGTTCTGTCTTGCGACGTGACCAAACCAGCGCCACTTAAAGCAGGTCACTCGCTGTATGACATCAGTGACATATGTCCGGTCGATAGCTCAGTTGGTAGAGTGCTTGCATTCCATTTTGAGAGCTCGCTTTGAGATGTCAGAAATGATTTCCCTTTTCGTTGTTTCTTGCAAACCCAAAAAAAAATCCGGCAAGAATTACTTATCCTTCACAATAATTGAGTACTAGCCCTCTCGGGATCTTGGAAAATCCCACTTCAAATGAAGTGTACGTGTAGCATGTGCAAGTGTGAACTTACACGTGTTTGCTTGTGGACATGTATTTATTATGTTAAATGTTTATATACAGATATATATATAATTTTATTTGCATATACGTAGATCTACGTATATGCAAATAAAATTATAGATAGCCTGATGTTCAGTAGTGTTTTTAGACGAATATCCATTGACATCTGAGTAAATGATTCATACAAAATGTAAACTACTCGTATTATAGCGATCTCAGAAAAATATAAATAAATCGTCTCCACGTGAGTGTAAACGAAAATAATATGCTTGATTTTCTGGTTCCGGGTTTTGACCGTGGTCCATGTTTTTGCTTGTCTTCTTCTTTTTTCTTTTTATTCTTTCTTGAAGACTTTCAGCTTACGTTTCGTCTCCTCTGTGGGCGACTTCTTCGGAGTTCTGCTCGCTACTGAAGAAGTCGCCCACAGAGGAGACGAAACGTAAGCTGAAAGTCTTCAAGAAAGTCTTCAAGAAAGAATAAAAAGAAAAAAGAAGAAGACAAGCAAAAACATGGACCACGGTCAAAACCCGGAACCAGAAAATCAAGCATCTAGATCCGGCCGTGAAAGCCTAAAAACGAAAATAATATGGCTTCAAAAAGTGTTTCCATAATCGCTTGCTTCAGTTACAGTTTAAGAATGCTATCAGACGGTACCAGAAGCGCTATTCTGCTAAATTCCTTAAGACTAATGCGATTCGTGTCCAAAAATAAGGTGTACTGTGATTATTTATACATGGAGTTCTTTCGCAAGCGCTAGCAAGATCCGACTTGTATTGATATCCTAAGAAGTGTACAAGGAATTTAGCTGAATAGCTCTTCAGAGCTTTAAATAAATGTCTCCGGAATCCGGAAGTCTCCGCGAATAGGTCGTGCGGGGGTGTATGGATAAGTGTGAGGGGGAGGGGGGGGGGGATCGGCAACAGGTGAGCAATACCCCACGTCTAAAACTTCAAGTTTAAATCAAACATAGCGTTTTCCTGAAAATGTACGGTAACTAAGGCAGAGACACATGAGAGCGTATTAATTTCCATTGGGGTGGAAAATCAGATACGGCAGGACAATTAGCGTTGTCACACATCTAGGGAGGTTAAGGGTTAAACGGAAGACCCCAATGCTGCTATGGCAACGTATAACAATTATGACAATGGAGGTTTGCTTTCCGAGATGTGTTGCCATGGTTCTTATTTCACACATATCTGCGTTGTTCGTGATAATAATATTAGGATTATTTGGTGAGCGCTGTTTTTGTGTGAATCACACCTCAAGAAGCCTCTGCGAGCTTGTTCACCGCTGTAAAAAGCACCAATTCTCAAGCAAGACACAGATGCTGTAAGGCTGGATGGAGCTTTGATGACCAGTCTTTGGTAAAGGTAAGATTTTTTCACCCAGCGAAGAGCATATTTGAAAATATAAGCGGTATTTTTTTTTATGTTCCACCGCGATTCGAGCCCATAACCTTTAGTTTATGAGTCCGAAGCGTTATCACTAGACTACGGTCATGTTTTATACTCGGGGTTAAGGAAGCAGCGTCTTCACTTTATTGGCAAAACAATGCGTTTTCGATTGTACAATACGCAGAAGCAATTATTAAACGCAGAAAAGATGTTTTTAATAAAAACAACTTGAGAGTTAACCCCTGGACTACGGGCCGGTCCATTGATCTGAAATTCATAACAAATTCATCGACATCACACTGAAGAAGCCCATCGCAGATATGGTCGAAAATCCGAAAGCTCTAACGCCTAGCGGCCACATTTTAAAAATATTTTGTTACTTGAGTCACCTACGAAAGTATGACAGTCATTTGGAAAAGAAACTTGAAAGAAATGTGACAGCATTTGTTATTTCAATGCCTTGGTCATTATCTAATGCACTGGCACACTCCCAAATGGGTCGTCGAGTCTGAAGACGACACTTGGACCCGAAGTGAAAGCGGTAAAGAAGAGGCGTGGATAAATCAGCAAGATGAGGACATTGGCCGCCCAAGCAAATGCTATTCTAGGAAGTCTCAACGACACTGTCTGTTCCCCGCCCAGAAGATGTACGCAGGCAAGACCTCAATTGTGTAAACGTGGGTAGCAAGAATATCAAAAAACTTGACAAGACCCATCAAAGAGGAAATCTATGTAGGATATTTTAGAAAATGGCAAAATAATAAAATTGAAAAATTTCGCTTTTTACCCTTTCCAGATCGAACCTATAAAAAAATGCCAATGCCACCCCTGTTCCAGGGAAGGTCGGCAAGAGTTGCAGGGTGTATGTTCATTTGAGATTTGGGTTTCTATATTGTAAGTCCACATGCGGCATGTTTAAGCGCGAACTCATACGTGTCTGCTTGTGAAAATGCATATTACGTAATGTGAATTCCCAATGTTATATATCTTTGCAACTTAGATTAGATTAGGGTGTTGCGAAGATATGGAAGAGCTCACCGAAAGCTGTTCAGAAAAATATCCACTATCTGTATCTCAGTGTCTATGATTTTCTTTAGCGAGCTTTATGTAGTGCCCTAGATAAAAACAATTGAGTGTCCTAGATAGGATTAAAGCCGGCAATCTAGGATTTCTGCCGAAATGTGATATTTATATGCAAACACAGAGAATGCTGGAAATATGCTTTTCGGGATCTGTGGGAGCTGGAGCTTCCGGACATTTCGCCCATATCTACGATGGCCTTCTTCAGCGTGAAAGTGAAATGATGAAAATGGTCTCGATGAAACTGTCTGATCTTGAAAAAATGATCTTGATTAAAATGACCTTGTTTTCATGATCATTTTTTAGCTGAAGAAGCCCATCGTAATACAAATAAATGAAACATACCGAACCTCAGAAAACAGGGTTTTCGGCACGGAAAGTAAGTAAGAAGATTGTGTTTTAACATTAGGATTATGATAAAATATACACGCAAAGACAGCGGATGCTTCTTTTGACTCGGCTATAAAGAAATCACGTGCACGAGCGTATTGATTTTCTCGCTAATAACCGCGACGTCACCAGACTGGGTGTATTGCGTTGTAGCAATGCCGATGTATGTAAATAAACATTCAGAATTTCCGTAATGTCGTTGACTTCGCATTAGCATATTCGCGAGAAGCACACCACTCTGGCAGTCGCTCAAAAATGTGGCGCGGCAACAATAGGAGGCGGCTAAACGGAAAGCAATTAGAGCATCAATTTATTGCTATTACACCACATTGTGACCCTGAAGACAAATTAAGAAAGTGCAAATCTCATTTCCTTGCTACAATTACGATATTCATAGTGTCGAAAGCTTGATAGTCTCAAGCTGTGCACGGCGTTTATGGATCTGAAAAAGGCTTTTGACTCAGTAGACAGAGGTATGTTGTGAGATGTTTTGAAAGCATACGGAGTGAATGGCGCTCTTTTAAATGCAGTGCATGCAAACATGAGGTGGCTGGCCAATATTTAGAGAACCGCAGGCAGAGGATGGCTGAACACAGCAACCGATAGACAAACATGGAGGATTAGACGAGGCCTACGTCCAGGAGTGGACTGAGAAAGGCTTAGGAAGAAGAAGGAAGAATAAGAAGAGTGTGTCTCTAGATATATGTAGGTGTTTAATTGATTATACATGTAAATAGAATATTCTGGCAAAATCACGAATGTTCCAGTTCCCGATGTTTCGAGAACCGTCCTTCTATGTTCTCTTCCTGTCATACTATATAAATCTGTCTGCAGCGGAGACTTGTATCAGAGCCGTCAAGGTAAACAGTTAAAAAGCCACTCAGTAATCGAACCAAATTTGAACGGTATCTTAAAATAAATTGTGTAAAATCAATAAACAGATTTTTTTTATTAAATTGAACCCGTAAATCATAACAGTATAAACGAAATGATTTATAAAAAAATAAAATTAAAAAATAATAATAATAGTAATAAAAAAAAAACAAATTGTATTAGGTTACGTTTTTTTATTTTAATTTTTAAAAAATGAAAGGTTACAAAGTGAATGCCTCATCAATTAATGATATTGGAAATGATTTATACTTAAAACTGGAACAGTTCTTTAGTACTCATCCAACTCAGATGCAGTTTAGTCCAGAGAGAATATCTGAAAACGCTCAACCATTTCTTACAGCAAAATACAAATTTGAATTCCTAAGTCCACCCCATATCCGAGACATTACCGACAATATAATTTGATATAGGGGTGTTGGTTTGACGCCTGGTTTGCTTGCAGCAAGCCCCCTGCTTGGCGGTGAATTCGCAACGCCCTTCTTCATTTCACGACAAATCGGTAAAAGATAACTCGTCCATGGACAAATTGGTCACACGCCAGCTCGGCAACACTTTTTGGTCAACGACTTACGATGTTTGATCCTCGCTAATTTGAGATCCAAGGAACTGGAACTCGTTAATGATCTCCAGGCCTTGAAGTGAATTTCCAAGTCACCAATAATTTTCGGTCGATCTACAATCGTGATCTTGGTTTTATTCTGGTTGACCTCTAGTCCCAATGCCTTGCTTTGCTCCATCACAGAAAACTAATTTTGTATAAAATTTTAAAAAACGTATATTGATTAAACTTTTAAGAGTTTCTGTATTCACACAGTTAAAATTCATTTTTATGAGGAATTAGAAAAAAAAAACAAAAACACAGTTTTATTTTCACAAATCGAGTATTTATTTCACCTCATACTTTCGACATGCTTACGTCAAGTCTCCTCTTGAAAATGACGTCAGCAAGGTGAAAGCACTCGAGGTGCAATAAATCCTCAATTTTTGAAAATAAAACTCTGTGCTTTTAATTTTTTTTTTCCTCAAAAAAAAAAAACTATAATTATTAAAAAGCTTTTTAGGAGCAAGTTTTCTATGGACCTATACTCTATGTGACCAAAATGTCGTTTACTGAAAAGTCGAATGGACAAACTGTCGTGTGACCGGTGTATCCACGGCCGAGCTGTAAGAGAGTTAGTAACCGAAATGTCGTGTGACCAAATTATCCATGGCCTAACTGTATGAGGACGAGTTGTCTGTGACCGCTTTGTCGTGCAACCGCCCTCCTAACATAGGAATGCAGACGTTTCCTCCTACTTTATTGCTGCAGCTCACACCCGAGGGAACGCAATAAAACTGCGGCTTAGCGTGGATAGGAATAAACATAGGCGCGCACAGCTGAGGGGACTGACTAGTGACTAGTCACTGGGATGTCTAGAAAGAGAAAGACCGGGAACAGTTAGCAAGAAATTTTTCAGAAATATGTTCCTTAACTTATAGGTTTTTATGCGGCTGACCACCCATAAATCTCTTATCTAAATCTAAGTTAAAAATATATACATCATTTGAGATTCATATTAAACGCATTACCACAAGCAGACACGTATAAGTTCGCTCTAACACATGCCGCATGTGGACCTACAATATAAAAACCCAATCTTTGGCAAAGTGAACCATCTTTTTACAGTCGGCTGATCAGCCTCATACCAACCATGCTGTATAGAATGGTTCACTTTGCCAATGTCACCCCGTTACAAGGAAGGACGGCCAAAAAATTATGGGTGGTCAGCCTCATACCTACCTATAAGTCAAGGGACTAAAATGTTCAAAAGCATTCAGAAAGGTTTCACGATATCAACTGAAAGATTTTTTTTTAAATGAATAAATATAATCATTCTTTAGTAGCCTTTGGGGGGTTTTCCTTTCCCCTATCTCTCCACTAATGGTAATGGGGGATGAAGGGGTGGCTGAAATAGGCGGAAGGGGGAGGGGGGACGTCTAGGCGCCCCAGACGTCCGGGTCGCGGCGTCTAGTCACTCCCCCCCCCCCTCCCGCCCCAAGGCCGTCCGCCGCCCGATGATTGCCGAAGTGTCGCGCCGACGCCCAGACGATTCCTGCCGAATGGGCCACGCGAACAAATACGATTACATATGAAATTACAGGTCGCTATTATCTCGTCCCCTTAATGCTTTTTTGTCTTACGTATGTCCATCAGAGGTAATTTCACATGAGCGATGTTTGTACGTGTACTTGACCAGTGTGTCTTATGAAAACTGGAAAATGATTTTAAAAACATTTAAAACAACTCTCACATTATCGTGTTTTACGTTTTTTTTTCTTAACTCAGATTTTGTAGAATGTGACAATTTTATTGAAAGGTCATCCTTGAATCAAATGGCGCATAAGCCAAACAAGCACTGAGGGGACGATCTGTAGGGTGACCTTAAATTTGAAATAATAAGATATTTCTTTCAGAAATTTATAGGGTATATACTCGTATATAGTTATACAGAGACCACAAATCCATGGATTATCCAATGCTTATAGTGAATTTTCTATACAAAAAAAAACGATCATGGATCAGCTATGGATTAAATGTTTAAAAGAATATTGAGATATCAAGTGTTGCTTAAATATATAATCGAAGTTGCAAAAATAAATGAACGTAAGATTTTCAAGATTCGTTTATCTGACGATGGTCTGAGAACCGAAAATGTTCGCAGTTTATAATCAATGTAACAAAAAGTTGAAATAAAACCGTGTTCAAATAGACAAATTGTTTTTTTTTATGGTCATTTGTAAGATTAATGTTTCATATTTAATGCATGCACCAATGATAAATATTCAGAACCTTCTCGAATATGTTTTCTGAGTTTAACCTTTTTCAAATCAACGAATTCATTTCACTATTATGTGTAAGTAAGTACATAATCAAAAACACAATTTACAGGATTAACCCCTCGCATATATATAAATACGTATAAAAAACACCCGAATAATTTGCAATGCGGCTTTCGCAACACCCAAGTCCCCTGTGCCAAATATATAACAAGAGAAACGTGTTTATTTGTAAAAAAAATATAACGTACAATTATTTTGAATGCATATTTTGCAATACATTTTGTGGTCTGAGAATTCGCAATAAATCACATTGTTCCTCTTGGAGTTCCTCTCTCCCTTCTGGAGATTGGAAAGCGAGTTATTCTCTGGTGGCAGCTGCGCTAAACAGGGATAGAGTGCTGCAAGGAAATCAGTCACGCAAGTTCTAAAGCCACTTTAGAGATGCGCCTAATTCATTACTGGTTTAACGCCTCTATCTGGTGCGTTACCTCTGACCGTTACCTGGTTCGAATCTCAAGAAAATTATGTACTTGAGTGGAAATTCATTCGTCTATTTCAAGACCGGTTACTAATGTTCACTCAGCATTACAGCAACTGGATCCGGATAGCTTAATAGAAAGAGCGTTCACGTCCTAAGCGAAAGTTTCGGGTTAGCATCCGATAAGGTCAAACATGACTTCTAATTATTTCATTACCTACTCCTACTCAAATGCCATACATTTCAGCTCGGTTTATGTGTGAATTACACCTCAAGAGCCCTCTACATGCTTGGTCATTACTCATTACCAATCAGCGCAAATACTTAAGAAGGACCCAGGAACTGTAAGGCTGAATCGATCTTTGGTTAACGGTCTTTGGCAGAGGCAGATTTAAATCGGTCTTTTTAACCCATATCCAATTTTTTATTTCACCTAGAATCGAGTGCACGACCTTTCACGATTATGAGTCCGAAGTGTCAACCACTAGACTTCATACCAATCTTTACTTATTATTTAAGGCTAAAATTGTATATATTTTTTCAGACTACATAATTACTTAATTTGTTAATCCATATTTAATTTTGTATTCCACCTAAAATCGAGTCCACAATCTTCAGATTATGAGTCCGAAGTGTCACCCACGAAACTACTGACCAATCTTTACCTATTTTTTCAGGCTAAGATTGTACATGAATCTTTTTTCAGACTACAAAAATAGAATGAAGATTACAGAGTGCGTGGGTAATAGCGTAGGTTATTTGCTCTCATATTCTGGGTGGATTCATGTAGTCAGCGTATGTCCGTGTTCCTCCCTAGCGGGCCATGCCTCACCCCCCATACTCAACTCCATGTGAGACAATCTGATCCGACGAAGAACACAGGCTGTTAAAAAAAGTAAGCAAAAATATGTCAAGGCACAAAAAATACATAGATCGGATGTAAGGGCTGATTTTTTTTTTTAGATTTGTGAAGAGTAAAGCAATTCACCGACCAATTTTTACTGCTACTAATCTACTAATATATTGTAACATCTTGCCGCGTTTTCCTCGCAGGGTCCGCATATGGCGAATGGAATCTCTTTCTTTTTACAGGTAAGGGGGCCGGCCTTAAAGAAAGCGTGCCTACCCCCCCCCCCCCCCCCGTCGATAGGATTTTTATGGACCCCCGATTTCTGACACCCTCGGTGGGATTCGAACCCGAGTTCTCAGCATGGAACGCAAGCACTCTACCTAACTGAGCTATCGACCGGACCTTTTTTTTAATGTGAAATACGCTAGAAACCTTTACCAAGAACGGTCATCAAAAAGTCCATCCAGCCTTACAGCAACTGGGTCTTGCTTGAGAATTGGCGCTTTTGAGCGACGAACAAGCTCGTAAAGTCCGGTCAATCGCTCAGTTGGTAGAATGCTTGCATTCCATGACGAAAGCAAGGGTTCGATCCCAAGGTGTACTCAGCCCCCCCGGGAGCTGGGAAACCACTACTTCAACTTAAAGTGGTTGGTGTGAGGCCGGCCCCCTTGCCCGTAAAAATAAATAGGTCCCGAATCGCCACATGCGACCCCTTCGGGTATAACGCAGGCAAGAAGTTGCACTATATGTGCAGCTTAGTTGCGTTGCGTAATCGAGATTACGGTCTTGAACTCTTGGCCGTACATGGCCTTGAAACCAACACCACAAGTGGCGGAACAGGATCATCCAAAAGCGGCCCAGGATGCGCAAGCTGGGAGTAGGCTGACTCCAACTATTATGGCTGGACGGCATCAAGAGATATGTGGGCTAGGGATGGCCGACCACAGCAGCCGATAGAGAAGCATGGAGAAGATTAAGGAGGCGTATGTCCAGGAATGGTCTGAGTTAGGCTGCGGTAAAGAAGAAGAAGTATTCATGCATTGTAAACCAGCCCTTTATTATTTTGCAAGTAAAGAGGGGTGCTCGGCGCACGGTAGGTCGTGAAAGAAATTGTAAAACAGCTCGGGGAGATTCGCATTCACGACACGTCTCCCGAGCATCAGGCCTTCGTTTATTACGATGCGGACTTAACTCACGATTACGAGACAAGCACCGTGAGTATAAAACATTGCGTAAACTCCCTGCGATCGTGTAAATCGAAAAATTATACGCGATAATACAACACTTCTAGTGAGTGATTCAATTTGAATTTATTTTCTATATATTTTTAATCAATCCTGTGCTCTACCTAGATTTCAGAGAGATGTGAATGACACTTGTTGTAGGGCTGCTAGCTGCGTAGTGTTGTGGTGTGTGTTGCGTTGTCTATTTTCACGACCGTTCCTTGACTAATAGGTTGGTATGAGGCTGACCACAGACACGTTAAAAAATGTTCACTTTGCCAATGTCACTCCTGTTTCAGGGAAGGTCGGCAAGAGTTGCAGGGCTTATGTTCAATTGAGATTGGGTTGTCTGCTTATAGGAATGCATTTAATATGAATCTTAAATGTAATATATCTTTGCAACTAAGATTATAGATAATAGAATACAACAACACTCCTAGTGAGTGATTCAGTTTTTTTTTCTATTCACCCAATCAAAGAAGTTAACCTGTCTGGTCAATAGCTCAGTTGGTAGAGTGCTTGCACTCCATGCCGAGAGCTCGGGTTCCAATCCCACCGAGGGTGTCAGAAATGATTTCCTGCTTCGGTGATTATTTCAAACCCAAAATAAAATACAGGAAAGGTTTGCTCATCTTTCACAAGAAATGAGTACCAACCTCTTCGAAAGCTGGGAAACCCCCACTTCAACTGAAGTGGTTGGCGTAAGGCGGGCCCCCCTTTGTCCGTCGCACTCGGCAAAAAAAGTGAGAAAATAAGTGTAAATTACATAATTGAACCCTAGTTTTGATTAAATAGAACCTGCTCAAAACATAACAATATTATTACCCAACCACTTCAGTTGAAGTGGAGGTTTCCCAGCTCCCGGGGGGGCTCGTACTCATTTCTTCTGAAGGCTGAGTAAACCATGCCGGTTTTTATTTTGGGGTTTGAAATAAACACCGAAACGGAAAATAATTTCCGACACCCTCGTTGGGATTTGAACCCGAGCTCGCGACATAAGATCCAAGCATTCTACCGACTGAGCTATCGACCCAACAAATGAAATGGAATATATATATTTTTAATTTCAAAATGGCGCACGCACTTTTATGATGCAACTTCGGGTTGATTGTTTTTTTAATGACGTAATCAAAGTCACCCTCTGGTGATAACGCCGCGCCCCTGACTAAATAAGATAAGCTTTTAAGTGAATATTAAAATACATATTTTATTGACAAAAATAAAAATAAAGTTTTATGGTTTCCGACACCTGTTCCCTGAGTATAGAAAAATTACATAACCTCCCCTCGATCGCGTAAATCGAAATTGTATGAAAGATATGACAGCACTCGTAGTGAGTGATTTAGTTTTAATATATTTTTTCGATTCATGCGACCAATAGGAGTTTATGTAATGTGTTATAACTAGGGGTACTATACTCACTAATTAAAAAGTTTTTCTAAGCCCCTTTTATAATTGGTTGATATGGGACTTCTAATCCCTTATCTTTATAAAATTCAACGGCCTCCCCATACAAAATAGTTGTGCGTTAATGGCATTCAAACTGAAGAACTCCTAAACAGATGCACGTCATATTCACAACAAATATTGTTCAGGACTTGGGATGTGCTTCCTCATCATTAGTAGATTTTAAATTGTTGTTTTTTAAATAAATAAACATGATCAATCACAACACCTTTTTATGTAAAACCTATGCGAGAAACAAAACTCATTTTGACATTCGAATTTCAAATAAATTGCCAACACTTCAACATAGGCTTCAAAGTTGCCATCGTTGCCATTGCCAAGTCGATTCTTTTTCGGTTGAATTCCGTTGAGTACCTACCTATATTCTTTATTTATTTCAAAATTATACTTCAACCAGTTATAACATGTATTTTTTAGAAATAATGACGATCGATTCGGTCAACTTTTTATATGAAACCGTACTTATTGCGGCATTTAATTTTTTTAAAGTATTATTACAATATACAATCTAAGTTGCATAGACGCATTAACATTTATAATTCATATTCAATGCGCTCCTCTTCGGAGACACGAGTGAGTTTGCGCTTACAAATGCTGCATGTGTATTTACAAATAAAAATTTCAGCCTCTCATGACCATAAGCCCTGCAACTTTTGCTGACCTTTTCAGAAACAGGGGACACATTTGTTAAGTGAACCCATTTATGCGATATGGGTGGTAAGCCTCATACTAACCCTTAAGTCAAGGAATTTGAGTTTGAAAAATCCTTAAACAACGGTAATCTTAATTTATAATCTAAAGTTGCAAAAAAAGTTATTTGATGATTCAAATTGAATGCACGCCCACAAACTGGCAAATGTCATTTCACGCTAGCATATAGTTGTGGCGCTTGATTTTTTTTAAATATTAGAATATATAATCTAAGTTGCACAGATACAATAACTTTTATAATTCATATTCAATGCATGCCCCCCTGGAGACACGAGTGGGTACGCGCTTATTAATGCTGCATGTGAACTTACAAATTAAAATTAAGGCCTCTAATGAACATAAGCCCTGCAACTTTTGCCAACCTTTTCAAAAACAGGGGGAACATTTGTCAAGTGAACCATTTTTTTCGATATGGGTATTCAAGCTCATACTTACCTATCCGACAAGGATTTGAGTTTGAAAAATCCTTCAACAACGTTAAATTTAATTTATAATCTAAAGTTGCAAAAACAGTTATTTGATGATTCAAATTGAATGCACGCCCACAAACTGGTAAATGTCATTTCACGCTAACATATAGTTGTGGCGCTTGATTTTTTTTAAATATTACAATATATAATCTAAGTTGCACAGATACAATAACTTTTATAATTCATACTCAATGCATGCCCCCCTGGAGACACGAGTGGGTACGCGCTTATTAATGCTGCATGTGAACTTACAAATTAAAATTAAGGCCTCTAATGAACATAAGCCCTGCAACTTTTGCCAACCTTTTCAAAAACAGGGGGAACATTTGTCAAGTGAACCATTTTTTTCGATATGGGTATTCAAGCTCATACTTACCTATCCGTCAAGGATTTGAGTTTGAAAAATCCTTCAACAACGTTAAATTTAATTTATAATCTAAAGTTGCAAAAAAAGTTATTTGATGATTCAAATTGAATGCACGCCCACAAACTGGCAAATGTCATTTCACGCTAACATATAGTTGTGGCGCTTGATTTTTTTTAAATATTAGAATATATAATCTAAGTTGCACAGACACAATAACTTTTATAATTCATATTCAATGCATGCCCCCCTGGAGACACGAGTGGGTTCGCACTTATAAATGCTGCATGTGAACTTACAAATTAAAATTAAGGCCTCTAATGAACATAAGCCCTGCAACTTTTGCCAACCTTTTCAAAAACAGGGGAAACATTTGTCAAGTGAACCATTTTTTGCGATATGGGTATTCAGACTCATACTTACCTATAAGTCAAGGATTTGAGTTTGAAAAATCCTTCAACAACGTTTAATTTAATTTATAATCTAAAGTTGCAAAAAAAGTTATTTGATGATTCAAATTGAATGCACGCCCACAAACTGGCAAATGTCATTTCACGCTAACATATAGTTGTGGCACTTGATTTTTTTTAAATATTAGAATATATAATCTAAGTTGCACAGATACAATAACTTTTATAATTCATATTCAATGCATGCCCCCCTGGAGACATGAGTGGGTTCGCGCTTATAAATGCTGCATGTTAACTTACAAATTAAAATTAAGGCCTCTAATGAACATAAGCCCTGCAACTTTTGCCAACCTTTTCAAAAACAGGGGAAACATTTGTCAAGTGAACCATTTTTTGCGATATGGGTATTCAAGCTCATACTTACCTATCCGTCAAGGATTTGAGTTTAAAAAATCCTTCAACAATGTTAAATTTAATTTATAATCTAAAGTTGCAAAAAAAGTTATTTGATGATTCAAATTGAATGCACGCCCACAAACTGGCAAATGTCATTTCACGCTAACATTTAATTGTGGCACTTGATGTTTTTAATTTTAGAATATAAATCTAAGTTGCATACATACATTTTATAATTCATATTCAATGCATGCCCCCAAGCAGACATGAGTGACTTTGCGCTTACAAATGCTGCATGTGTAATTACAAATAAAAATTTCAGCCTCTCATAACCATAAGCCATGCAACTTTTGCCGACCTATTCAGAAACAGGGGGAACATTAGTTAAGTGAACCCATTTATGCGATATGGGTGGTAAGCCTCATACTAACCCTTAGGTCAAGGAGTTTGGGTTTGAAAAATCCTTAAACAACGGTTATCTTAATTTATAATCTTAAGTTGCAAAAAGAGTTTTGATGATTCAAATACAATGCACACCCACAAGCTGGCAAATGTTCTTTCACGTTAACATATAATTGTGGCACTTGATGTTTTTAATTTTAGAATATAAATCTAAGTTGCATACATACATTTTATAATTCATATTGAATGCATGCCCCCAAGCAGACATGAGTGAGTTTGCGCTTACAAACGCTGCATGTGTAATTACAAATAAAAATTTCAGCCTCTCTTGACCATAAGCCCTGCAATTTTGCCGACCTTTTCAGGAACAGAGAAACATTCGTTCAGTGAACATTTTTTTAGGTATGGGAGGTCAGCTTCATACCTCATGCTTCATACAAGATACTCAGAACATGAAAGAACGAAATAACCCTTTTACCGCAATTTTTTTTTCAAATTACTTCTTAAAGCATTTAATTACTATGAAGGAGGTGTGAGGAAAAATTATTGCAGAAGCCAGACACTGCCCGAAGGGCCTAGCAGACAACCGTGCGCAGCACGGTCAGTCTGCTAGTCTAATATAAGTTGCAAACATATGTAGCATTAAAGATTCACATTATATGCATTTTCACAAGCAGAGTTCGCCGTTAAACATGCCGCAAGTGGACCTACAATATAAAAACCCGAATCTCAAAAGAACATACACCCTGCAACTCCTGCCGACCTTCCCTGAAACAGGGGTGACATTGGCAAAGTGAACCATTTTCTACAGCATGGGTGGTCAGCCGCATACCAAACGACTTACCATCCCAAATGTATAAAAATACAGTCACAAGTGCCATCCCTGTTTTCAAGAAATCCACCGAGAGTTGCAGAGTCTATCGCTCATTTGCGGTTCAGTTTTTTTTTTTTAATAAGAACACATCACCCAGCACCTTTCTCAGGAACAGCTTTGAAGGAAAAATCTTGGGAAGACAAAGACGAGGTCACCCAAGAACTTCATACTTCCAGGATTTGAAGCGGCTCATTGATATCACCTCCCACTCACGGTTCTACGACAAAACGGTCAGACAACCCGTCCACAGACATCTTGACCATGGACAAATCGGTCACACGACAGTTCATCCGCAAGAAATTTCGGTCACATACAATATATATTCACAGACAGCTCCATCACAGAAGTGTAATATAAAGTCTCTCTAAAAGTGCGTAGACGCTTAGTTAGGTCAATTTCTGATAAAATTTGCATTTGTTCGTTTGTTTGAATCGAATGTTCTGGTAAAATCTAGCAAGGTGGTAGGTAGCTATTCTCCATGTTCCGAGATGATTTTAATTTTTAGTATAAATTTAAGACCGAAATTACATGTAGCTGGAAACATATCGTTAGCATCGATATGTAGGTGTTGTGCAAATATAACTCGGAACCGAAAGTGTACAAATAAATTGTACAAAATAAATCAACCGCAGTTTTTATAAAATAGATCCCGCATAAAAACACCACAATATTTCCAACATAGATTAATTATGGAAAGTGTTTTTTTTTATTTTATTTAATTTATCTTAATACATTTTGCACCTCATTATTTTATGAGCTAAGATAGCAAAATCATTAGCACTATCAAATATGTTCCAACAAAAAATAGAAATAATGGTCAGCCTTTTTTCGATTCTGAATAACGCATGCTGTGTATCAACTTTTTTATGGTAATTAAAATAAACATAAAAGTGATTTGTATTGAATAGATCATGCATTTTTTTTAATTTGACAGAAGAAATACATTTATTGACTTGGGATTTTTAATGTTCTTGCATGTGATTTCAAACTTTTTTACTTTTTAAATCTCACCTATAGACGCCTTTTAAAAATAAGTTTATGTGTAGTGCACTATATGTGTAGCTTATTCACGTTTATTAACGATCTGAAATCAATACAATTGCAACGACAGTATGTATGGAAAAAGAAGTCCTGGGGGTATTTTAAAACGATCTGGAATGTTCCAAGGGAGAAACGGAAGAGGCGGGAAGATTCGAGATACTCGTACAGGACAATATGGCTTCCTAACCAGGGGGTGGGTGAAAAATGGTACTACGAAGAAATTTCCATTGACAGAATGTCCACCGACACAATGGCCATCGACAAAATTTCCACGCGACAAAATGTCAATTTTTTTTTTTAAATAGATTTGTGACGAGGAATGCAATTCACCAACCTATTCTGCCCGGCCAGAAACAGGTATTAATATCATCATTTAATAATTCATTATTATTTATTTTGAATGAATTATTAAATAATAACTACCCAATAACATCTGTTGAACCAGGGTCAAAGTTATGGTCAAATGACTAAGCGGGGATCGAACCAACGTTGTTCCATTCGAAACACGCTAGAAAGATCAGCCCACTTGGCCCCCTCGGCCATAACACCGTAAAAACCATTGACAGAACGTCCAGCGACACAATGTCCACGCGACACAATGTCCATTGACAAAATATCCACACGATAAAATGTCCACCGACATAATGTCTACCAACAAAATGTCCGTCGACAAAATGTCCATCGACAGAATATCCACTAAAAATGTACAAAATCATAAAATATACATAGATCGTACATCCCATATTCCTCGACTTATAGATTGGTATGAGGCTAACCACCAATACTGTAAAAAATGGTTCACTTTGCCAATGTCACCCCTGTATCAGGGCAGGTCGGCAAAAGTTGCAGGGTTAAAATGTTCATTTGAGGTTTGGTGTTAATTTGTAAGTACACATACAGCATTGGTAAGCGCGAACTTACACGTGTCTGTTTGTAGACATGCATTTGACATGAGTTTTGAATGTTAGTAAGTATATCTTTGCAACTTAGATTATAGTTTATAGATTATTATCATAGATATTAAAAAATTGTCGGTGGACATTTTGTCATTGGACATTTTGTCGTGACACGATGAAAAATGCACAGTAATAAAGTTTACACTGTAGACGAAGTGTCAGGAGGCCAAAACTGAGACGGGGTGGAGGAGTTGACGTGACCAATTGACGACGAAAGGTGATGGAGAGGAAAAGACCGGTCTTAAGTCTAGTGGTTAAGGCTGCGGACTCGTATTCTGAAAGACGTGAGTTCGATTCCCGACGGTGCACAATTGTCAAAACTGAGACGTGGTGGAGAGGGACTTGGCGTGACCAATTGACGACAAGAGGTGATGGAGAGGAAAAGCCCGGTCTTAAGTCTAGTGGTTAAGGCTGCGGACTCGTATTCTGAAGGTCGTGAGGTCGATTCCCGGTGGTGCACAATGTAGATTCTCAAATATGATCTCTGCTGGATTGAAAAAATATTTACTTTTAAAAAACAGACCGGTTAAAAAACAAAGGTTCATCCGGCCTTACAAAAAATCGGTCTTGCTTGGGAATTGGCACTTTGCAGCGACAATCAAGCTCGCAGAGGGCTTTTGAGGCGTGATTCACACGAAAACAGCGCTCACCAAATAAATCATCCATGTTTTATCATTATTATTATTAAAGATGAAAGCAACTCCTCGAGGAGGCCAAGACCCACACCGGATAGTAGGGCCAATAATGATGATGACGATGATGCAGACGAAGTTCCACTAGAGTATTTTATTAGAAAAATCAACACATAAATTCGATCTAACAAACATAGAGGTTTTGAATTTCTTACAGTTCGTAAAAAATTCAAAAAAACGCAATGAAAATTCATTTTTATGAGAAAGTATAAAAATGTTAACAAAACACAGAGGTTTATTTTCACAAGTTGAGCATTTATTTCACCTAGGTCCTCTTGAAAATGACGTAACTAAGTCGAGAGTACTCGGGGTGAAATAAATACTCAACTAGTGAAAATAAAACTCAAAAAGTTTTTTTTTTAAACGTTTAAAAACGTAAAAAATTATACTTTCTCATATAGGGTTGAATTGAAAATCAAGTTTTTCTACTCTCCAAAGGAAAGCAGCACCGTTCTATAAAAAATAAAAATCAGAAGAGACCAACCCCTAGTTTTGCAGTACACTTTCAATATATGAAGCGATACCCATCAACGCACAATATGAACCTGCATACATGAAAAGCTTATATGGCCGCGGGGCGTCGTTATACAACGGAAAGTATTCTTTTCAACTTCTGAAAAATGCATCGATAATAATTTAGGCACTTTAGTAAAGGAAGGTTGACTGCGGGGAGGGGGAGGCAGAACAAGGCGTCCCTTTTGCCGATTTTTTGTTTCTACACTAATTTATAATAATAATAATATTAGGATGATTTATTTGGTGAGCGCTTGTTTTGTGTGCATCACACCTCAAGAGCCCTCTGCGAGCTTGGTCGTCGCTGTAGAAAGCGCCGATTCTCAAGCAAGACCCAGTTGTTGTAAGGTTGGATGGACCTTTCAGTGACTGGTCTTTGGTAAAGGTTTATGAATTTTTCAACTCAGCGAAGAGCACATTCGAAATATAAATGGTATATTTTTGTGCTCCCAAATCCATTACCTTCCATTTACGAGTCCGAAGTATTGCCACTGGACTACGGACCGGTCCAAGATGCCAACGACACGCGGTGTACCTGAGCGGTAACCCATCCAAGTACTATCCGCGCCCAATGTTGCTTAACTTCGGTGATCTATGGGAACCGGTGCTTTCAACATGGTAACGTCGTCGTTGACTAATGTTCTTTATAGTGGTTGAAAAGAAGAAAGAAAAATAATCTAGGTAATATAAATTACAATGAGGTCGGCGAGCAAACGTCAGTCGTCTATGGGAATACCGTCCTTACAACACAATAACAAAATATTTGTATGTCTTTCCCTAGCAATGCGGCTGGATGACGACACGATATTGTCAGAACCAATTCACGTGCGGACCTCATTTGACATTTTCAAGACTCCAATCTGCCCGTTTATGGAATTATTTGACTGGCATCAATCAATTTTTACTCGACCACCCCTAGCGGAATAACAGCTAAATAAAGTTACACAATTGATACTTCGATAGCTTACAAAAAAAATAAGAAAAAAACAGAATTCAAATAAAATTAAGTTTGTCCAAGCGTAAAATTTATGTTTTTTTTTCTCAATGCTTCAATGGGAATAAGCAATAAAAATAATTTAATCATGAGATGACAATGGTGTGAAAGGGGCTCACAATCTTGTCCCCTTAACTCGAGGTGTTGGGTTCGAATCCTGGGCGGGGTGAGGTGTCACACTGCCATTATGCCATGAGTGACAACGTCTCACTCAAATGCCAAAATTATGGCAAATATGTATATACGAGTAGATTGTGCCGTATGTGCCGTACTATGCTGTGGTATTCTTTAAGGAGTAGTAGGTATTGATAACAACGAGTTTTTCTCTTTTACTTTTATTGGTACTCGTGTTTTAGCTACAACAGCGGGTACATGTTACTTTTAAGGGAACGTACTACAGACTGAATACTTCTAACTGCGTTGTAAAGAGAAAAGTTGCCAAATCTATGTATCCATAGAAGAAGTATAGTAATTAATTACCATAATAACTAATTAAAACAATACATCACATAATTTATGCTTTCGTATTCTTATTTTTAATTGATAAAATGGGTTTAAAATAATTTTAAGCTTTTGAATGATTTCTAATATTTTACGTAAGAACTGAAAACTTTTAAAAATGTAAGATGATTTAAGTTGAGTGCAGTTGGTTAAATTCACAAGAGAGAGGCAACTCGAAACAAGCAGACCAGCGGGTTTCAAGCAAGAAAAATAAGAAGAGATTGGATGTGACTTAAAACGTGTCGATGCAATGGCCGAATGAACTATGCGGTGGCATTCTGACTGGCACCTGTTTGAAAGAAAAGAACGCTGGTTCGATCTTCGCCAGGCTCTCTTGACGATATCATCGACCCTGAGTTAACAGATGTCATTGAATAATAATTCAATAAAATAATTGAAGATTTATTATTAATTGTGAATGTATCCTATATACCTGTTTCTGCTGGTAAGGTAAAATAAAGATTGCTGAATAGCATTCCACTCCACGAATTTATTTTAAAAAAATCATCAATTATTGTTTTTTGACTTAATGGGCACAGTTTGTCTTCTTTTCTGGGTTAAAACATCAAGAACACAAAAAAAACTTGCGAATTAGAAAATAAGATTAACTGCTTTTTAAACAATTGCTATCAATAGAAAACTTTGCAAAATTTAGTCTAATATTTGATCACAGATATTGGGTCAAACAAATACATACATAGTTTTAATTTAATTTTTGTATAAATAATGGATTATTTGTACCGAGTATTGTTGGCTTGTACTGCCAATACTTTTTTTTTACCAACAATGCGAAATGTTCATTTTCTAGATGAAAAAAATCAACTGAAATTAGAATTAGTGTGTGATTATGAAACTTGTATTATTGATTCTCAGGCGCCACAGGTAAATTGTAGTATTGCCAGAAGTCAGAAAACACCTGTGAAAATATTGAAATACGACATTTTTTTCAACACCTGAAAAGAGTAAAACTGAATTCGAATGTGTTACAAAATTGGTAGATACCTACTTGATTCAGTTGCCTTAGCAACTACGAAAAAAAAAATTAGGTACCTATTAGTACACGTGTTTACTTTAAATTAAAGTAAATGAGGATTAAATTTGTAACCAAAGTATGCAAACTAAAATGATTAACTAGGAGCACGGTTTTTTTTTACTTTATAGCAGTCCGAAGGAACTACATATTAAGTATTGTATTCGTCCAATAAAAATAAATTGAGGTTTGAACGGAAATGAGTTGTCCTGCACCAGTACATGCAAAAAAACCTAATTTGTCGAACCTGTCCGTCCGTCCGTATGTATGGATGGATGTATGTCCCAGCCGAAACTACTAATTGCAGAGACACCAATTTTTGGGTGTAGGGAAATGTCAACCACAGATTTTGATGGGCCGACCGGCATGGATCCAACCTGAAAATTCAAGATGGCTGCCATACAAAAAAAACATAACTCCATTTTACTCAAAAACAGCTTTAACGATTTTCTTTAAATTTTTAGTGTAGTCGTTGCTTAAATTGTTGCTTGTAAAGTAATTATGGCAGCACTCTTGCTAACCTGCGTCTATGGGTTGCCATATGAAAGAAAAATACGATTGTGATTTTCTCGGAAATGGCAACACTTGAAAAAAAACGATTGAATATGACCTGAACATGACCGTATTTTATGCTATAAAGTCATGAGCAGACCAGTGTACAATTTATTTGTCTTGCATTAATGTTTCTATATACGCGATTGAGCATAATTTACGCAACGCTTTATGGTGCAGCCAAGTTTGACTCCACCGTGTGCGATAGGAGAGAGAGGAGATTGAATAACATTTCTTATTTTAATTAGGTGTATTTGAAGACATTATTCCTTGACTTATAGGTTGGTATGAGGCTGACCACCCATACTGTAAAAATGGTTCACTTTGCCAATGGCACCCCTGTTTCAGGGAATGTCGGCAAGAGTTGTAGGGCTTATGTTCATTTGAGATTGGATTTTATTTGTAAGTACACATTCAGCATTTGTAAGCGCGAACTACACGTGTTTGTTTGTGGGCATGCATCTGAGAGCTTTAAATGAATTTATCCTTGCAACTTAGATTATAGATGGCATGTCTCATTATTGGGTGTCGAAACACAAAATGGAGAAAGCAAAAATAACATAGAATTTCACATATAAGAGCATGTTTTGTATGACTACACCACTGCTGTGTTAGACAGGACTGGGGATAACTGTGGCCCATCGTATGTATCAATGCCGTAAGTTAGTTTATTCTAATGTGATTCACTGATTTGATAAATCGTGAATAAAACATTTTATTCGGTGTAACTTTCATATTGAATGAACTCATTATAAGGAAGTCCTCATGAAATATTTCTTAACTACAGGATTACACACATTTTTAGTGCTTTCTCGTACAAAATAGGTAAAAAGGTGCATTTATCTGAGAAACCCATGTAAGCTTAACATGTCACTTATTCAGTTTTACCTTTAAGGTATAGATAGTCAACGACGTTAGCCATGTTGAAAGCACCGGTTCCCATAGATCACCGAAGTTAAGCAACATTGGGCGCGGACAGTACTTGGATGGGTGACCGCTCAGGTACACCGCGTGTCGTTGGCATCTTGGAGCGGTCCGTAGTCCGTAGTGGCAACACTACGGACTCGTAAATGGAAGGTTGTGGATTCGGATCCCGGCGGAGCACAAAAATATACCATTTATATTTCGAATGTGCTCTTCGCTGAGTTGAAAAATTCATAAACCTTTACCAAAGACCGGTCACTGAAAGGTCCATCCAACCTTACAACAACTGGGTCTTGCTTGAGAATTGGCGCTTTCTACAGCGGCGACCAAGCTCGCAGAGGGCTCTTGAGGTGTGATACACACAAAAACAGCGCTCACCAAATAAATCATCCTAATATTATTATTATATTATAGCTCAACATATTTGCACAGTAAATTCTTGGGATTGTGAGTAAACTAGAACAGTGTTATTCATTAGATTCCGCCCATACCTGTTTAGTGCGAGATTTTGAGAAACCAATTTAAATTTGTACCAGCCCGCTAAACCAAAATAAATAAAAAGGTGATTCATTAGCGAAAGACGTGCATTATTTTTTTTGGTTTACCGAATCCTGCTTAAACAGACTTCCGGTAGCTTTTTCTGTATGAAAAAATACGAAATGCTCGACATTTATGTAGGTATTTAGGTGTCTATGAATTTTTTTAAGTTTTTGTGGGTTTTTGCATGATTTTTGACAACTTTCGGAGACGCTCGGAAGCATTCGGGTAAACGTCCCCTCCCGAACGTTTCTCGACACTTCAGCTGTCAAACTCGTGTCGACTGGGACCTCGAATGAACCAAAAATGGAAACAAGTATTTTTCAAAGCATGACTTCATTGTGACTTCAGGTTTTGGCTGTAGGCATCACGAAGAAAATCTCAAAGATGGGCCTTCATACTTCATCTACAAGAAAAGTGTCAGTTTTACAAAATTGGCGACTTGAAAAATAACACGACGCGGCATCTGTCACTTGTTTTCTTGTCACAGTTTTTATATTTGTTTCGTTGCTGCATACCGTAGATTTGTTGTTATAGTGTAAAATTGTAATGTGTTTAAGTTACTGTAATTGCTGAAACTCTTATTTGATTCATAAATCTTTTATTCTGAAAGTTATCTCGTACATAACGATCAGCTGGGGAATGAGGAAGATCGCCATTTTGCGTATGTCGATCTAGTTTAGAACGAAATAAACCTACTCTGAGATGGTTTACAAATGTGATCATGTTTTGAAACACGTTTAGTGTTAAACTGAATTATAAAGTTTTTATGAATCACCTTTTTTGTAAATTGAGATTAAATCGAAAAATTAAACCAGATCTCTAAAGAAATCTGGTTTAAAAATTCTAATGAATAACACTGGAAGAGGTTATTCTGTAATGCCTGAACAGCTGTCACTACAACACATTTGCCTATTAAATAACCTAACACGTAAGTTAATACTCCGATATTTATGTTGAAACTCAATGAAATGCGTTGACGTATAGTTTGTATAGTGGACTAGAAAATGGCATACAGCGAAGACACATTCTACGATTCATAACTGTAAGGCAATCCTGTCACACACAATAGTGGTGTAAATGCAAAAAAATATCTACTTCGTAATGAAATTCTTAAATTTTATTAGGTACTTTCATTATGTAAAAATAAAAGAAAGTTTTTCTTCATTCTCCTCGAGCGCTTTCTATGTTGTCACATCAGTGTCAAGAGGACAACCTCTTGTTGGACAATCCATTTGGTGGGCAACCCATTGTCAAGAAGACAACCTCTTGAAGGACAACCCATTTGGTGGACAACCCATTGTCAAGAAGACAACCTCTTGAAGGACAACCCATTTGGTGGACAACCCATTTGGTGGGCAACCTATTATCAAGAGGACAACCTCTTGTCGGACAACCTCTTGTCGGACAACCCATTTGGTGGGCAACCTATTATCAAGAGTTGGTGGGCAACCCATTGTCAAGAGGACAACCTCTTGTCGGACAACCCATTTGGTGGGCAACCCATTGTCAAGAGCACAACCTCTTGTTGAACAACCCATTGTCAAGAGGTCAACCTCTTGTTAAACAATCCATTGTCAATTTATTACGAGATGTATTTGCTTATACCCCCAGTGAACGCGCCTGTCATTATGTGTATTTTGAAAAAAATCCGAAACCTTATCAACTCGTAATGAAATAGTCTTACAAGGCCTAAAAATGTCACAATTAAATTAGTGTCGTACTTAATTATTGCTAAAACTCAAGGATGACACATTATTTGTCGGTTCGAAAAGTGTCACAGATAATTTATAACGCGAGGTCTGTCATATTTGCGAAATTTAGACAAATGGTTAGTTTGCCAAAAGTGTCCATTGACAGAATATAATGTAGAGGTGAAATTCGTTCTATACAAAGCTCTGTTTAAATATGTAATAATTATCATTATGGTTCATAACAAAGCGTAAATTAAAAATATCAAATTGTTTAGTGTACACATAGCAAAGAACATGTGAATCATCATTATCAAAGTTAATAAATAATAATGCTGACATTCATAATTTTTCCACTAATTTTTGGGACATATCAGCAAAGAGAAAAATACAGTTTTGAAGATGAGGTGAAAAGAAAGAAAACATGAAAAGAATAGCATGAACATATTTTAATTATAGTTAAAAAAGGATAATTGAAAAAAAAAATGATTTGTTTTGAATAATCATTAAATAATGAGAACTTTAGTATATAATTCAGGTTCCTTGATTGGTTGGTTTGAGGGTGACCCCACCCATGCTGCAAAAACTTGGTTCACTTTAACCAATACCACTTGTTTCTGGGAAAAGCAGCAAGAGTAGGAAAGTTTATGTTCATTGGAGATTTGGTTTATATTGTCAAGCACACATGCAGGATGTTTAAGCATGAACAAACATGTACCTGCTTATGGGCATGCATTAAATATGATACATCAACATATCTTTGCAATTTAGATTATAGTTTATATCGCCACCTTAAAGATAAAACTGAATAGCTACTGATACACTGATTTGAGAAATCGCGGATAAAACACTTTATTGAGTGTAACTTCTCATAGTAAGTGAACTAATTATAAGGAAGTGCCCATGAAGATCTTTTAAATTACAGGATTCCCACACTTTTCAAGTGTTTTCTCTCGTAGAAAATAGAACAAAAGGTGCATTTATCTGACAAACCCATGTTAGCTTAATATGCAACTTATTCAGTTTTACCTTAGAGGTATCGATACATAGGCAGAGTAGGTACGAGTAAGTATATAGTAAGTGCGACTGTTGTTTTGCATTATCTCATCCCAGTCTATGCACTTGTCACCTTTTGCATGACGCCCTGGCCCCTCAGACAGACAGTGTGCGATATTTGTAATACATATAAGTGCCGGCATTCCTAACACATGACGGCTGGCAAATATTGAACCGGCGCAGAACAAATAGCGAACTACAAAAACTGCAATACATTCAGCATTCATACGATCGTCAAGTCCTGATGAAAATTTAAACTAAACTAGATCGTTGCAGTTGTTTCAGGATAATTGTAACTTTGAAAAACTTGTATTTTCGTGTTTGCACGCAACGCCACTAAGCTACACATTTTTAGTGCAACTTCTTGCTGCGTTTGCTCCGAAGGGATTGCATGTGGCGAATGGAACCTTAACAGGTAAAGGATCCGGCCTTACGCAAACCACGACGATAGTTCTTGTTGGATATTGGCAAATATGTGCTGTTCCTCTTACGAGGAGCTACAAAGGATTGATAGGGAGTTATAGCGAAAAAGGTTAATGAACATTGCTGCACGTCAATCTTAGGATTGCAACAGAAAAATAGTGCTTATGCTCATACTGCGTAGAGCCTGCGTAGGACAGGATACCCATTAGGAAGAGCACGGAATTTGTGACGTAAAGGATATTGGGAGATGGTGAAGAGAATGGAACCCGAAAGGCTGCCAAAAATCGCAATGTGTGAAGTTCCAGAGAGTCGCTGACTACTGGGAAGACCTACATATTTATGTACTGTTCCTCCTACGAAAAGCTCAAATAGATTGCCATAAATAGGGAAGAATAGCTAAAAAGATGGATGAACACTTCAACAATCTTGGGATTGAAACAAAAGAAGAACGATGGAAGAGCATACAAAAGAAGGCGATGGAAACCCTAAGACCGATGCTGAATAATGAATTATGATGCCTAAGGGAAAATGCGGAATCTGTGATTGAAAGGACATTTCGAGATGGATCAGAGAAAGAACATGGTTTTGTGACACCATGTGAAGATAATGGAATCCGAGAGGCTCTCAAAAATCACGATGTGCAGTTCAGCAAGATTGCAAATGACTAAAATCTTCAGAGTTAGAGAAATACAAGAGAGTGATGGACGTCGAGGAAACGTAAGAAGTCTGCAAGGACATATTATTTAGACACCGACGCATCAAACCACCCCTAGCAGAATGGTGTCTGGACACAGAAACATTTTCAGTATCCCTTTCAAATCTGGTGTGAAGATGATATTTTTTTAAGTTCCAGAGAGTGGTTAACAACATTCGTAATTTGAGATGCATTCACACTGTTTTGAGTGTAACTTACACGTGGCAATCCTTTTATTTTCATAGGTGATCCGTGCATACACTCAACGCCACAAAACTATGGACATCTGTCTATCTAATTTCAGCTCGTGGCACACACAAAAAAAGTGCATTATCAAGACACTGGGGGTATGGAAACGAATAAATTTCTTTGAAAAGGTATTTTTGAGATTTTCTGGGACCACGTGCTTCGGCAGCTGCCCTTCTTAGGCCCGAGGTCTTAGGGGTCCTTTGTCCCCGAACAATATAGGAAATATTGCGCTGCCTAAGACGCAAGCGGTGACCGTAGGTAGGTAGGAAAAAAGCAGGTGACGTTCCTGCCAGATTTCTTGCGTCAAACCACTTTTTTGTTGGTCCATTTGGTGACAGTATAGAACGGCACAGTGACAAAACGGCACATGACATAATGACACAAGACATAACAACATATGACAGATCCGCAGATGCCAGAACAACACATGACAGAACATCACAATGACAGAACATCACTATGACAAAACATCACTAATCTAAAACAGAACATACCATAAACGACACTTGAAAAAACATCACATTACCAAACATCCCAAACAACACAGTTCTGTCATGTGTCGATCTGTCATTAATTTATTGAAAAAAAAAACCAAACAAACAAGACAATATGACAGTTCGAGACCATATAGTTATAATATTGACAAAAGGATATAACAAAAGATATAATTCAATATTTTATACAAAAAATAAACCAGAACAATACATTGGTATTACTCTATCATTCGTCTTTCACGCATCAGTTCATTCATTCTGGTATTAAATATATCCAGATGTGGTGAGGACGACATCAATTCGTTTATGAGCGTTTGCGCTCGCGAAACAAATGAATTGCGAAGAATATTGGTTCGGCTCGAGGTGACATTAAAAAGCCTATACGATCGGGCTCTGATAAAATTGTCGGGTACATACAGCATCAAGAAGTTACCGGTCACTCAACATTATACAGTCAACCTCACTCCTGAGAAGTTTGATGATTGAATCTCGCAAGTGACAATTGCCTCAGTAGTAAGGAATCAAATCCGAGGTTTCCCTGTAAAAATGCTGTGGGTCATGTGTCGTTTTGTCACTGTGTCGTTCTACCATGGAACCGATCCATTCAGCTTCATGTCCCCTGCACACACAACACCCGTCGTTCCTGCATAAGAATAAGACATTTTTTTTCTTTGAAAATCTGCTCTCGTTTTTTCTATTGTTACTCTGGAACAACTGCTATCTATTTATTTTAATAGAAAAAAAATAACAATGAAAATTTGAAGATACCATCTCATTTTTGCTTTTCATCCCTTAGATATGTTTTTTTCCTATATTAATAAATGTTTTTGCTGTAGTACCTACCCCTAGTATAAAATTAAAAAATTCCCCACCGTCGCGTAAATGGAAAAATGTATGAAAGATGCAAATGGACCCCAAACAAGTGATGTAGTTTTCATACAGTTTTTCTATTTACCCGACGTTTTTTACAAGAGGAAAAGGTCTCTTATCAACTTTGTTCTAGATAAAAAAAAAATGCGCTGGGTCAGACTCCCCTTAGCTAAAGCACCGATAGGTATTTATGAGTAACCAAGGGCGTGCATTCCATAGACGCATTTGTGCATCTAAAGTAGGGGAGTATAGTAAAAATACATTTCACATTGAAGCATAGCTTTGAAATTGAAATTAGTGGTTTAATTCGAGCAATTCTTACAACTAAACCTCATATTTAATAAAAAAATTAAGGGGAAAAATCTGAAATGTATTTGCCAGATGATAATTTTTGTGTTCCTTGACTAATAGTTTGGTATGAGTCTGACCCCCCATGCTGTATAAACTTGGTTCACTTTTGCCAATCTTACCCCGAGTTTCAGAGAAAATCGCGGGACTTGCAAGATTTATGTTCATGTGAGGTTTGGTATATTTTGTATAACAAATGCAGCATGTGCAAGCGCGTACTTGCATGTGCCTGCATGTGAGCTTTTCAATATATCCTTGCAAACATAGATAATAGATAATTAAGTCTGAAATCTGAACATTCAAAGATTCACAAGTTAAAAAAATACATTGACTTATCGTCACCTTAGTGCTTGTTTGTCTTATGCCCATCAGAGGGACTTTCACATGAGCAATGTTTGTATGTGTACTGGACCAATGTGTCTTTTGAAAACTGGATATTGATTTTAAATATATTTTAAACAACCCTCACACTATCGTGTTAACGTTTTTTTTCTTTGCTCAGATTGTGTAGAATTTTATTCTAAAGACAATGTCATTGAAAGGTCATATTTTGAATCAAATGGTAGATAAACCAAACAAGCACTGTGGGGACGTTATAACAAACAATTCAATTCGTATTAGAACGAGTGGGCAATAAATAAATAGGCAAGTACCAGATAAGTAGAATGTAAGTACAGCTATAAAATCATATGAAAGGACCCTTAAAGTAGGTACGGCAGACACGTCTCCTAACTGCCTCTATTATGCGCAGTTCATTAATTTATTTCACTTATTCCCTTACTGAAAAAAGAAACCCATAACTGTCCAAGTTCTTAAGGGGGTTGATCCAAATTCAAGAATTTATTACCTGCGACAAGAACGGCGTTTTGATAATATTTTTTTCAACACACAAAAAAGGTGAAATCGTACCCGGCGAGATATCTGCATTATAATAGGACGGTAAATTGGATTTGCGTCGTCCGGAAGTCGTTAAAATATGTAAAAAATAATGTATGTACATGCGAAAATATAATAAGTTGAATTTAGATTTAGATTTAGTATAAGGGACACGCAAATTTAAAAACGAAGCATAAATGTTGCAGGTAAATCGTGAAATTAGGATGATTATAATTTAGGAGACAAACGCCCGAGATAGACCTTGCCGAGAGTTTATACATGATGTATGGTCAGATAAGAGCTGTTTGTCCTACGAGAAGCTCAAAAAGATTGCCATAGATAGAGAAGAATAGTGAAAAAAAATGACAACCATTGCTGCAAGCCAATCTAAGGATTGGCTTGCAGCAATAACAGAAAAAGTGTGCTTAGTATACTTCGTAGAACCCTGAGGGACAGGATACCCATTAGGATGAGCACGGAATCTGCAACGTAAAGGGCATTGGTAGATGGAGTAGATAAAGAATATGGTTTTCAGGGGCCAAGTTAACAGAATGGAATCTTACAAAAATTGATGTTCGAAGTTTCAGAGAGTCTCTGACAACTGAGAAGACAGTTCATTTAATCCATATGCATCATCCTTTTCATACATTTTCTTCTTTTAAACTCACTCCGTACATACAACTCTATAATAAATTCACCAATCAGTTCAAGCCATACGATAAAAGTCTCAGTCTTCCTTTCCGTCTATATCTATTGAATTCTCATCTGGTATGAACCAACAAATTACCAAACGCATAACACTAAAAGCCGGTTGGTTATTTCACGAAATGCCCAGGCACATCATGATCCTTTAATTCTACAATCAGTCTGCAACAAGTACATACAAATAACGGGCAAATTTCACGTGTGGTGACTCAGGGGTGGGGTAGGTTGTGCAGACATGCAGGGGGGGATGAAATGCCTTTTCAGTTCCCCCCAAATCTTTACCAAGTGCCTACGAGACAAACGGATGCGATGTAACATCAACGGGGACCAAATGCCACCCTGGATGTTCTAGTTACCCTTTTTATGCCGATACAAAAGTTTTTGTGAGAGTATACCTCGTGCTGCATATACAGAATCTTTAACTGTCAGTTAAAACACTTGACAAAATGTAATCAAAGTTAACTGAAATTCAAATGAGACATTATCGCTGTTAATATAAGAAAAATATTCATCTTTTATGTAAGGTGGATGTCCCAATTATTGGCAGCTTAAGGAAATTTTTAAATTGAAAAGCTTATAGAAATTCGAATTTTTATCTGATTCTGTTTTTTTTTGTATCAGGACATTGGAAATATGCTGCAGTATTTAAAAAAGAAAGAATTCAATCAAAATTATGTGAGGAAATAAGTTTTATTTAATTAATTGAACAAAAACTCCCATGTCCCTATTATTGGCAGGTGAAATTCGGATTTGTCCCAATTATTGGCATACCTTTGTCCCATTTATTGGCACCTAAGTTTTTTTAATCTACAGCTTACATTTTTCTTAAAAAGGGGGAAGTTTTTATCAGAATAAGTGCAGAGAGGTTCAAGGAACAAACGTTTATTAAATTTTGGTCGAAAAATATAATATAGTTATACAAATAAATAAGAGAAGTGACAATTTTTTTTTTTTTTTAACATATTCACAAAACATCTTATTCGATGGCATTTGCAGGTCAACATCTTCCGTGTTTTTTTTTCGCTGAAGAAGTCACTTCTAGATCATCTGTCTTTATCTCTTTAACCTCTTTCTTCAATTTTTTCCAGACGATGAACAAATTAATATCCTCCATATTAATTTTTTTTTATAATCATTCGCTTCCATAATTATAAAAAATTATAAAAAACACAGAGTTTTATTTTCACAAATTGAGTTTTTATTTCCACCTCAAGTACTTTCGACTTATTTACGTCATTATCAAGAGGATTACTAAGAGGATAATGACGTAAATAAGTCGAAAGTACTTGAGGTGGAAATAAAAACTCAATTTGTGAAAATAAAACTCTGTGTTTTTTATAATTTTTTATAATTATTTATAAAAATGAATTTTCACTGTGTGAATACACAAACTTTAAAAAGTCTATTCGCTTCCATATCCAAACATTTCCTGAAACTTTGTTATTTTACTGGTCCTACTAGTTTCTAGTCTGGAAAGTAGTTTATCAAGTATATCTTCATCTCCATCTTGTTCTGGTGCATTTTTAGTGCTTGAATGATTCACGGACGGAATTTTGCTGAAGTCGTTCCTTTTGCATTAACTCTTTTGCATTAACGTTCCACGGAAAGAGTCCGTACTTGCGAAAACCATTCTTCAAAGTATCAGGTTTGACAGATTTCTGAATTGAGGATGCTAGGAGGGGAGCGAAGTCTTTTTTCTTCAATTCGTAGTGCATATTATGTGTCTCCATGTGTTGGTTTCTTCCTTCCATGAATGCTTTAAGCTTGGAAAGACAGCGACATCCATCGGCTGAATGATGTGAGTGGCATTCGGGTAAAATGCTACGAGTATTATACCAAGTACTTTATCTCCTTTAAGACTAAGAAAAAGAGCTGCTTCATCAGCATTAAAAATCCGCTCTGGATCTTTTGTGTCATCGGCATTAATGATCATGCGATCACCTAATGTGTTGTCAGGGTCTAAGATATTTGGCTTCTCCGGGTCTATCGCAAACCTCTTGCTCTGTAGGTACTCATAGATTTCCGCATGCCATCTGATTAATTTCTCTTTGGTGACTGAAGCCCGTGAGTTTGTCCAATTCTGTGGGGTTGGGATGCTAATTTCCCTGATGTGACATCAGCAATTACTTTGACCATGTCTGCGCCATCATACATTTTTCTCTTTGGATCCCATCATACATCTGTAAAAGAAAGAAATTTGAGCAATAAGTATCGTATTTGTCTAACTGAAATTGTAAAAAGAAAATTATAGCGCCGCTGAAGAACGTTCGGCAGAATGTGAGAGAAAAAAGGACTTATTAAGAGTTTTTTTCTAAGTGGCTTAAAATGATCTCTCCTGATAATAAGTATATGTAGTTTCCATTTTCTTATCCATTGTACTGTAACTTAAAATAAGAAACTTCAGAGGTCAAAAAAAATTAATGCCAATAATAGGGACATAACAGGTTTCAGCTTGCACCTATCATGGGCACCCCTGCCAGTAATTGGGACAAAAGAGATTTTGGTGTCCCTAATACTGGCATTTATTTTAAAAAATAGTAAAAATGAGGTTATGCCAATGACAACAAAGTTTCTATCTAGAGAAAGCCATCACAAAACCACTGATATAATCAGAAACCATTCATACTTAAAAGTAAAGTAGAAAAAAAAACAAAATGCTCACCTTGTTCCTTATCGAAATCAGTAAGAAATCCCGCCAAATGCACCTTGCTGGGTAGGTGCTCACTTTGACTATTTTTTTTGTGTCCAAAGCTGCCACCTATACACTTGAAACTAGAAACACAGTTTGGACAACCTATGAAATATTTATTCCACATTTTTTCTTAACTTTCCCTGCCTTTGAAGCCTTATTATAAGTTAAAAACTGAAAAAGTGCCAATAATTGGGACACTGCCAGTAATTGGGACATCCACCTTAAACAAATACAATTATTTTGGATGGTCGGTGCATTAACACTATGAAAATTCATCTTATCTTAAAGTTATTAAAACACTGTTTTTATTTGACCTGATGATGATTACTGTGTAGTAGAAAACGTTTGTGTCCAAATAATTAAAAAAATAAAGAGTGAAAATAAAAACAGTGTTTTAATAACTTAAAGAAAAACAATTTTATATCTGAGGTCAAATGCTTCATCATACAAACTTTTTTTTTTATTTAGTTGGTTATTCAATAAACAACACCTTTAACTTTTATTTAAACACTGTTTTTATTTCACAAATATAATATATTTAAAAATTAATTAAAAATTAAATTTTAAATTCTACTACGAACGTTTTCGACTATTCAGTCATCATCAGGTCAAAAGAATCAGGTTTTTTTTTTATAATTTCAGGTCCCTAGGATCACAATACCTCAGATTTTTAGGCACATTGCACATAGAGCTCCTGAAAATATTGAGTGAATTATAATAACCGGAAGCCTGGAAGATCGCGAGAGATAGGTTCTATACTCGATGGACTGACCAAATGAAGGAATTAGGTTGCTTCCATTGGAGGTTTTACGTGTCTAAAAAATTAAGAGTTTAATTTCAAGACCTTGTAATAGTGTGTATATAGAGGAAATGTGAAATGAAAAAGAAAAAAGGGAAGACCGAGAAAAGGATGGTTGGATCAGATTGGTGAAATTGTGAAAGAATTGAAAATACGAAGGAAATGTATGAAAAATATGAACAAACTGAAAGAGGTATGCAAGGATAGAAAAAATGGACGCAAATCTGCAGGGGCTCTGGCCACCCCTAGCGGAATGGTGACCCCAGAGTTCCAGTTGCAGTTTTAGATTATTTCCACTCCTTAAAATGGTGGGTGTTCGAATTATTCTTCAATGAAGTCTTGATAATGGTAGACAAATGAATATTGAAAACAAAAAACTTCTGATACGGAGTCGAAGCAGACACCTTCCAATTTCAAATACAAGTAAGACCTAGTTGCTAAAGTCAACTTCTAGTTGAACTTTGGCGACTAATCTTAATATCGACACTACAAAATAAAAATCAAAATGAAAAACAAATAGGTCCGATGTGGAGTCAAACTAACCACTTTCTGATATCAAGTCCGTAGCGATAACCATTACACTACGAACAGTTAAAACAAATCTCAATGCATTCATTGTTTAATTATCTGCATACAATATGTAATCATGTCATAAGTTATATTTCGGACAAGTTATTACTGCAGTTATTAATGAGAGTATTTCTCTAACCAAAGTATAAACTTAACCAAAAAAATCATATAATCTAAAACGCTCACTGTAAGCGCTGTTTTATATTACATTCATTTTTGGTAAGCGCTACGGTGAGAATGAAATGTTTTATAGTTGGGGTGGCGGTGGCATCAGATGCAACGTCCGCGAAATGAAGAGGATGACTTACAATTTACGGCGCAGATAACATCAAATGAGCGATTCCGCGAGCAGCTTTATGCGAAATTAAAATGCATACAACGGATAACAAAACACACGGGAAGATATTAACATCCTAAAAACGAACACTCGACAATCAACGTTCTTGCGTGATGTGTTTGTGTCGATCGTGCGCACGCTGTGACTGCTAAATACAATCATTCAATACAAATTGATTAAAAATTGGATGGAACCAGCCGAGACTCTCCCACCTGGCAACCAGCTACCATACAATACCTGGAGATCCCTCTGGTGTGCCCCCTAATTGGTGAAAGATGCACACTGACGGACCTGTTTCACGGAAACGACAATGCAGTGGCTGCCGCTAGTCACCGGAGATACCTCGCATAGGTGGTTCTGGACACGTTAAGTAAGTACGATTAAAAATGAATTGAGGTAAAAGGTTTCTTCTTCTTTTTGTGCCTCTTCAATCCGGTCCGGTTGATAAATCAGTTGGTAGAGTGCTTGCATTCCATGCCGAGAGCCCGGGTTCGAATCCCACCGAGCGTGTCAGAAATGATTTCTCGAAGGTTTATCAGCCTTCACAAGAGATGAATACCATCCCCCTCGGAAGCTAGGAAACCCCCACTTCAACTGAAGTGATTGGCGTAAGGCCGGCCCCCTTGCCTGTAAAAATAAATAGGTTCCACTCGCCCCATGCGACCCCTTCGGGGAAAATGCGCAAAACGTTACACTATGTGTGTAGCTTGGTAGCGTTTAGCAATGAATATTGGCGATCATCATAGCGATTTGCATCTTTGATACTTTGAAAGAGGGATCCTGTTCTTCGGCCAAACCACTGTCTTAAGTTCTTCAACCAAGATGTTACCCTTGGATCTGAAGTTCATCCTTAATTCTTCCTATATGATGAAAGGTATGAGTAAATGTTTCTCACCTTTCATTTTTCGAACGAAATAAACCAGTTCAAACTTTTTGAAGGACATAATCCACTGTCTCAAGGGTTCGGATCTGGTATTCATACGAGAAAGGACATCGGCATTTGTGACTCGATCCATCCAGGATTTTTTTAACATCCCACGGTAAACCCCCATTTCAGTGCAATGATTTTGCTCTCGAGACACTGTGTAAGTGTCCACCCTTTTATGCCATAACGTACAATTGGAAAGATTGACATGTCCGTATTCTAGTGATAACGCTTCGGACTCGTAATTGGAAGTTTGTGGGTTCGAATCCCAGCGGAGCTCAAAATTATACCATTTGTATTTTCAAATATGCTCTTCGGTGGGTTGAACAATTCATAAATCTTTACCAAATACCGGTCACCAAAGGTCCATCCAACCTTACAGCAACTGGGTCTTGCTTGAGGATTGACGCTTTCTATAGCGACAACCAAGCTCGCAGAGGGATCTTGAGGTGTGACTCACACAAAAACAATGCTTAAAAAACATCTTAATATTATTATTATTTATGTAGCATTCAAAACGACCACTACGCTCTGCCCTCACTGCTGTCAACAAGGTCAGTGCCCAAAAGAGCGAACACATCAAATTTTGCAGACAGGAGCTTTGCAGTGGCCGGGCCGGTGGCCTGGAACAATTTGCCCGTCGGTGTTCGCGCGAACCAGCCTACCACCACCTTCAGAAAGGGACTGAAGACACTGCTTTTCTCCAGAAGCCATGGCGCCCTTGAGATGGTCCTTGACCATTAAATGGCGCCACAGGAAAGAAATCATCCATCATCATCGAATTCTTCTGTTCACTCATAAACGATACGTGCAAAAATGCCGCGCAAGAGCGATGGTTTGTGGAGGGTACATTAACTCATGTCGGAAGGTTCACCGGCCACGGAAACAAAATTCAGCAATAAATATTTAGAGTGGTTTTGGGTGTAAACTGGTCTTACATATTACATACAGATTTTTTGTAAAATTTTGTGCCCAGTGGGTGTGCAACAATTATAATTTTCATTTACAAGAAGTATATTATGCACAGACACAACAATAACGCTATGATGTATGGTATCCTGTATTAAAAACATGCAATTACGTGCAAAAAGTTTGAAAATATATGCAAAACGCAACGAGAGATTATTTGGTATTTCGCGTTATTGTACCGACTTAATTTTACCCATTAACCTTTCTTAGATAACATACATCATTTAAGGATTAAAAAATTTATAGCTTGGTATGAGGCTGACCACCCATACTGTGACAAATGGTTCACTTTGCCAATGTCACCCCTGTTTCAGGGAAGGTCGGCAAAAGTTGTGGAGCTTATGTTTATTTGAGGTTTGGATTTTATTTGTAAGTACACATTCAGCATTTGTAAGCGCGAACTACACGTGTTGGTTTGTGGGCATACATACATCTGAGAGCTTTAAATGTAGGTATATATCCTTGCAACTTAGATTATAGATTATATTATTATATTATAACCGTCGATATTATAAATCGGAAGTTTGATCTAGAGAGGAACAGCAATGCACTAACTTCTCATTCATTAAATCCACAGTTTATGTCGCGGTATCCTTGCAACGACTCTATAAGGAAACTCGGTGTCTGGGTTACTGACCCGCACCGACTATCTAATCTAATCTAATCTAAGCTGCAAAGATATATATCATTTAAGATTTATACTAAATGCATTCCCACAAGCAGATATGTATAATTTCGCGCTAACACATGCCGCATGTGGACCTACAATATAAAAACCCAATCTCAAATGAACATAAGCCTTGCAACTCTTGCCGTCCTTCCCTGAAACAGGGGTGACATTGGCAAAGTGAACCAATTTTTATATTATGGGTGGTCAGCCGCATAACAACCTATAAGTCAAGGAACATACATGACAAATTACATTTTTTTAAATCAAAGAATAAAAATAACAATATATACATGGACATAAAAAACTAAATCATAAAACCAAATTCACTTTAACAAACCCTAGCCGCCAACATCACAGATCAACCGCCTACTATAAAACATTATATTCAAACTCAACCAAAGCGTTTGATCAAAGTGCAAGGATATTAAAACGCTCACTAGAGTCTCTGTTTCAGTTTCCATACATGCTGGGATTGATTTTAAACGTAAATTTTATACTTGAGACACGGTACACTCTCATATCAAATTACATCACCGCAGTCTCTTGTAAAAATTGTACTTTTTTTTGCGTTTTTTCTTAAAAAAATATTCTATGCGAGATTATGAATCATGAAGTCCATCTATAATAATCTAAGTTGTGAAGATATGTTAACGTTTAAGATTAATATTAAATGCATGCCCACAAAAATACACTTATCAGTTCGCGCTAACAAATGCTGCATGTGTACTTACAAATTAAAATCCAAGCCTCAAATTAACGTCATAAACCTTGCAACTTTTGCCGATCTTTCCTAAGGAAGTATGGGTGGTCAGCCTCATTACAACAAGTATACAAAATATTGTTCAAATCTAAATTGCAGAAGTAGATATATTTCAGCCGAGGTTCCAGTCTATAGTTGAGTTGATCAAACGCTGGCGTTCAATGCTAGAGGGCTAAGGCTGGGTTTTCATCCCTACCAAAGGTGTCAGAAATGTATGCTCTGTATGAGATGTTTTGTCATAGTGATGTTTTTTTTTGTGTTCTGTTTTATTATTGTGATGTTCAGTCATGTGTCGTTAAGTCATGTGTTGTTTTGTCCTTGTGTTGTTTTGTCAAAGTGATGTATTTTCTGTGTAGTTTTGTCATTGCGATGTTCTGTCCTTGTGTTGTTTTGTAATAGTGATGCATTTTCTGTGTTAATTTATCATTGCGATGTTTTGTCATGTATGTTCAGTCATTTTTTTTTTTTTTTTTTTTTTAAAAAAAATAGATTTGTGGAAAGGAATGCAATCCACCAACCTATTTTACCTGGCCAGTTGTCTTCATGCGAAAGCAGAAGCTTGTATGCATGCAACGGCATCTGTTGAACCAGGGTCGAAGTTATCGTCGCGGGATTCGAACCAGCGTTATCCGGTTCCAAATAACCTGTCTTGATCCCCGCGGCTATGACACCGACATATGACACCGTCATGTTTCGTTATGTCATGTGATGTTTTGTCCTTGTGTTGTTTTGTCATAGTAATGTATTTTCTGTGTTTATTTATCATTGCGATGTTTTGTCATATGATGTTCAGTCATGTGTTTTTTGTCCTTGTGATGTTTTGTCAAAGTGGTGTATTTTCTGTGTAGTTTTGTCATTGCGATGTTCTGTTCTTGTGTTATTTTGTCATAGTGATGAATTTTCTGTGTAGTTTTGTTATTGCGATGTTTTGTGATGTGATGTTCTGTCCTTGTGTTGTTTTCTCATCGAGATATATCTTTTGTGTTGATTTATCATTGCGATGTTCTGTCATGTGTCATTATTTCATGTGTCATAATGTCATATGTGTCGTTTTGTTACTGTGCCGTTCTACATGGAACCAAAGGCAGGTGACACACCCTCATAAACCTCCTCCTGTCCCATCCACCCTTAACACAAGATAAAAGGCGGGAGAATAGTTGCACAATTGGTATTGTTAAGGAGGCCTCCTTTAAATTGCATTTAAGCACTCTATTGATCTTGTGAAATCTACTAGGTAATAATTTTCAAAGGCTTTACAATGAGAACGGAAAAGGATCATGTTTACAAGGCTTTCTAAAATATCCTGAGTTCTTCTATAAAATAACTGTAGCAGGGACGAACCCTCCATAAAGACACATATCTATAATCTAAGGTGCAAAATTATATTAGCATTTAAGATTCACATTAAATGCGTTCCCATCAGAAGACACGTTTTACACATACTGCATGTGTACTTAAAAAAAATAGTAACCTACATCTCAAATGAATATAAATCCTACAAAATTTTGTCGCCCTTCCATGAAACATGGGTGATATTGGCAAAGTGAACCAATTTTTACAGTAGGGGTAATTCCTTGACTTATAGATTGGTATGAGGCTGACCACCCATACTGTAAAAAATGTTTCATTCTGCCAATGTCACCCTGTTTCAGGGATTGTCGGCAAGAGTTGCAGGGTTTATGTTAATTTTATATTTATTTATTTTATAAGTACATACACATATGGCATGTATAAGCACGAACTCATATGTGTCTGCTTAAATATTAAACGTAAATTTTAATACATCTTTGCAACTCAGATTATAGATACAAAATTGTCGCAGTAAAAATGAAATCACTTTTGAACTTTAGAAATAATAGAAAGGCGACATAATGCTATTATACAAATTTATAACTAAATTTATTATTATTATTATATTCTATACGACATAAATACATAAATCACGACTGATCGATGACACCTCCTTATTCACAAACGATGCTAAGCATAGGAGAAGTAATGAGAGAAGCAAGCAGAAATTACTCATCACTTCTCGTAGCATGGATTCGTGAATACGAGTTGTTCCAAGTAAAATTTTAATGATTCAATACTTCGCACTTTCCTTTCACCGATAATTTTGATTTCTCTTGTCATCGATGTATTAGCAATAATTTGTAAAACAAATATAAATTAATACACTGCGATAAGAAAATGAATTTATTACAGTTATTGTTGCTTTAATCATCATCATCTTCTAAAAGCAGTGCCTTGTTGTATCAGCCATCTGTCTCTGTCTGCTGCCATCCTATTGAGATGCGAACAGGAGGAGACATCCATGAGCCGCTTCAAATCCTTGAAGTATGAAGTTCTTGGGCGACCTCTTGTGCGTTGTCCTAATATTTTGCCTTCAAAGATGTTGCTAAGAAAGGTGCTATGTCTGATTGAGTGCCCTATTAGCTTGGCTTTCCTCTTTAAAATATGATTTATCAGCTCTCTTCTTTCTTCTACGTTGCTTTAATATCGCCTCTTAAAAGGTAAAATTGAATAGGTAAGTGGTGATTCACTAATTTGAGAAATCGTGAATAAAACATTATATTCATGAAAAGCTTCTAAACTACAGGATTTTCACACTTTTTTACTGTTTTGTCTCGTCGAAAATAGGAAAAAAGGTGTATTTATCTGAGAAACCCATTTTAGCTTAATTTTTCACTTATTCAGTTTTACCTTTAAGGTGTCAAACAGATACATGTACAAACGCTTCATATGAACTTAAAATTAAAATCAAAACCTTAAATGGAAATAAACCCTGCAACGTTTGCCAACCTTCCTTGATAACAGGGGTAACATTGGCAAAGTGAACAATTCTTTACAGTGTTGCTGGTCAGCCTCATACCAACCTATAAGTCAAGGAGTACAAATATGTAAATAAAAATGAAGAAAAATAGACGGTATACATTTTAATACTGACATATCTGTCGATATCTTATATCTATCCACATCTTCTCTGAGAGCATTGAAAAGAAATGGAAATAAATTCGTGATCTCTCTGTCTAGAGGTGTCTGAGATTGTCTGGGATTTTCTCACACTGTCTGGAAGTTGCTTTAGCTGTCTGGGAGTGTGCAAACAGTCTAGGAATCGAAAGGGAGACAATATGCATGAGGAGATAGAATACCAGATTCTTGATTAAAGTAGGTACCCGATTTCTAAATATCGGTTCCATGACAGAACGGCACAGTGACATAACATCACACGACATAACGTTACATCACATGCAGAACATCACATGACAAAACATCACAGAGAAGTGCATCATAAGACAAAACGTCGCACGACAAAACATCACAACATGCCTAAAACAGAACATACCATAAACGGCATATGAAAAATATCACATGGCAAAACAACACAAAACAGAAAATACCATAAACGGCATGGCCAAACAATAACATGAGAAAATGGAACCCATGCATTATATTATCTGATAAGATTTACACAAAAAAAATAGCGTCATCGATAATCATTATTAGATAACAAAAAAAACGTAACTACGCTGTAAGTAAGTACTTTAAAATCAACTTTTTACCTTATCCCTATAACTCTATGCTTATCCCCGAAAGAGTCGCATGTGGCGTATCGAAACTATTTATTTTTACAGATAAGGGAGCCGGCCTTACACCAACCACCTCATAATAGGCAAAATAAATGTTTGTGTTATTTGTGATGTTTCTGTTCATGTACCGTTTTGGTATGTTCTGTTTAAGTAAGATATGTGATGTTTTGTAATGTGAAGTCATGTGACGTTATGTCATGTGATGTTTTGTCACTCTGCTGTTCTATCCTGTCACCCTATATACATCATATTGGAATATTATAAATCGTAGACATCGGTATGTCGGGGAGTACACAATGTATATTCAGACATGAAAGGAAAAGATTCTAATATAAAAGAACTGCGTTGGCTCGGAGTTCTATGCCACAGCACTTCTAAAAATATTTTCTATTTTCCATAATTGTATCCATAATCTAAGTTGCAAAGATAAAATACACTTAAGATTCAAATTAAATACATTCCCATAAGCAGACGTGCTGAAGTTCGAGCTTGCACATGCCGCATGTGAATCTACAACATAAAACCCAAATCTCAAATGAACATAGGTGCCTACAACCTGCAATAGACCTTTCCTGAAACAGAGGTGACATTGGCAAAGTGAACCATTTTCTACAGCATGGGTGGTCAGCCGCATATCAACCTAAGGAATATAGACAATAAACTGCATTTTTACAATTAACAAATAGTCCATAATATAAGTAAATATCAAAACAAATACAAATAAAGCGCCCTTGGAGTGACAATCTTCACGAAACGGCGCTATATCAAGTCACCATCATCATCATCAACAATATACAAAATTCTAATTTAAAAACCCTAGCCCTAGCCCTAACATTACAGATCAACCGCCATTTCTTTCTGTCCTTACATATTTCTTTCATTTCATCCAGAGTCATAACCTTTTTCATTTAAGCTCCCTTTTATTATGACTCTGGAAATTATCAAATACTGTCGGTGTTATGGCTGAGGGGGCCAAGTGGGCTGATCTTTCTAGCGTGCTTGGAATAGAGTAATGTTGGTTCGATTCCCGCCTGGGTCACTTGACCAAAACTTTGACCCTGGTTTAACAGATGTTATCGGGTAATTATTAATTAATAATTCATTAAAATAAAAAATAATGAATTATTAATTGATGATATAGATGTTTTGTAGATTTTTTAGTGTTTGTTTGTATAACTGGATGTAATTCATTGCTTGTATTTCTTGACTAATAGGTTGGTATGAGGCTGACCACCCAAACTGTACAAAATGGTTCACTTTGCCAATGTCACCCCTGTTTCAGGAAAGGTCAGAAAGAGTTGCAGGGCTTATGTTTATTTGAGATTGGGTTTTTTTATATTGTAGGTCCACATCAGCATAAGTATTCAGGATAACTACAACAAAATTATATGTGTTTTCAAAATCCTAGTGAAAGCACATTTTGCGGTGGCCGGGCCGGTGGCCTGGAACAATTTGCCCATCGGTGTTCGCGCGAACCAGCCTACCACCACCTTCAGAAAGGAACTGAAGACACTACTTTTCTCCAGAAGCCATTGCGCCCTTGAGATGGTCCTGGACCATTAAATGGCGCCACAGGAAAGAAATCATCCATCATCATCATCATCATTATCACATGCGGCATGTGTGAGCGCGAAATTATGCGTGTCTGCTTGTGGGAATGCATTTAATATGAATCTCGAATGATACATATATTTACAATTTAGATTTAGAAATTAGTACCTGTTTCTGCCCAGGCAGAATAGGTTGGTGAATTGCATTCCTCTTCACGAATCTATTTATTACAAATAAACAAAAACGAATTAATTCCAGAATTGGCAGACATTGAAATGGCACTGCTAGCATACGTCGCCACGAGCCCAGCACAGCCTCCTTACAAGTTCCGACTTGCTTGTCTGATCCATTCTGCAGTTTCGGGGACTCGGGAAGCGGGCACAATGGGGCCCATTTAAATCTGGAGCAAAGGAGCCAGCGCTGCGCACACCTGGACACCCCAAAAGCGCGGGAAGAATTCGCGCCATTGCCAAAATATCTCTCTACCTAGTTACTATTACCTACCTCAAGTACATATTATATAGATCTTACCCAAGCGTATTACCTAATATGTATGGTTCCTTTAAATTTCTTGAAAACTGTTTTTCTATATTTACTCAAAAATTATTGGCATTATAAAAAAAATGGCCTGATATGAACTAAACAAAAAAAAAAATACTTCCAAAATATTATAGACATACAATTTTTTTTTAAAAAAACGTGTTTTTTTTTAATATTTTTTGTAGTGACAATTTTTATGTTGTATATTTTTTTACCTTTATAATTTAGATTAAAAAAATAAACACGTCCTGAGTTTTTTATATTTTTAAGTTTCTCTTTTACTAAGACCATAAAGTTTAAGAAACAAAAACGACAGGTAGGGTAGGTAAAAAAAATATGTGAATCTTTAAAGGCTTTATAGCCATATCCAGTGGAAAGGCGATAGTGTTCAATTTTCCAACAGCTAAATTTATGAAAAATAACCTATCAAATCATCACAATCACTTAAATCATTACTCCCTGTCAGCCAGGAACAATATCATAATGAATTCTTCGGACGAAAAAACACAACATATTTGTGGATGTATCACCTCAACATCGATATAAATAAAAGATTATTTTTATGCACCTCCCCTTACAATTTAGCTTCATCAGCATAAGTATTCAGGATAACAACAACAAAATTATATGTGTTTTCAAAATCTTAGTGAAAGCACATTCGAAACTAGGTTTTCGTTAGAAACAGTTAAAACATGAAAAGTAGGTACATGTTTAGTAAGCAAGGCAAATGAGGATTGAATACAAATATAGGGTTTTCCAATAAGAGGTGTTATTTTGATATTCAAAGAAAAATGCCATTTTTTGAGATAAATGATCGCATGTTTATTTCATAATAAAGAGGAAGGTATGCCGTTAATAATGAAAAACAACATCAACCAAATGGCCGCCACGACCACGCTTACAGGACCATATCCTTTTCAGGAAATTTTCCATAACCAAATCGCAAAGTGGCTGCCCTATGTCCTCGATAGCCTCACGAATTCCATCTTTGAGGTCTTGAATCGACGCTGGGCTTTTAGCGTAGACCTTATCTTTCACGTGGCCCCAAAGGAAGAAGTCGCAAGGTGTTAAACCACAAGATCTCGATGGCCAATTGTGATCACCTCTTCGAGAGATAACACGGTCCGGAAACTTTTCCCGTAAAAAATCAATGGTTTCGTTGCTTGTGTGGCATGTAGCGCCGTCTTGTTGAAAGTGAACGTTGTCCAGATCAATACCATCCAACTACCGTAACTGTTGATCCAACCTCATTTTCGAAAAAGTAAGGTCCCATGACCCTGCCGGACCATAAACCGCACCAAACAGTCACACGTTGAGGATGGAGAGGCTTCTCAACAATAACTCTTGGGTTTTCCGAGCCCCAGATGCGACAATATTGCTTGTTGACGTAGCCACCGAGGTGGAAATGGGCCTCATCAGTCTTGATGATTTTTCGATGGAATTTCATGCATTTCAAGCACCCAATCAGCAAAGACACGACGTTGTTGATGATCGGCCGGTTCATCCATTTTTAGTAATGGCGTAGTTTCTACTTGTCAAATGTCAAAAAATAACAGCTTCAAAAGTGACATTTACTGAAATAGCGGGCTTTTCAAAATAACACCTCTTATTGGAAAACCCTATATTATGCAGTATTGAATGAACAGTATAAATTTAAGAAAACTGATAAATATTATGACGATTCAATTTGACTGAAAGCATCATACTACTGCCATCTGTGCAATACGGTTGAAGACTATTTTATCAACTACCTAGTAACGCGACCAACTTCACGCTGACAATCGCACCAACGTTGAAATGTAAATAAAATACACGAACAGCGCTCTCTCGGCCGATAGCTGAAGCTTTTCCAACCATTACATAGCTAAGCTTACAACTGAAAGATAAAGCTAAGAACACAACCAAGTAACTAGCCTAGATCACACCCTAAAAACCAAACAGGTAAGAAGGGAACTATAATATTATAGGGGGAGGGTACCGCATGGCGGCAAATTCAAATTTTCAAGACCAACTTACATCCAATGCCGCTACTTGCGCCGATGTCAAAACCATGGGAGAAAATTCCTCCCATATTTTATTGAAGGTCTGCTGGAATAATTCCACAATGGTAACATCATTGAGAACCAGCACATTCTCCCAGTTTCCGGTGGCGGCTTGCAGCGTCCAATTCATAGATCCATGCAGGAGTAATCCAAAAGGGTAACGCTCGGCACACTTCACTTTCATTTTGGCTTTCTCGGCACATTTCACTTTATCTTTCTCAACACATTTCACTGCATCCTTGGTTTTCTTGGCACAATTCACTTTATCTTGGCCTTTCTCGGCACAATTCACTTTACCGTGGCCTTTTTTGGCACAATTCACTTTAGCGTGGCCTTTTTCGGCACGTTTCACTTCATCTTTGGCTTTCTCGGCACATTTCACATTATTATTGGCTTTTTCGGCACTGCACTCATTCACACACATTTCACTATTTATTTCTGCCACGCGGGAAGGACTATCGATGATGCAAAATTTGTGGTGCATCATCCCGGTTGAGTACTTTGTTTTCACTAAAATACCTGGAAACAAAATGATGCATTAAAAATCAAGAAAAAAATCCATGTTTTGATCCATCATCATTTCACTTAATTCTAAAAAAAATAATAAGTTTGAAAGGCAGACATGCTTTGCCTCTTGTCTTTATTCTACATAAGAAATCATTCAAGCAATTTTCAATGAGCTCCGCACATTTGACGTAGACAAAAAATTGTGATGTCCCATCAGGAGGTTACTATGGCGAAGGGTATTCAATATTTTTTTATCCGTTGCTGAGAACCCTAGTTCCATAGACGAAAGCGTTCTGAACCTCTTCTTGAAAATTAAACAAAGCAAAGTGTCTCATTCCTATAAATGTTCCCTACAATGATGATTACATATAACAGCAAATTTCAATATGTTGAAAGCTGCTCCTCTAAACAGGGACTGGGTGCTGTATTCAAGTAAATCCTGTAAATTTCTAAAACACGATAATACAAGAAGTACTAATGTGAAAAAAAAAACTTTTACACATGGTTTCAAAGTGATATTTTAAGGAAATAAAATGACAGATTAAATTAACAAGCATCAGAAATATAAATGAGAATAATTAAGTATGTGTTTTATATTAATTCATCGCTGAATTATCAAGTAATTCAGATGAATCCATTGTTCTCATGAAAATTAACCTAAAAATTCTTGGTTGAGCAATTAGGGTTAAAAACCATTTGATACATCAAAATTGACGTTAAAAAAATACTGGAGTGATAAATTACTTTGTGATGAAGGTTTCTTACCAAGGTCATGCAAGCTGGGAAGTCTGGATCCACTTCCAAAGACCATTTCATGATCTGTAATGATCCTCACGAGCACGCCACGCTTATGTGCCTCGGCAATGGCATCCGTTATATCATGATGCGTAATTAAATAAACGCAAATATCTAGAGAAACTTCCGCTGAATCTAAATAACCAACTATCTTTTTAACTTTATGAAAATTACACTTCTCCCCGTCGCAATGAACTTTTTTCAAAGTCTTGTCGCACGTTACCGAGCCATCGCTGAACCAAATTAGTTCTTTTATACTCTTTTCGGCGTGTATGCGTTTTCTTATTTTTTTGTAGCACTCGTAGATGAATTCGCTGGTTATTGCAAATCCGAAAATTACCACGAGGCTCTTGAGGTAACCCATTATTTCTTGGCAACTTTTTCAAAACACGTGCTGGGCACCGGCGGCCATACTACCAAAACACAAAAGAAACAGATGATCGATTGAAAAACACTCCGCGCGCCACCGCGTACGTCACTCAGCGCACTAAATACCTACTAGGTATTTACAACTTTTCTTGTGGGTAGGTACAAAATAGCTTTAGGAAATTCAAATTAAAAGTTTAAAATACGTACCGTTTTTTACTTTAAAATAGTTAGAAAACCCATATCTTCATCGAAAAAAGAAATAGAATGGACACAAGTAGAAGATCTACGTTTGAAATATTTTTTATTGGTTTCAAGAATATTGTCCTATTCAATGGTCTTATTGCAATATTTCCTCTTTTTCATATTTAATTTACTGAGAAGCTGTATTTCCTTTTTTTCTCTGTAACTAGTCTTCAAAAAAAAAATCTAGGTTTGCCCTTTTCTTAGCAACCCTGCTTAGTGATGCACAATTTTTTTGTCCGTAGAATATGTATGCTGAGTTTATTGCTTCTTTGTTATATTTCCTCAAAGCCAAAGCTAGATGCGAATAATTATGAATTTGAAACTTTTTTCTCGGTGAGCGATCGTCAGTCTCGTGTGGGACTGCCATCCTTAGCAACTAATAACAAAATATTTTTATGCCTTTTCCCTAGCGATCCACAGTATTGTCTATGCCGATTCAAGTGCAGACCTCATTGGGCCTCCACGTATTCTTTGAATGGAATTAAAAAAAACAATTTGTGAATTCAATTTCTTCGTAAGTGCGTTATTTAAAAAAGTTGCATATTGATAAAACATGAAACTTATTTTACCTGTAATACTTTTCCAGTTACCAATCCTTTTTTCGTTCTTCATTTAATTATTCTAGATCCATAGACAAGCAGATTACATGTAACTTCTCTGGGTCTATTTTGTTATTCTTTTTATGTCACATGTCTCATCTCAAATAAATGAGATCTCGTCCACAGTTAAAGTGCAGTGACAAGGATTTACGTGACTATAAAAACAAGCAGCACAATCATGCGACTGCATGTCAAGATCGTCAAAGCTCACAATATCTGTAACGACTCAAATACTTGGTTATTGTTGGCGTCTTTTGCGCACAGCTAGATCTTGTACTACAGCTTGCTGTGATGACAGTTTTTACATCACTATGGAGTTAAAACAAGGTATTTCAGTCATATAGAATTAAAGTCCAATATCTATGATTTTTGTAGAAAAATGAGATAACATGGAACACCCAGTTAGCTGCGAAAATCCAGAAAATAAATGCATAATTGCCCTCTTTGATTCTAGACAACTTAATTGTCATTATTTGAAGATAACGGTCATCCATTCTGAAAAGAGATTTCCTTACCTCCAGATTTTTGAAAATTCACAAAGAAAACAATTTAATATTTTACAAAAAAAAGTTATATTCAAAGAACAAGATTACAAAATTATTTAGCTGATTTAATGTCCAAAAATGCTGTACATTTTGCTATGGTATAAAGTGTATTTTTGTACAAGAAAATCATTGATTACTGCAGAATTACATTTAGGGTAGTTTCAACATTAGTTTGGCGACTTTGAACTGAATGAAAAATGTAAAAGACTAATTAAGAGTTATATGAAACACCTTGGCAGTACTTTTGTTGAAATGCTCTAAAGAATATTAATTAAAACAATATCAAATCTTTAGAGACATAATAGAATCCAGACATGACATTTTTACAAGCTATTATTCCCTTAAAATGGATTCTACCGTGTTCTGTCCCTTTATCTAAGTACAAAAAACATACACAAGTGGTTTGTTTTATATATTCATTATTTTCTAAACTAAAATATAATTAAGATAAATGAGAAAAACAGAACTACAAGATAACCATTCTACAATTATGAAATATTATACAAATATTCAACCAACGCATTAACAGAAAAATGTATGGAAAATTACAAATAGCCTGAGTACATAACATTGCGTAAATCTCACCTTGCTTCAATAAAAAATGTGATTGAATATACAAAGGAACTCTTAGGGAGTGAGTTAGTACTCATACATTTTTTTGATTTACGCATGAAGGTGAGTTGATGCAATGTTTTATACCAGTATTCTCTGATGGATATCTAGTTTCCATACATTTTATCTGTTTACACGATGGTATCATGCTGCAGTCTTACAGTTTCCCAAAAGGGAAAATAAGATTGTTTGTTTATGATAGAGCCTTCAAGGTGGATGCTCCAAATGTATGGAAAGAACTACCAGATGATCTGCAGGAGATGGATGTGTGAAATTCATTCAAAACTAGATTGAAGATCCGCCAGTTTGCATGGTCAAGCACGTTTGAGATGAATAAGAGCCATGAAAGGGTGCTTTAAATCATGAAGTATCCCGTAGAGTTGCTTTCCAGTATCTGTTGCCGTAATCTGTGGGAGCTTGAGCTTCCGGATGTTTTGCCCTTGTCTACGATGGGCTTCTTCAGCGTAAAAGTGAAGTATTTCCACAACCTATCTTGCTTCTTCTTCGAAACATCGGAAAGCTCCAGCTCCCTCAGACCACAACAACAGATCCCGGAAAGTAGCTTTCCAGCATCATCAGCCGACTGTGTAAGCTTTAAACTCCTATTCATGAATTATCCTGTTTGCAATAACAAAATTCTGACATCATTTCTTTACCTATTGGATAAACTTACCAACTAAAGATTTACATAGAATAATATTGATTAAATACATAGTTACTCATCTCCCCTAATAGCCCTATACTTATTAAGTTCATTGGGAAAGGTACGCGATAGTTCTGAGACTAAGTGAGCCTTGAATCGCTTGTAAGAATCAATCTTTCCTTTGACTTCTTCATTCTTGGTCAACGCCTTTTCTATGCAGTCTTTGGTGTACAGCTGAGGATTCCGGCCCTGGTCAATGTAACTGCAAAAAGAAACAAAACAATAAGTAAGAATAAATTTAACTTTAGTTTGTGTTTTTATTTCATGGCGTGATTAGCACACCAACATATAAATACTACGATAATATCTTATGAAAAAATGGACTAGAAACAAATACCACAGACAAAAAATTGTACTGTCACATGGGCGGGTTGAAGGAACTTGCTAAGGAGAGATCACAGGTTGTATCGCTATTGCCAAAAGTACCATGTCTAAAGTACCATGTCTAAAGTACCATGTCTAAGCTGGACAAAATATGGAAATACCGTGGTGTGAGTAACAGCCTCAAGCTAAAGCTTGTTCTCTATGCTGCTGAGACATGGACCATAAAAGCAACAGAAAGGAGAAAATTTGACACTTTCGAAATGTGATGCTGGAGGCGCATGCACCGAATCCTTTGGACGGCTAGATGTACCAACGAGTCCATTCATCGGGAGCTAAATTTGGACGGCTTAAATCTGGCCAATATATGCACATGCCGTATTCTTCAGTTCTCCCGACACATTGTCAGTGGCAATGAGGATAGCGCCTAAAACGACTGGTTGTGATCGGTGGCTTGGAGGGGAAGAGAAGAAGAGGAAGATTCCCAACACGATGGACTGATCAAGTGAACATAGCAGCTGGCATCTCAGTAATCAGAACACTACGGACAGCGCAGTCAAGAGAGAACTGGAGAAAAGTGGTTGCTTCCACAGGGGTACAGCCCTCAGCAGTGAAGAACGAGAATAAGAAGACCGGCGGGTTGCTAGGGAAAAGGCAAGAAAATATTTTGTTATAGGTTGCTTTGGATCATAGTCCCATATAAGTGTGACATTTGCCTGCGGAGAGAAAAAAAATCTATCAAATTTCAAACTTGTGCTGAATCCATTGTCATGACTGCTGATCAAGGTGGATGCAATCAGGAATGAAAACTGACAGTTTTGGATGATAGCCTGCCAGCCCGCTCTTACAGAGGGAGCGAGTGTCGTTGACGGGAAGTCAAAAGACATTCATCAGCTGTTTTCTCAGCTCAGGCGCTCTACACAGCATAATATAACGCAAGTATGATCCTGGGACACGCAGACAAACAACGATAGTTTTCACACCTGCATAAATCCACCTCGCAACACTTGCTGTTGATCTTCTATAGCAATGTCACTAAAAGAAGAAGAGTAAATTTTAGAATTTAGGTTAACTCACTCGAAAACTTCTAGCGGCACATGGACGTCTTGGACTTGCGCCTTAAGTTTATCCACTTCCTGAAGTCCAGTCACGAGGGACTGTCTGAAACACGGAAAACAAAAATAAGTACCTAAAGAGATACGAATATGTCGGCTGCCAAGAGGGTTGACATTTTGACATTAATAAGAATCCCAAGACCCATTTTAATGATACGTACATTTTCTGATTTAGAACACTTTGCCCTTGTGGTTGAAAATCACTAACAATGATGCGAATCTGACGAACATTTTCAATAAACATCTCCAGTTGAGTTTCCAAGTTCTCCAAAGCGGACGCCATTTTTATTTTTATTTTGACGTTTCGTCATAAAGGGATCCCACACTAAAAAATTGTTAGATCGGAAGAAAAAAAAATTTTCCCGACATTTCAGTTATTTATTTTCGAATAATTGTAAAACTTTTTGTACAGCACTAGGATATTATTTACATTTTCCATGTATTTTCGCGCTCTTCCTTTGACGTTTAAGAACTCGCAGCTGATTGGCAATCTTTTATTATTTTCTTTTTTGTGCATTATTTTGAAATGAACATCTAACAAATAATCTCCGGAAGTACTTATACGCAGATAAAATCATCATGGGTATCACGGGATTATTGCCGTTTATGGAAAAGGCTTCTAGCAAATGTAGTATCAAAGATTTCTCTGGTTGTACCGTTGCCGTCGATACATACTGCTGGCTTCACAAAGGAGCATTTTCTTGTGCTGATAAAATCGTTCGCGGAGAACCAACCGATGCGTGAGTTTCCTATAATCATTTCCAACTTCCTTGACTATTAGGTTGGTGTGAGGCTCACTACCTGTACTAAAATTTGGTTCACTTGAGATTTGGGGTTTTATTTTTGCCTCAATGATTTTTGTCTTGTGTAAGCGCGAACTCATGTGTCTGCGTGTGGAATCGAAAATGAAAATAAACCCGGCAACTGTTCCCTGAAACTCAATACACTTTAATTCACCGTCCACGTCTCACTTCCATACATCGGAGTCTGTTACAATATCCCATTGTGTACTGCCCATATTTATTGAAGCCCTTGATTCCTTAACCGTCTTTTTATCAATGTAGCGATAAATTTAATTTAATGAGGTCCGCACGTGAATTGACGTAGACAAAATTGTGTCGTCATCCGGTTTGCCAGGGAAAATGCATGCAAATATTTTGTTATTAGTTGCTGAGGGCGGCAGCCCCATACAAGACTGGCGTTTGCTTGCAAAGAAAAAAGTTCCAAACTCAAAAATGTTCCGAGTCTATTAATTTAAAAAATGGTTAAAATCCTTGTAATCATCCTATCTTGTATCGCTCTATACTGGAAATAAACAATTAGTTTGAAACTTGTATACAATGAAACAGGTTATAATTATTTTGGTTTACTTGTGTTTCAGGCACATTCGCTATTGCATGAAGTATGTTAACATGCTTTTGTCTCACTCCATCAAACCCATCCTCGTGTTTGATGGTCGACATCTTCCAGCCAAGGCTATGACAGAAACCAAAAGAAGAGAGTAAGTTATATTCTTCTTTTATGCACCTCCTCATCTCATCACAACAAGGGCAACTCGTAGAACGGCTCACATCCATCCCTTTGCAGTCAATATCAAAACTATGAGAACTTGGTGTTTTCACGACTCATTCCTTTGACAAACTATCCGCTTATGGAAAAAATAACCGTTATCTGTGTTTCCACCCCAATTTAACCTTGCCCTATTCAAAACCAACATCAATCACCACTTCCTGTCAGTGTCTCAAAAAAAAAGCCAATGCAGCGCAAGATACTCCACAACACTACGCAGCTTACAGCCCTGCAACAAAGGATTAGGACATCAACCGCCAAGATCACCAACACCTCTGGGGCACTACAAGTGTCATAGACCCGTAGAGTCCCTGCAATCTAGGGAGTCTCCTGCACCTGATTTCTTAAAAAAACAAATTGTTTTAAAAAGTCAGCAAACTGCATAAGCTAGGTGCTGGGTCACAGACCAGTCAGCGAATGGATCATTGGAGTCTGGAAAATATGGGTGTGATGACGGCCCAGCAAGGGGAGCAGGACAGTGGAAGACAGATTAAGATGGCTGAACGAAGTGTAGGTGCGGTAGGAGTATATGCCTGAAGGAGGAAGGTGTTGGGCTGGCAGCGGTGGCTGCGGTTGATCAAGCAGGCCAAGACGCACCCCAGGCTGTCCCTCCATTGATGATGATGATGACGATAGTCACATTGTTTTTATTGGAATAACAACCAAATTGATTCAATCTTTGTTTTATATATTTTAGGTCTCGTAATCTGGCAAAGAAACGGGCTGCGGAACTTTTACGTTTGGGACAGGTATACAATAAATTTTCTTCTACTGTAACTTTATCTCTATTCCTGTTGTCAGCAGAAAGGAGACAAAGATTTGTTCGAAATGTGGTGCTAGAGGCGCATGCTCAAAGTCCAATAGACAGCTAGACGTACCAACGAGTCCATTAGTTGGGAGCTACACTTTGATAGCTTGACTCTATCCAGTATTTGTACAAGATGGATTCTTTAGTTCTTCAGACACCTTGTACGAGGCGATGACTATAGCCTGGGATGACTAGTTGTGATTGATAGCTTGGTGAGGAATAGAGGGAGAAAAAGGTCCCCCAAAGGATGGACTGATCAAGTCAAGACAGCAACAGGAATCTCGGTGGTTTGAGCGCTGCGTACAGTACAGTCAACGAGAAGAGAACAGTACTGACCTTTGACTACGTTACACAACGCTACACAACACTACGTAAATGGGAAAAATGTATGAAAGCTAAATCACTCAAGCAAGCACTTCTTTCTTTTCTCTCTTATGTTTTTCTCTTAGTCTTCTTACTTTTTGCATAAAGATCTTCTACTTTTATTCTGTAGTAATCTTGTGGTAAGCTTTATTTTGTAGTAATCTGTTTTATTTTGATACTATTATGTTTGTAATGTTTTTTATTTCTATTTATGTATACATGTAAAAGGCACAATGTGCCGTTAACGAATAAATAAATAAATAAATAAAGAGTGCCCTCGTATATTCCATACATGTTTGTTTTACGTAATTGAAGGGATTTTTTGTAAGTTTTTTATACTCAGAGTACTGGAGAAGAGTGGTTTCTCCCACAGGGTCACCAGAACACTCTAAGCAAAGGCTACACAACACTATGCAGCTAACAGCCCTGCTACAAAGGATCATGACATCAACCGCCACATCACCAACACCTCTGCAGCACTACAACAAGAATCATTGACATCTAGATTTCCCACACAGCTAAGATTCCTTAAAAAAAAAAGATAATACAAATATTTCTAAAACAAAATCTTCGTTCAGCTTTTTCACATTTTCACCGCTAAATACTCTTTTTAATATACTAGGTGGATGAGGCTAGATCCCACATGCGCCGTGGTGTTGACATCACCCACGATATGGCCCTGCAGCTGATCAAGGAGTGCCGTAGCCGTAACGTGGACTGCATAGTGGCGCCGTACGAGGCCGATGCCCAGATGGCCTACCTCAACAAGATCCAAGTTGCGCAACTCGTCATCACGGAAGACTCGGATCTTATATTATTTGGCTGTGAGAAGGTAATTTTATCAGATTGTTGCCATGTATATTTGAAATATCCATCCTTCCTAATTACAATAATAAATTTCCTTGACTAATGGGTTGGTATAAGGCTTACCACCCATACTGTAAAAAATGGTTAATTTTTTCTATGTCACCTATTTTTCAGGGAAGATCAGCAAGAGTTGCAGGCCTTATGTTCATTTAAGATTGGGTTTGTATGTTGTAAGTCGGAAGCATGTACAGAGATATATTGATATTGAAGGCTTATATTTGATGCACGCCCACAGTTAGATACCATACATGTAAATTCGCACTTATACATGCAGCATGTGTACTTACAAAATAAACCATACCTCACGTGATAACATAAATCTTGCAACTCCTGCTGCATTTCCCTAAAACTGAGGCGTCCTGAGCTAAAGTGAACCATGTTTTTACAGCATGGGGTGTCAGCCTGACACCATCCTATTAGGCAAGGAACAAAAAAATTATCATTTGGCAAATACATTTCAGATTTTTTTCCTTATAAATCTTGTTACTAATTAGGTTTAGTTATAAAAATTGCTCGAATTAAACCATCGATTTCAATTTTAAATCTATATTTCAAGGTGAAGTGTATTTTTTACCATACGCTGCCTACCTTGTACGTACCTTTAGTAAATGAAAAATGGATTCACGATTATCAAGGATTTTTTCTAAATATTTTTCTTCAATGTTCCAGATCTTATTCAAACTTGATCTGAATGGTAACGGAGTGTTAGTGGAGAGTGCTAAGCTGCCCCTGGTGATGAAGTGCCCCATGGAGAGGTTCAGCTTTCCCAAGTTCCGGCAGATGTGCATCATGTCGGGCTGCGACTACTTGGCCTCCCTTCCTGGCATCGGCCTGGCCAAAGCAAGACAGTTTATCAATGCCACACAAGATCCCGATATCCACAGTGTAAGTGTGAAAACTATTATAACAAATAGGAGTTATATGCTTATACAGCCGGCGGTTGACACAAGAGAGTTTCTACTGGGGATTTGTTGACGCCTCTTTCATGAATAAAATTGGTTATATATTGTTACGATTTACAAGTTCAATTTATTTTAAGATTCCATACATTTTTGGTTCATTCACAGAGCTAACTTTTGCACTGTATTGCTCGACAGCTCTGATATAAGTCTAACACTTCAGACAGCTTTGGCCCTTTTTATAGCATGGCGTAAGGATGATTCTTGAAACATTGGAAACTGGAACATGCGTAATTTTGCCAGAGTATTCTATTTAGAATATTTGAGTGAATACTCATAGTCTAAGAGCTAGACGTATGAAACCTTACCTCATCGACTACCAGGCAGAGACATGGTCAGGCTGGTAGTTTGCATCGAGTACATGATTTTTTCACAGATCTGCCGTTTCCTATCCTGGAGCGTTTTGGATGCGGCCTCTTCAAAGAGGCCCAAAAAATGGTGCAAACTACCTCATCGACTACCAGGCAGAGACTAGTAAAAACTAATGTTCCATATTAATTACCTGCTTTTTGCATAAAAAAAAATATTCCAAACTTGGAGCGTTTTGAATGCGGCCATTTTTTTGTAAATTATAAAAAACGATCTTTTGAAGTTAGTTGTATGAGCCATGGAAATAAAGTAAAAAAAATGATATTACATACATTACTTGTAATAAGAGGATAAACATACTACAAATTTGTATTTCCAACCCTTCTTGTTCAGGAGAAAAGGGGGTAAAATGTTATTTTGTACAATATATTTTATAACTCAAAAACAAAATAGAAAATATGATATTTTTGTACGTCAAATATAAGAACATAAATTTTTATACAATAATAATCACTTACATATTCTTGCTATCTGCTGTAGTTTCAGAGCATTTTCTAAAAAACTTTACGGCAGTTCCCGTTTTTGGTTCAAAATTCGGTTTGAACGCCTTAGTATTTTATTTTAAAAATTTATAAAAAATACCATCACCTAGAAGATTAAATTTCCTTTAAAATTGAATGAATATTTACTCTTTTATTGTGAAAGGATTGTATGTTATAGCGGTTTAACTTTTGGAACGTATTTTGATGGTTGTATATAAGTACCTACCCATCTAGCAGGAGTATCTGCGTAATATTATGATGATTTCATATTATCATCATAATATCACGCAAAATATGTTACCACAAGATTAACCGCTATTCTGTTCAAACCTTTCACGATAAAATAGTTTATATCCATACAGTTTTACAGGCAATTTAATCTTCTAGGCGATGGTATTTTTTATATATTTTTACAATCAAACACTAAGGCGTTCAAACCGGATTTTGACAAAAAACGGGAAACGCTGTAACGGTTTTTGGGAAAATATTTCACTTCAAACTTTATTTTCTCTGAAACTATAGCAGATAGCAAGAATATGTAAGAAGTCATTATTCTATAAAAATTTATGTTTCTATATTTTACGTACAAAAATATCATATTTTCTATTTTGTTTTTGAGTTATAAAATATATTGTACAAAATAACATTTTACCCCCTTTTCTCCTGAACAAGAAGGGTTGGAAATACAAATTTGTAGTATGTTTATCCTCTTATTACAAGTAATGTATGTAGTATAATATTTTTTTACTTTATCTCCATGGCTCATACAACTAACTTCAAAAGATCGTTTTTTATAATTTACAAAAAAATGGCCGCATTCAAAACGCTCCAGGTTTGGAACATTAATTTTTGTGCTAATTAATGTGGAGCATCACCTCTTACTAGTCTCTGCCTGGTAGAAATGAGGTAAGGTTTCGTGCGGCCGGCTCTTACACTATCACACCATCGAACAAATACAAGTATAATTATTTAAACACCTACATCTAGAGACACAGACAAACTCACACAAGTAAAAACACAGAATGTAGAAGGAAAAGTGTGAAACATCAAACAGGTGATGGATATGAGAGAATTAGATGAGTTTTTATATTCAAAATGTTATTTTGTCAATGATGAGCGGTCCGGTCGATAGCTCAGTTGGAAAAATGCTTGCATTCCATGCCATGAACCCGGGTTCGAATACCACCGAGGGTGTCAGAAATGATTTCCTGTTTCGGTGTTTATTTCAAACCCCGCAGTAAAATACCCGCAAGGCTTACTCAGCCTTCACAAGAAATGAGTACCAGCCCCCTCGGTGCTGGGAAACCCCTACTTCAACTGAAGTGGTTGGCATAAGCCCGGCCCCCTTACCTGTAAAAATAAATAGGTTCCAGCGGTCACATGCGAAACCCTTTGAGGATAACGCGGCAAGAAGTTACACTATATATGTAGCTTAGTTGCGTTTTTTTAAGAGCAAATTTATAATATTTCTGTCTATCCTTACACACTTACAATTTTATTCAAACTATTATTTTTAATTTCCTTTTGTCATTCTTGATTTTGGTTTTCAGGCCCTCAGACGGCTGCCATCATATTTCAACAAGAGTCAGATGGTCGTCAGCGACGAGTACAGAGACAACTTCCTGATGGCAGAGGCCACGTTCAAGCATCAGCTGGTCTATGATCCCTTGAAGAGAAAACTTGTGCCGTTGATTGACCTTGAAGATGAAAGTAATCTATCTATAATCTAAGTTGCAAGGATATATTCATTCAAAGCTCTCAAATGTATGCCCACAAACAAACACGTGTAGTTCGCGCTTACAAATGCTGATTGTGTACTTACAAATAAAATCCAAACCTCAAATGAACATAAGCCCTGCAACTCTTGCCGACATTTCCTGAAACAGGGGTGACATTGGCAAAGTGAAGTAAGACTAATAATATTAGGCTGATTTATTTGGTGAGCGCTGTCTTTGTGTGAATCACACCTCAAGGGCCCTCTGAGAGTTTGGTCGTCGCTGTAGAAAGTGCCAATTCTCAAGCAAGACCCAGTCGGTGTAAGGCTGAATGGACCTATGGTGACCGGTCTTCAGTGCAGGCAGATTCATTTTTCAACCCAGCGAAGAGCAAATTTGAAAAATGTAATATTTTTGCGTGCTCTTCCGGGATTCGAACCCACTACCTTCCAATCACGCATCTGGAGTGTTAACAACTAGACTACGAACCGATCCAATAAAGCACCTTTTATAAAATTTGTGAAGACAATGGACTAGGAATATCAATAAAGACTGAGTAAACCTTACAGGTATTTTATTTTAGGTTTGAAATAAACACCGAAACTGCAAATCATTTCTGACACCCTCGGTAGGATTTGAACCCGAGTGTGGCATGGAACACCAAAATTCTACCAACTGAGCTACTGACCGAACAATAATAAAATATAAGTAGTCCGCGTCCTTAGCAACCCCGGCTGGTTGACATCATAACTTTTTTGTCCAGATGCAATTTGTGTTGACTTCATTGGGTATGAAATCTACCCATCAAACTTATATAAAAAATGCAGTATCCGGAATCTGTTGCCGTGGTCTACCAAAGCTAAAACATATTTGGTATTACAAGCCATATCATTCAGAGTTGTATATTTGTCGTCATGCATTCTCTTCCTTTATTGGGCCGCAAATACGGCGGAAAATTTTCCATTCAAAGATGTTGAGAAAGCTTTGGTCATGCTTTTTCAGTGTCCATGTTTCAGAGGCATACTTCATCATAAAAAAAAAATGACACCAAGTCCTTGCAATCTGAATACACTTTATTTTCTCTACAACCAATCATACATCCTAGTTTAAAGTTTATTTATTACAGATACTGATCCCAAGTACTGCAGCAATGCTGGGGCTGAGTTGGAACCAGAAATTGCCTTTCAACTGGCCCTCGGCAATCTGGATCCATTCTCACTAAAAACAATGGACGATTGGCATCCAGATGAAGTGGACAGTAAGGTAATGTAGTCTCAATAAACCCTTTATCTATGGACAAATCTTGAACAAAGTGCCTATTATCCAATACACTCAGCACAATTATTTTTTTCGCCGAGAAAAAAAAGGCCGGCAAAGGTCTAACGGTGTTATTCTTAGACATTTTCGTCGCCCTTTGAACCCACGTTTTGCTTAATTTTGATTCTTGAACATTTCTGAAGTAGTTAGGCTTGCGTCTCGAGTTCAACGCCCGCCTAAATCTAGCCTCCAAATGTATGCGAAGTTAGGCCAAGACAAAACCGCCTCGGAGAGGGTTTTGTGGTACAATCGATTTTGACAACTGCCGTATTTAATATTAAATCGTAAATATTTGCTTTATTACTGTTTTGTTTTGCGATTTGTTTTTGTCATTTTGGTCACATTGACAGAATTCAGCATCTTTTTGCTAATCAATCGCTTTTTGAGGCACAAAACACAAAAAAATAAGAAAGAAAATAAATCATTTGAAAGATTGAATCACGGCTCGCGGCAAAATTCTTCATATGACACATTTTACAAAACTGAACTTAACTAGATAGTTTAAAATGAGTGAAGAAGATATTCAACACTCCACGAACACATATGAGACACTTTTTCCACCTGAAATAAAATATTTAGATGCATTTCGGTCGACATCTGTTTGTTTACAAACAAAACAACAAGCCGTCCGCCATTGTGACGTCTGCCCCGCGCGTCTCCGCCTGCCCACCGCGGCCATATCTGTGTGGTCATCCCAAACGCATATTCCCTACATTTGTTTTATTTTTCCCGATCCACAAAAAATATACGGATTTATTTGGCTAATCAATTGTTTTCAAAGTTTTTTTAATTATAAATTGCACAACAAATTTAAAAACTGATTATTTGCTTTTATTTTTCATATTTTTTTTGCGTTATTGTCAATGGTTATTGTTTTAATAATTATTTAAAAACGACTGAAAATTCCCTATTCTTTAAATAATATTTATAAAGTGACATCTCTAGAACAGATTTTATTTTGAAATACGACATTGAACGGACGTAATTTCAGCCGTCCAAATTTGGTCGCAGGCTCAACTGTTCCTACGTTACACTATGAACGAGAATCAATATTTCAAATTTGGTCTAGTCCGGCGTTGTACCCAGACTAAGTAGTCGCCAGTTAGGCCGATGGCGAAATATGACAAGTAAGAATAACACCGTAAGTGACTAGGGTCCTTACCAACCAATATATATTTTTTTCTCACAACCCGGTCATGTGATGCTACAAACTTGTTGACTATGGAATTTGTGCGGAGTCTGAAAATGATGCAATATTAAATAATGATAATTTTAATACTTATTTCTGGTCGGGCAAAAATAGGTAGGGGAATTGTATACGTCTTCAGGAATAATTTATGTTCTAAAAAAAACAATATAAGTAATTTTATTTCTTTAATTTTTCAGCCTAAAGGAGGGAAAACAAACGCTTGGAATGCAAGCGCGATCGCTCCACACAAAAGTATATGGAGTAAAGACTTCATGGAACATTTAAAAACAGTTAAACCCAAAGTCAAGGAGGAGAATGTGACTGCATTTATGAAACCCACCACTCGGCCTTTATCTGTCACTCTTGTGTCTAAACCTAAAGAGAATCCCGACTCTGGGTGAGTTACCAAGAGCTGTGTTCAGCCTTGTCTAGCCGGCATTCTAGTAGAAGTTGCCGCAGTACCCCTGCAAGTGTCTCCACTTTGTTTTGTCCTAGCACACTTTTTTCATATTAGGATGATTTATTTGGTCGACCACACCTCAAGAGCTAAGTAGCAGCTATAGAAAGCACCAATCCTTCAACAAGACCCAGTTACTGTAAGGCTGGATGGCTTGGTGACCGGTCTTTGGTAAAGTCGTAGAAATTTTTCAACCCAGCAAAGAGCATATTGGTAAATTCAACAATATTTTTTTGTGATCCGCCAGGAATCGAACTTGAATCCTTTGGTTTACGGGTCCGTGGCATTAACTATTACTAGACTACAGACCAGTCAAAGTACATTTAAACCGTTATACTAGTTCACTTTGCCAATGTCACTCCTGTTTCAGGGAAGGTCGCTGAAAGTTGCAGGGTTTATGTTCATTTGAGGTTTGGAGCTTAATTTGCAAGTACACATGCAGATTTTGTAAGCGCGAACTTTCACATACCTGTTTGTGAGCATGCATTTATTTAATATTAATTTAAAATGTTAATATATCTCTTTGCAACTTAGATTTATAGATCCGTTAGGAATCAAATCTCAACCTTCCGATTACAAGTCATTAATATTTGATATACTTTTTTATTTCTAGCCTCACCATGGAAGAGTTGAGTGCGCTATATTGTAAAGAACCTTTAGTAAAAAAGCCTAGGACCACCGTTCTGGAGAGCCAAGCCTGGGATTTACCAGAGATGGTCGAAAAGAAGAAAATTACCAAGAAGCCTTCAACGCAGAAACCAAATGTTATCGTCCTTGAAAGCCAAGGTTTTGATTTCCCTGAGACCTCAGCCAGAATGCCTGATTTAGATCCGTGCCACATTGCATCGAGCAATGCTAGTTTAAGTAGCAAAAAACGACAATTGAATTCACCGGAGAGAAACCAAGAAACTACACCTGATGAGAAAGTATCTCCGATTTTACGTAGCTGCAATCGCACATACAAAAAAATCACGAGAAGTTCTTCGTTTTCAAAATTGATGCAATTGAGTAAATTTAAGAGGACCGATTTGGAGCAAGGCGACAAGGTGGAGAGTAGGTTTTTTAGTAGTTCAGAACCTACGAGTTCCACGGTGGAAAGCTGTGAAGAGAGTGGTTTGAATGTGTCGGGAATTGCAAAGCTGCGGGTGGAGGATTGTGACGAGATTTCTGAGCATGTGGAAATTAATAATAGAAGGATTACATCAGAGTCGTTTGATTTTCCTGCAACTACGATCAGAGAAGCGACAGTGTCGCCAGAATCAAATGTTAAATCTAAGAATCCTTTCAAGAAGATATCACCGGAGAAAGTGGTGTTTATGGAAGATTCTTGTATACCAAATACATATCCACTTGAAGGTCTGATCACTCCAGAAGCAAGCCAGGTAAGATCTATAATCTTTAATGTAAGTTGTAAAGATGTATTGGTGTTTAAGGCTCATATTTAATGCATGCCCACAAAGCAGGCACATGTAAGTTCACGCCTACACATGCTGCATGTGTAATATACAAAATAAACCATACCTCACGTGAACATAAACTTTTCAACTGCTGCCGCTTTTTCCTGAAACGGGTGGCAGCGACAAAAGTGAACCAAGTTATTGCAGCAAAAATAGCGTCAACAAATGTTGCCCTTATTTCCAAGTACCCACATAAATATGCCTTGTTTGATTAACAATTTATTTATTACGATTAAAACAATAATCTATCTAGGTGACCAACAATGCCCTGTTGTATTATGCCATCACATAAATTATTTAATAGGGTTATTGCTCACTTACATGGAATAACATTTGCATATTCAAAGCAAGTCACAACCAAAAACAATCTGTATATGTACTTACAAAAAAAGACCTATACCCTGAATGAACATAACCCCTGCAACTCTTGCCTACTTTCCCTTAAACTGGGTGAAAAGGAAAAAGAGGGAAAGGACAATCGAGAAAAGTATGGAGTGATCAGATTGTGAAAGAATGGGATATACGAAGTGAGCGTAAAAGAAGAAAATGCATGAAAAAGGTGATGGATATGAATGAATTGAAAGAGGTATGTCAGGATAGGAAAAAATGGAGGCAGCTCTACAGAGGCTCTAGCCACTCCTAGTGGAATGGTGACAGAGTTACAGTTACAGTTGGGTGAAATCGTGGGTTATTTCCCGTTTCGGTGTTTATTTCAAACCCAAAATAAATAACTGACAAGGTTGATTTAGCCTTCACAAGAATAGAGAACCAGCCCCGTTGTGAGCTAAGAAACCCCCTCTTTAATTGAAGTGGTTAGCGTAAAGTCAGCCCCGTTAGCTGTAAAAATGAATAGGTCCCAAATTGCCACATGTGACCTCTTCAAGGATAACGCGACAAGAAATTACACTTTATGTGTAGCTTATTTGCAAGTTGCATTGCATTGAGGATGATTTTTGCAATGTTTTACACTTGGACGGATAATACGTGACTTGCACTGTAAAACTTGGTTGTTTAAATTTATTGCATATTTAATTCATTTTTACATACATTACTTAGCTTGTATCTCCTCTTATTACCTTCCATTTTATCAACTTTTACAATGACATAATATGTCATTTGAATGTATAGTGTTGTATAAGAGTTAATAAGCTTATCTTTGTTAAATTATTTGACAGGGGATCAACTCTAATTATTAACCTTTTTAATTTCACCAGATAAAGTATTTCATGATTATTTACTTATATTTTAATTATGTTGATACCTCATTTAGTGAAATAACTAAGCAATCCAATTTGACCGGTCCGTAGCTCAGTGGTAACACTGCGGACTCTGAATGGGAAGGTTGTGGGTTCGAATCCCGGCGGAGCACAAAAAATATACCATTTATATTTTCAAATTTGCTCTTCGCTGGGTTGAAAAATTCATAAACCATTACCAATGACCGGTCACCAAAGGTCCATCCAACCTTACAGCAACTGGGTCTTGCTTGAGTATTGGCGCTTTGTAGCGACGACCAAGCTCGTACACCTCTGCGGCACTACAACAAGTGTCATAGACCCCTAGAGTCTCTAGAATCTAGGGAGTCTCTCGCACAGGATTTCTTAAAAAAAAAACCACGGTCTCACCGAGTCAGGTCTTAGCTTTTTAAAAATGTAAGATCCAAACTCAGTCCGCCGCACAGAGTCAGGATGAGATGGGAGTCACAGGACATACGACCAGTCACTGGTTGGTTATGGCTCCTTTTGTCATGAAACGTATATGAATATCCCGTGAGCAATAGTTTTAATTTGCATTCAATAGAATCTGCAAAAATATTTTGTTGGAAGAGCATATTAAAGTTTCTTTTGACACTGGAGAGTTGCTTTCTGAGATCTAATATCCAAATGGTCCATTGGAGCTAGAGGTTTTAAATGTTTCACTCATATCTGCGAAAAAAAAAATTCAGTGCGATCTTGATGAAACTGTTATTTAAAAATGTTTCTTGTATCACAATGTATCCAGACATAAGGGAGTCCAATTTATTTTGTTTAGTAAACCATGGGTGCGTTTAGGTCGGAAATGATGACATGTCAGAGATGTTACAGATGAATAGTGCCCTTTCAGTGATTTCAGTGGTCAGAAAACAGCACTTTAAATATTGTATTGAATTTGCCATTTTCATTCTTTGTCTAACTGCGCGTTTATTTAATGATACTGATATCTGTGTTCCCACCACAATTTAATCATGGTTCTTTAAATTGTTGGTAAATTCACTCATAGTTTAGTATGATGCTGACCTCTATTGGTATAAAAAATCATCATTTTTGTAAATGCCACTCCTGTGGTAGGGAAAGGCGGCAGAGTTTCTGGGTTCATGTTCTTTGGAGGCTCTGGGTTTTTTTTTGTAAGTATGCGTGCATGCCTTCTTGTTTGCATGTAAATCTTATGAGTAATATATCTTTGCGACCTTGATTATAGATAGATATACGGAATAAAATTAACTGAAATTTAGGTTTACTTTTATTTGTTCTTCCAGGTTCTTGCAGTTACGGTTTACATGGAAGGATTGACAAAAAGATTTCATATTTCCACTTTCATTTTTTGTTTCAGGAATCTATTTCAGACTTGAATAATGAAAAAAATAAGATGACAAATATAAAAATGGAACCATCAACTAATAGCAGTCCTTCACTAATAAGTAGAACTTTCAATAAAACCTCGGTGAAGTCAATTAAAGAGTCCTGTCGCAGGCCGGGCTTAGTACTTAAGAAATCGGCGCCTTGTTTACCATCTGGACAACAGACACTCCTGGGGAACTTTGGTTTCCAGAAAAAGTAAGGAATTTTCTGCATAATAGTTTCACAATATTAAAAATATGGGGAATATGTGTGATGTCACCTGGCAGAGCCAAAGACGATACACAGCATCATAATTTCAATACAATACTGAAGTGCGCTGTACAGGATTGAGGCTGGTTTTAGTGTCGCGCTGACAACACGCTGACCGTCAGCGCTGACAGCCAAATATATTAACTTGTCGCGCTGACAGCTACGCGCCATTCTAAAACGCTTCCTACAAGTTCATATATTTTGAACGGTCAGCGCGTTGTCAGCGCGACACTAAAACCAGCCTTAGCATTCGCGCCAACTGTATGGGCTCACAGTGCCGTAAACTAGAAAAAATCTCTGATTATAGGGAATCAATTTTTTATTTATTTTCGGTGACAGGTGGGGATATTTGAAATGAGTCCATTGCTATGTCAACAAAAATCTTAGATTTAGTCCCGTTGATGGTTCAGTTGGAAGAATGTTTGCGTTCCATGCCAGAGGGCTAGGGCTTGAGGTCGCAAATATAACTGGAATTGGAATCTGCAGAGTGCAAAAACGAGAGGAGAACATGAGGCGGTTTCTCTAACCTCTGAGTCAGCTTCTTCAGGAGACTTTCTTGCTGGGCAGATAAAAAAGACTCACATTTTCAGTCGCTTGTGTTCAGTTTAAAGGTAAGGGCGGACTCAGTGCCCCTAATATTTTATGATATAGTAGGTCACTGCAGGTGCCAAGCTGGAGGACCGCGGCCGAGGACAGAGACGGATGGAGGCTGAGGATAACGGAGGCCAAGGAGAGATATGGGCTGTAGAGCCATTGAAGAAAGGAAGAATCTTATCTATAATCTAAGTTGTGAAGATATATTAACATTTAAAGCTCATATCAAATGCATGCCAACAAACAAACAAGTGTAGTTTGCGCTTACAAATGCTAAATGTGTACTTACAAATAAAATCCAAACTTCAAATGAACATAAATCCTACAACTTTTGCCGACCTTCCCTGACACAGGGGTGACATAGGCAAAGTGAACCATTTTTTACAGTATGGGTGGTCAGCCTCACCAACCTATAAGCCAAGGAAATATATCATAATTTATTGTATTTATTTTTCTTTCTCTTAACCCCTTTAATATGTATATTTGAAACAACTGGGTTGAAGGGAAGTCAATGGAACACTTCAAAATAAGCAAACATTCAGTATATTTAATTATTTAGAATATTGTAGGTTTACTTATTCTTATAGAAGGAAAGGATACTGACATGTATTTTATGATTTCCTGTTTCTTATAATAGCAGACATCTGTCCTCAAGATAAAGGAGTATGCCCATCATTAATTTAAACAATAATAAAGCACAATATTTTTGTTGTTAACAAAGAATTCTTAATCACATTTTAACCCCTTTCCGACTGAATTTTTTCACAATTTAAAATATGCTTTCAGTAATACTACCTATGGTATATTTTTCGACTTAGATTCTTAACAATAATAGATTTCCAGCTTTTACGAGTATTAACAAATAAACACTAGTTTTATAGTGACAGATAATAAGATACCTTCGAACTTCAATGGCATGCATAGATGCTAACCGCACTTAAGTCCGGTAATTTCAACGTTAGAATAGCGACTTTATACTGAATGAAAGGACGCACTTATGTCAATCATGTAGGTAGTTTTTCAGTTTAAAGTTACATAAGCTAACATTGAAAATACCAAGCCTAAGTGCAAGTATGCTCATGAAATCTATGCATACCATCATATTCACAAAAAACACAACCAAGCTGCGTATTTAGTGTGTTTCTCTAATTCTTGCCGCGCTGACCCTGTTGAGGTTGAATTTAACTATTGGAACCTATTTATTTGCCCATGTCTATTACACAAAATACCGTTCACCAAATAAATCATCCTGAAATTTATTTACCTATAATGTGTACCGATAATGCAACGCAAAGCCGCATAATATATAGTTCAACTTCTTACTGCGTTGTTTCACAAGGGGCCGCATACAGCTAGTGAAACCTATTTACCTTCACATGTAAGTGGGCAGGCATTGGTTAACCACTTTACTATAAGTATATTCGGCTGACCACCCATACTGTAAAAAATGGTTCACTTTGCCAATGTTACCCCTGTGTTAGGGAAGGTCGGCAAAAGTTGTATGGCTTATGTTCATTTGAGGTTTGGATTTTATTTGTAAGTACACATACAGCATTTGTAAGTGCGAACTACATGTGTTTGTTTGTGGGCATGCATTTGAGAACTTTAAATGAATATATCCTTGCAACTTAGATTATAGATTTATAGTGGCTTATCTGTTCCAGAGGGAGCACATTCTTATTTCTTGTGAAGGCTGAGTAAACCTTGCCGGCACTATGATTTAGGTTTTTAATAAACACCGAAATGAACAATCATTTAGGAAACCCGTGACAGGGCTCACACTCAATGGGTTAATATCGCAATAATATTATCTATTTGTGGCAGAGTAACACACAATATTTTTTATTTATCAAATTGCCAATTTGTCCTTGTGCTAATGTTTATGTTGTCATTGCAGGATGGTCCACCAACTTTATCTTAACACATTTGTGTTTAACATTAAATTAATAATTTAATTCTTCTTCTTCTCCAGATCTCAGCTAAAGCACTGACATTGACCCATGAAGGAAGTCTTCTTCTTTTAATCACATCACTTTTAATGAAGATCGACAAACATGCTGATTTACAATCCGGAGTTCAGCATTCAAATGAGGTCCGCACATTTGATGTAGACAAGAAAGTTGTGACGCCACGTGACCGCGGTCAATCAATAATAATAATCATTAATCTAAGTTGCAAAGCTATTTTGACATTTAAGGCTTATATTTAATGCATGCCTACATGCAAGCACTATAAGTTAGCGCTTACACATGCCGCATGCAGAGTTACAATCTCAAATGAACATAAGCGCTACAACTCTTGCTGACTTTCCCTGAAAAAAGGGTAACTTTGGCAAAGTGAACCATTTTTGGTGGGGAAAAATCACAATGTAATAGGTTTATGGGACTAGGGTCTTTACTAATCAAAACAAAATATTTGTTTTTCTTTTCCCTAACAGTCCGACTATGTGATGTCACTTTTTTTTGGCTTGGGAATTTCTGTAGAGTCCATTGAGTCGTATAGATTCAAAGCCAGCAATGTATATGTTTAAAAATAATTATTAAATCGGTATGTCAAAATGATTCTTTGTATTCTTATTCTTTTGAAATCCAAGATTGCCACCCCTCTTTCTATATGACTCAATCACAGCTAATTGGTCTCAAACAAAATCAAACTACAAAAATTATGGATTGAAACTATGGATCATCATAAAAGATATAGATGGAGCGTCAAAGGTGTTTTGTCTGCCAATAAAGAGTACGCCCAAGGGTGTCCTCTTCATATAAACTCGGTCTTGTTATAATCCGTTTCATGGCTACCATCATGTTTATGTCTCTTTTAGACATATGAAGTAAATATCTTCATTTTTTTTAATGTTAGCACATAATCTTTATGCAATTCTATTATTAAATCTAAAACATTATTAATACTTAACATATTATTTTATACTTAATATCTTACGTCTCATTTTTTTCATTGTCTATCCATTATTCTGTTTCATGGAATGTTTGTTTCTATGAGGAAAAAACAAACATACACCATCTATGTCTTTTATTTTAATGGAAAATTTTAAACACTAGTTTAAGCGGGATCACATTTTTAGGCCCGGTATTTTCAACGTTAGCATAGCAACTTTATACTTAGTGAAAAGGACGCACTTATGTCAATCGTTTGGGTATTTTTTTTTATCAGTTTAAAGCCACATATGCTAAAGTTGAAAATACCGCCTTATTCAAAACTGTAACATTTATTTCGCTAAAAGTGAAACGGAATCTCTTTTCCATCAATAATGTAAGTTAATTGTCATGTGTTGTTAAACCAATCATCGAGGATGACATTTTAGCACAGCTCATATTACCAATCTTGCCGTCTGCTATTTCTAATAATCTTAAGTTGCATTTATAATTGATTAACAATTTATTAACCTCAATGGTTCTAATTTCATCAGGACTATCAGATAATTGATTGCCTTTTTTTTAATACATTGTCTAGCATTTAAAAAATTGTTATGTTGTATTGTTTGTTTTCTTTTTACTTTCTGAAAAACTATACTGTGATGTTTTTTAAATAAATAAAATTATTCAAGTATAAAAAAGATATTTCGACTTAACCTAATAATTATCAAAGGTTGTAACATTTTCTCTGTAAATAAATGAGTATGACAACCCCCTGTATTTATTTTTATTAATCTACCTCATTTTTGTACTAAAATTAGTAAGTAATCTCAATTATATTGTTAAAAAAGCACAAGTAGTGAATATCAAATGCAATAAAATAAATTTTATGCATCCAGATTAATTTATTAGTTTTTCAAAATAATTTTATAATGAAAACAAAACACTTTTACTCTATTGATATTTTTGTTGTTGTTAATTGAACAAATAATGTGTTTTCACCGGTTTCAGCCTGTTGGCCATCTTCAGATAAAATAATTTTCTTAAATAAAAAAATAGTATTTATTAAGTAAGTACATATTGAAAAACTTGTTAAAATTTATGCTGCATAAAAGGTCAATCATAATAATATTACGGTGATTTATTCGATGAGCGCTGTTTTTGTGTGAATCACACCTCAAGAACCCTCTGCGAGCTTGGTCATCGCTGTAGAAAGCGACAATTCTCATGCGAGACCCAGATATTGTAAGGTTGTATGGACCTATGGTGACTGGTCTTTGGTAAAGGTAGATTATTTTTTCAACCCAGCGAAGAGCAAATTTGAGAAATTAAATATTATTAGGCTCCGCTGGGATTCAAACTCACTACCTTCCAATCACGACACAGAAGTGTAAACCACTAATAACAAAACATATGTTATTATTTTTCTCCAACAATCCAGCTGTGTGACATCACAATTTATTTATCTATAGAATTTGTACCGTGTGCGATGTGTGCCTGATTCCATTCACGTTTTAAGCGTCAACATATTTTTCTATAAAAGCACATGATGAGTGTTATTTATTTGGTAAATTAGAATATCTCTGGGTGAAATGGAAGTCAACAATATCTTTTAAACAATCAACGATAATATCATCAAAATAATCTCAACCCCCCAAGTATAGAACTTAACGTTAAAACTCACCAAGCTTTCACCAATAAATGTATGGGATCTAAAACAGCATCTCTACTGAGCGTTAAAGTTTTCATTTCTTTTTGATAAAACAATATTCTGTTAGTACTCGGGGTACAGACTATGTGGACTATTGACGCACATTTAGTTTGGCGGCAGAAAAATAGTTTTACTGGTTTTTGACCTCTCGGCGCCCAAACCAATAAGTTTTTAACTAATTATTAGCTAAAGGTCATTCTGAATGAACTGATAAGCAACATTTAGTATTTCAGTGTAATTGAGAAACACTAGTAAGCGTGTCTTATCTTGGCAGCTTTCACAATTTTAAACATTGATAAAAATAAGTCATTTGTTACATCAGATTAATTTCAGAAGCTAGAACAGACACGAGAAGAACCAAAAGACTACTCAAAACATCTGAAATTAAAGTTCTTGGAACGATCACGGAAAACATTAAAAGATTGCATCAGCAACGACCACATACAAAAAGCCTGTGAAATAGAGGACATAACGAGACGGAGCAGATCCAGGAGCTGAAATTTCTTTAGATACGTTCATCAAATAAATATGAAGATATTTCATGTTGTCTGTGGTCAGGATTATGAATAATTGATTTATCTAGAAACAAAGTTCAGCTACGATATCACCACCTTAAAGGTAAAACCAAATGCTGATTCACTGAACTGAGAAACCGTGGATAAGACATTTTATTGGGTGTAACTTCTCATAGTACGTGAACTAATAATAAAGCCATACTCATGAACAACTTCTAAACTACAGGATAATCACACTTTCGTAGTGTTTACTCTCTTGGAAAATAGGAAAAAGGTGCATTTATCTGAGAAGCCCATGTTAGCTTAATACGTCACTTATTCAGTTTTAACTTCCAGGTATCGGTAAGATGATATATTTCCTAAATGTGATAAAATAAAGGAGTCTAAATCTAAGCTGCAAAGATATGTATCACACACATAATTTCGCACTCACATATGCCACATGTGGACCTACAGTATAAAAAACCCAATCTCAAATGAACATAAGCCCTGCAACTCTTGCCGACCTTCCCTGAAACAGGGGTGACATTGGCAAAGTGATCCATTTTTTACAGTATGGGTGGTCAGCCTCATACCAACCTATAAGTCAAGGAAGAATTGAGTCATAGGTATTTTTCAAGACAGCCATTTGATTTTGTCTATGAATCTGAAAATTTATAATAAAAAAACTTTATTAGTATGAGTTATTTGGTGAGAGCTCTTGTGTGAATCGAGAGCCGTTTGCGAGTGTAGTCGTCGTTTTAGAAAGCGCCAATCCTCAAGCAAGACCCAGTTGCTGTAAGGCTGGATGGAACTTTTGTGACTGGTATATGGATTTTTCAACCCAGCGAAGAGCATATTTGAAAATAAAAATGGTATATTTTTTGTGTTCTGCCGGGATTCCAACCCACGACCTTCCATTTACGATTCCGAAGCGTTACCACTAGACTACGGACAGGTCTATGTTTTTAATACTGGCCCGTAAAATCTTATGCAACATATTTAGGCTATGAAGTGTTGAATGATACAATCATAGCTTGATCTTGAATCATTGCGAGTGTTGATGTATACTTTATACCTCATTGGTAATATGTAACATAACTTACAACTGATAAGATCTATTTTCTTTTTCACATTTATTTTCTGTAAATATTACTAATTTATGTAAATATATTTGGATGACTTTTCTTCTTTTGGGCGCCGTTTAGTGGCTCCAGCCACCCCAAGGGCGCCCACCGCTCACTCTCTTCTTGTGAAGATGGTGGTCTTCAGCTCCTTCCTGAAGCGCTCCTCGCTTGTTTCCGTCCTCAGCTTCAAAGGCAGCCGGTTCCAGCACAACGGTCCCGCCGAACTGAACGCCCTATCCCCAAAGCCCGTTCTGCTTTGCTTGGTCTCTATGCTCCTCAAGTTCATTCATTCTGTATTCATACGGGGCTATTCTTGGACATTTTAGTCGTCGGTTGAGCCCACGCTTTGACAAACTAATGATGCATTTGTATGAAGACCTGTCAATCCAAGATGGCCGCAAGTGAACAGCTGATTCTTTTTCAAACAAATATTACAAAATTCGGTAGGTAAGAATGACCGTGCTGATGAAACTTCCAGTGCAGGCACCATTTGTTTGTCAAAGCGTGGGCTCAACCGACGACTAAAATGTCTTAAGAATAGACCCGATATAAATGAGGTATTTTCCAAGCTCTTCTGACATGTTGTCCCACCAGTGCTTGTTTGGCTTATCTACCATTTGATTCAAAGATGAACTCTAAATGAAATTGCCTTAAAAATCACATTCTACACAATCTGAGCTAAGAAAAACATCTAAAACATCACAATGTGTGAGTTATTGTAATATTTTTTAAATCGTTTTCCAGTTTGCATAAGACACAATGGTTCAGTACACACACAAACATTGTTCATGTGAAATTACCTGTTGGAGATAAGACAAACAAGGACTAAGGTGACGATGTGTCAAAAGATATTGAGGAGTTTGTTCTCAAATCCATTTTAAACCTGTCATTACAAACATTGTAAACCAACAATCTACCTTGTTTAATTAGAATTATACACTTTATGTAATCAAGTCGATTAGCTCAGTTGGTAGAATGCTTGCGTTCAAATATCAAATGGCTAGGGTTCGATCCCCACCAAAGGCATTTGAAATTACTTTCCGTTTTGGTGCTAATTGCAAACCCAAAATTAAAAAACCGGCAAGGGTTACTCAGCCTTTACAAGAAATGAGAACCAGCCCCCTCGAGAGAGGAATTTTGAAAATAAAAACACTATAATCTAAGTTGCAGATATACCTTATCAAAAAGTTACTTGTATGGTCAAGCGTTGGAACTCGAATATGCGTTATTGAAAAAATCACAAGTTCGAACCCTCGACAATACCTTTGACCCTGGTTCAACAAATGTCATTGGGTAATTATTAATTAATGAATTATTAATTAATAATGTTAATACCTGTTACTGACCAGGTAAAATAGGTTGGTGAATTGCATTCCTCTTCATAAATTTATTTTATACAAAAAAGAACTGGATCCTGTTGTCAGATGCTTGATGTAGCTTGTACAGGTCTTGATTATGGTCAGTTACTTTTTTCTCCTTTTATTGATTTTCCAAATATAAATTTTTGATTCTAAAATAATCTATAAATCTAAGTTGCAAAGATATGTTAAAATTTAATATTCTTATTAAATGCATACCCACAAACAGACACATTTTTTTAACCTTTAAGGTGGCGATTCCTATGGTTCTTATTTTCATCCGAAAAATACATATTGGTGAGGGTCATTGGATTTTCCAAACCTAAATTTAATCAAACAAAGCCTTCTATAACGGGTTTTTACAATGAAGCAAGTTTGTTGTTTTTTTTTGTCTTGGGGAAATACTGTTGTAAGTAGCCCTAAAATATGATTAGTCAATAAAGTTATTTTTTAAATAAAAGGTCACTGATAACACAATAAGATGATTCTATAATTAACACTTATTTATATTAAAAGAAAGTCTAGAGTAGACAGTGCCTCAATGGTAAGTAGATAAGTCTGCTTCCTGAATGAAAGATCCAAAGTAGTAGGTTTTATTTCTGAAAACAAAAAAAAAACAATACGTACCGAAACCTAGATATGCATATCGGTCAAAAATGAGTTATGAATGCTATCCTACTTAAAAATTTCCGCTCTTTCTAATGCGCTCCCATAGCTCTTAGTGTAAGAGCCGGCCGCACGAAACCTTACCTCATTTCTACCAGGCAGAGACTAGTAAGAGGTAATGCTCCACATTAATTACCTGCTTTTAGCATAAAAATAAATATTCCAAACCTGGAGCGTTTTGAATGCGGCCATTTTTTTGTAAATTATAAAAAACGATCTTTTGAAGTTAGTTGTATGAGCCATGGAAATAAAGTAAAATAAATAAATTGCACAGAATCTGTACTCGACTTTCTTGCAAAAATTGACCCACTGTATGACGTATGTAAAGCTAGAATCATCTACCGGCTTATGCCGTTTCAATAAAAAATATAATATATCAATTATAAATCAATTTTATTCCACCGCGGTGTGTACCTGCATACTCGTACAATATGGATATAGCCATATAATTACTTAAATGAATAGACATATTTGGTTGATTTATTTGTTGAGCGCCGTTTTTTGTGAATCACACCTCAGAGCCCTCTGCGAGGTTGGTCTTCTCTGGAAAAAGCGCCAATTACACAAGAAAGATCCTTGACTTATAGGTTGGTATAAAGCTGACCACCCATAGTGTAAAAAATAATTTACTTTGCTAATGTCACCCCTGTTTCAAGGAAAGTCGGCAAGAGTTGCAGGTTTTATGTTCATTTGAGATTTGGTTTTAAATTGTAAGTACACATTCAGCGTTTTTAAGCGCGAATTTACACGTGTCTGTTTCTGGGCATGCATTTGATATGAGTTTTTAATTTTAATATATATTTGCAACTTAGATTTTAGAATCTAGATTATTATAGATGGTCATTGAACCCTTTTGTATGCAAACTAGGACTTTGTATGGTGGGTAAACTTTTTAGTTATATTTTGAAAACATAACGACTGATTATTATTGGTATTTATAAAATTTTAAGGATCGCAGCCTTTTATCTTATTTTAACCCTTTGACTACCAAGAAAATTGTTAATACATTTTGTATGGAAATTTTTCACTTTGTATGGCGGCTATACTTCTAATTCACTTTTCGGAAAAAATAATGATGGAAATATAAACGTTATTATTATTGTTTTACATTTGTGCCAGATTATTTTTTTATTAACCCTCTAACTGCCGAGGATTTTTCATTTTCTTTTTTCTTTTGTATGGCAACTCCCTAAATCGAGATCATGATGAAGCAATGATTATTATCAGTAGATAGCACTATTTTATTAACGAGTTCACAAAAATTTTTAGAAAAATCGTTGGAGCCGTTTTTGAGAAAATCGCATTTAAAATTTTCATCTCTTTGGAAGCCATCTTGAATTTTCAAAAAAGAAAAAAATCTTTCCTTATGAATTGTAGTGACAAACTTGTTCTTTTTATTAAATCTAAAACAAATTGAAATATCTTGCATTTTAATGGGTTTTTGTAATATTTTCGATTTAAAATTTCAGGTCGTGTTAACGGTGCTTTATAATATTTTTTCAAAAAACATTTTTTTTTAATTTTGTAGAAATTTATGTTTTCTATAATGTAACTGTAACTGTAACTCTGTCGCCATTCCGCTAGGGGTGGCCAGAGCCTCTGCAGAGCTGCCTCCATGTTGTAGAACATTATATTTTTGTTAACTCCTTGACTTTCGAGAAAATCACGATTGTTTGTTTTTTTCATATCGCAGCCCATAGACACAGATTAGCAAGAGTGTTGCCATAAATAATTTATTAAGTTTAAAATTAATTTGTGGCAACACTGAAAATTTAAAAAAAATTCTTGGAGCCGTTTTTGAGAAAAGTGCAATTTTATGGTTTTTTTGTATGGCAGCCATCTTGAATTTTCAAGTTGGTGTAATGTCATGTTATTCATACTTAATACATGTCCAAAAAAGCTGATATAGCCAAAATTTGGTATCTCTAGGTCTTATACTTTGGAAAGTGACACACATAGGTACATACACACACACACACACACACACATACATACAGACGGACGTTTTTGAAAGATAGTGTTTTTTGGCATGTCCTGCACCAGGACAACTCATTTCCGTGAAAACCTCGAAAACAAATTTTCACACCAAATCAATACTTTCTTTATAGCCTTCAGCTATAGCAAGAAAGTAAAAATATTATATTACATACATTACTTGTAATAAGAGGATAAACATACTACAAATTTGTATTTCCAACCCTTCTTGTTCAGGAGAAAACGGGTTAAAATGTAATTTTTTACAATATATTTTATAACTCAAAAACAAAAAACAAAATTTGATATTTTTGTACGTCAAATATAGGAAAATAAATTTTTATACAATAATGACCTCTTACATATTCTTGCTATCTGCTATAGTTTCAGAGAAAATAAATTTTGAAATGAGATATTTTTCCAAAAACCGTTACGGCGTTTCCCGTTTTTTGGTCAAAATCCGGTTTGAACGCCTTAGTGTTTGATTGTAAAAATATATAAAAAATACCATCCCCTAGAAGATTAAATTGCCTGTAAAACTGTATGGATATGAACTTTTTTATCGTGAAAGGTTTGAACAGAATAGCGGTTAATCTTGTGTTAACATATTTTGCGTGATATTATGATGATAATATGAAATCATCATAATATTACGCAGATACTCGTCCTAGATAGGTAGGTACTTATATACAACCATCAAAATACTTTACAAAAGTTAAACCGCTATAACATACAATCCTTTCACAATAAAAAAGTAAATATTCATACGATTTTAAAGGAAATTTAATCTTCTAGGTGACGGTATTTTTTATAAATTTTTAAAATAAAATACTAAGGCGTTCAAACCGAATTTTGAACCAAAAACGGGAACCGCCCGCGCCGTAAAGTTTTTTGGAAAATGCTCTAAAACTACAGCAGATAACAAGAATATGTGAGATGTCATTATTGTATAAAAAATTATTTTCTTATATTTGACGTACAAAAATATCATATTTTCTATTTTGTTTTTGAGTTATAAAATATATTGTAAAAAATAACATTTTACCCTTTTTTCTCCTGAACAAGAAGGGTTGGAAATACAAATTTGTAGTATGTTTATCCTCTTATTACAAATAATGTATATAGTATCATATTTTTTTACTTTATTTCCATGGCTCATACAACTAACTTCAAAAGATCGTTTTTTATAATTTATAAAAAAATGGCCGCATTCAAAACGCTCCAGGTTTGGAATATTTTTTTTATGCAAAAAGCAGGTAATTAATATGGAGCATTAGCTGTTTTTACTAGTCTCTGCCTGGTAGTCGATGAGGTAGTTTGCACCATTTTTTGGGCCTCTTTGAAGAGGCCGCATCCAAAACGCTCCAGGATAGGAAAAGGCAGATCTGTCAAAAAATCATGTACTCGATGCAAACTACCAGCCTGACCATGTCTCTGCCTGGTAGTCGATAAGGTAAGGTTTCATACGTCTAGCTCTTAGACTATCTACGATGACTTTTTTTTTTTGTTTATGCGATTTTGCCCAAGCAAAGAACTGTGTTTTCGAAGTATGGTTTTGGTGTAATCGACAAGATTTTGGCCTATTTTGTCCGAAAGACGCTTGTGACATTAAAAATCGTACAACATCGTAAAACCACATTAACAGGAATTTAACGTTATGATAAAAAAATTAAAAAGTTATGCCATTTTTCCGCAATGTCAAACTTAAAACTGCTCTCCTGAACAATTTAGTTTTTGTCGCTTGCCTATTGCTTTTTAACCGTCGATACTTATCGATACCTTTAAAGGTAAAACTGAATACAGTGGCATATGTAGCTAACATTGGTTTCTCAGATAAATGCACCTTTTTCCTATTTTCTACGAAAGAAAACACAAAAAATGTGTGAAAACCCTGTAGTTAAGAAGTTTGGCATGAATACTTCCTTATAATTAGTTCACTTACTATATGAGAAGTTGCTCCCTCGAAAATGTTTTATCCACGATTTCTCAAATCAGTGAATCAGCACTAGTCAGTTTTACCTTTAAGGTGGTGATATTCTGTATGGAGGCTCTGTTATTAGCCTGCTGTTTTTAACTGTTTGTGTGAGGCTGACCACCATCTACTAAAAATGATATGATTTTTATAATGATACACCTGTTTCAGGAAAAACTCGCTCTTTTATACTGAAAAAAATACGATTCGAGTTTTTTGACCCATAACATTTATTTCTTAGACGATTGAACAATTGATTTAAATAAACCACTAAGTACCAAATAAGTAAATTTTAACGAAAAACGTTTGGTATTATATGTACCTAAAGGGAAATAACTAAAATACAACCCTTAGTCCTAAAAATCATTTAAACAGTTGGAAACTGACTGTGAATTGAAAAAAAATGGATTCTGGAAAAATAAAAAAAGAGATAAATATCACGCGTGGTAAGCGGCAGTTTTTACAAAAATGTAAGGCGTAAATGAGAGCGTCGTGTGAGCTGCATAAAAAGTCCCTCTATTGATTTTTATAAAAAATCGATAGGTAAACATCTTTGGGATTCTCATTTACGTGTTCTTTTTAAATCTTTCAACTACAACTTTGCAACTTAGATTACAGATTATGTAGGTACCAACGTGCAGAAAGTAGGGTAGCATTACTTACTTTACACACAACATTAAACACAGAAATATCGATGTCCCCGAGCATGTGATTACACACATAATATGAGAACTAGTTGCAGCCGGTCTCTATTTAAAAATAAACATTCAATTGATGTGGACGCAGTTCAAGTATGCACCGATTATAACCAATTATTTACTGTCGCCAGGATGTTCAACCTATCCGGTCGCAGACATGCTATTATTACATCTTACAAACAATGGACGCGGCACAAATTCCACAGACAGCAGAATTGAGACGTCACACGGCCAAAATTAACAAAAATACTATTGGTGCCACTCGCCACATGAGACCCTTTCGGAGACAACGCGGTATGGCCAATATTAGGATGATTTATTTGGTGAACGCTGTTTCTCATCTCAAGAGCCCTCTGCGAGCTTGGTCGTCGATGTAAAAAGCGTCAATTTTCAAGTAAGACCCAGCTGTTTTAAGACTGGATGGACCTATGGTGACCGGTCTTTGGTAACGGCAGATTAATTTTTCAACCCAGCGAAGAGCATATATTTGAAAAATGAGATATTTTTTCTTCCTCCGATGGGATTCGAACCCACTACCTTCCAATCACGAGTTTGAAGTGTAAACCACTAGACTACGGACCGGTCAATGGGGAGGTGCATCTTTTTGGCTATATGTATACCACAAAGGAACTTCTGCCAACTATTAAGCAGAGAAAGCTGATGCACTTCAGTCAAGTTATGAGAAATATCTGCCGCTTTCTCCATCTTATCATACAGGATAATATTGAGGGGAGAAGAATTCAGGGACGCCGAAGGACATCAACAAAAGCACCACGTCCCTTTATCGAGCCGCAGCATCCAAGGGGAAAATAGCCATGATTATCGCCGATCTTTGATAGAAGTGGCACCAAAAAAAAAAAAAAATTGTGTGGGTGTACTCCGCCTTCACAAGAAATGAGAACCAGCCCCCCATCAGGAGCTGGGAAACCTCCACTTCTACTGAAAGTAGTTGGTGTGAGGCCGGCCCTCTTACCCGTACAAATAAATAGGTCCCGAATCACCACATGGGATCTCTTCGGAGATAATGCCGGCAAGAAGTTACGCTATACGTGTATCTTAGTTGCGTTTTTTTAGCGAGGTAATTTGGCGTTAGAGATTTTATCCTTTCCATTTGGGTTTCCTGCCATCGAAGACTTCAACATAACGAAACGGAGCTTTAGACAGAGCAGCTTCCCCACTGGGGCTCTCTACCTTCAGAGACGTTGGCCTCATGTACGGCAGCTTCCTGCGGAGCGTAGCCAAAAGCAGAAGAGATCTGCCCCCACAACTTTGAGCTAGCATCGCCGCAGTCTGGCGAAGACATCCACAGTTAATCGAATGAATCCAGGTTTTGTGAAAATTAAATTATTATTTTCTGCCCGGATCGTTTTTAGATTACCAAACAAACCGCGTGCAAGCTTTCATACATCTCCATTGCACTGGCGCGTGTTGACTTACAACATAAAAACCCAATCTCAAATGAACATAAGCCCTGCAACGTATGGATAAGACCTGCCGACTTTCCCTGAAACAGGGGTGACCATTTGTGTACACTTTTACAGTATGGGTGGTCAGCCTCATACTAACCTATAAATCAAGGTATAATATCCTAAATTAAAGATGGATGCCAAGTCAACAGAAAATAATCCCTCGTCCATGTGAGATGATGTTCCTCGAGCTATCAGGCGAACTACATAAGAGATGTATCTGTACCTCCTCAAGGTAGGTACACCCTTCAACATTACATGACTTGGTAAGTAATGGCTCAGATGCGTCCCTAAACCTTTGTCTGCCCTGTTTGATGAAATGTGATATCTACATTGGAGAATGATAAGGAAGCCACAAACACGTCGGTGTGTCCAATAGTTGGAGTTGATCTTTGGATCCTTGTGTGGAGCGCCAGCTACGGCTTCCTTATCGCTCCGAGGCGACTTGCATTGTCATGAAGACAACTTGTGTGTCTCCGACTGATGCAAACAATCGCATACGTTACCTATCGCCTGGCAAACACATATCTACTAGCTAGGGCTGAGAGGCAGTTCTGACGAGGACAGTAAGAAACTAATAAGTATAGTTCGGCGCATGCTCCGAATCCCTTGGACGGTTAGACGAATCAACGAGTTCATTCGTCGGGAGCTACGTTTGGGTGGCTTGATTCTGGCCAATTTATGCATAGGTATGCCGTATTATTCAGTTCTTCTAGGTTTATTTTAGAAAACGAGGTAAATACATAATAATATAATATAACATGTCCGGTCGATAGCTCAGTTGGTAGAGTGCTTGCATTTCATGCCGTAACCTCGGGTTTAAATCCCACTGTGGGTATCAGAAATGATTTCCCATTTCGATGTTTATTTCAAAAAAAAAAAAACGCAACGCGACTAAGCTACACATATAGTGTAACTTCTTGCCGCGCCCAACATAAATACCGGCAAGGTTTACTCAGCCTTTACAAGAAATAAAGTACCAGCCCTCGCAGGAGGTGGGAAACCCCTATTTCAAATGAAGTGGTTAACGTAAGGCCGGGCCCCTTACCTGTGAAAATAAATAGATTCCACTCGCCACATGCTAAACCCTTCGGGGGTAACGCGGCAAGAAGTTACTCAATATGTGTAGCTTGGTAGCGTTTTAGTTTCGTTTTTGCCAACATAGCATTGTCCCACAGCTACGCAAACAGTCGTAGTAGAAGAAGAAATTCTCATAATAGCGCTTGATAGGACTCTAACTAAACGAAGATGTAGAGAAATTTAGTCATCTTCTGGCGGATATGTATTATATATTCTTCATTTAAAATAATTGTACTAGATGTTTTTAGGCTTTCACGGCCGGATTCAGATGCTTGATTTTTTGTTTCCGGGTTTTGACCGTGGTCCATATTTTTGCTTCTTTTATTATTTTTTCTTTTTCTTCTTGCTTGATACTTCTTGAAGACTTTCAGCTGACGTTTCGTGTCCTCTAGGGGTGACTTCTTCGGAGCTCTGCTCACTTCAAGTGAGAAGAGAAGAGAAGTGAGCAGAGCGAAAAGTCAGCTAAAAGCCTTCAAGAAGTATCAAGAAAGAAGAAAAAGAAAAAAGAAGAAAAGAAGCAAAAATATGGACCACGGTCAAAACCCGGAAACAAAAAATCAAGCAATTGTACCAGAAATTATACACGAGATCGATGATTTTTCTTCGTCAAGTCAAGTCAGGTGCCATTGGAATATCGTGGGCATATATATACATAAACAATGTGTGGGAACAAGTAAAAGTAAATATCAGCACTTTTTCGAACAAAAATGTAAGGATTTACAAAATTTAATTATGTTATTTTAGAATTAAGTATTTGCAAGGATATCACAAGATGAGCTGGTTACAGCTCATTCAACATTGCTTTAATATTTTTGCTTTACTACTTTACCAACTGTCCCGACTCCTAAATAGCTTGCACGCTGCCATCGTCAGAACACGCCATAAGGTACACAGCGTAGCTCACAAATAAATACTATTTAATGTCATAGGAGCTCGCACGAGGAGTTATTTCAAATCTCAGTCGGCTCACATGCACATCGCTGCATTAAATCAAGAAACAAAAAGTGCATAATTAATTAACAGAGTGCTCCAACAACCAAATCAATCGATCGCTTCAACATGGTAAAAGACACATTTCGCGAAGGCTGCGGATTCTGCCGGGAGTGTGTTAAACTGCAAGTTCTAAAATCTATAGGACGTCAACCAGAAAGACCGCTGGAATGCGCTTACAAGCACATCTTGGAATGCTACGAGTCTCCTCAAACTTCTGTCCTCCAAGGGGAGGATTTCACCACTCCACCAGCGTCTCTCGGGAAGAGCTGTAGCTCCAACTGTCGCTGGACATCTTCAGGGTCGTCTTCCAAGCCAAACTCTGACGACTTCAACTTCAGTGATGACTACAGCCGGTCTCCAGGTACCTACAGAAAGAGAATAAAATTCGTTAAAAGAAAAAAAGTGTGAATTGGATTAGCCTGAAGATTTTCGCTCAGAGATGGGCAGGAATTGAGGATAAAAATGATGCGCTTTTGGCCTCTGACCAAAGTGCAATTCGTTACTGCCCTTGCAGCAATTGGGGCAGTGATGCACAACCAGTGTATTGGGGGAGATTGTAAGTCATCAACTGAAGAATTAATGAGTGTTTGAATTGTTATTAATTAAATTTATCAGTGAAAAAAATCATTTTATTCACACATATTGTTGTCTATAATTGAAATTGAATATGTAAATTTCCTACATTTTTTAATCTAATATGTATTTAAAAAATATGTGTAGTAATGATAATTTAAAAACGTTTATTTCACACATTGTATTCACCTTTTGGCACCATTCTCTGAAACAGGGGTGACCTTGAAAAGTTTTCAAATATCTTACAGTAAAGTATATGCCAGTCTCACACAAATCTATATGTTAGTTAAGAATATAATACTTACCTATTGTAACTGTGACTCTGCCGTAATTCCACTAAGAGTGGCCAGAGATTTAATAAAGTTGCTTCGGAAGTAAATTTGATTTTTTACTTCATTCAAACTATTCACATCCCTTATTCTTCTCACACAGTCTTTCGTCATATAACCAAATATATAACCAAACAGGTGCGAGCATCCCATGCAATCAACAGCAGGAAACATATCGCCACCTTAAAGGTAAAACTGAATAAGTACTGATTAATTTATTTGAGAAATTGTGAATTTAACATTTAATTGGGTGTAACTTCTCATAGTAAATGATTTCATTATTAGGAAGTGCTCATGAACTTCTAAACTACTAGATTTTCACACTTGATAGTGATTTCTCTTCTTCTCTCGAAAATAGGAAAAAGTGTGCATTTATCTGAGAAACAAATGAAGATTTATATTTGAAATTTATGCTTCTATTTGGTCAAAATTCTTCTATTTGCAAATCAAATTAATTTCTCTTATGTTATTTTAAAGGTAACCGATAAAACAAAAATACACATATTTGCTTCAACTCTGTGCACTTGAAATGAAAATTGATTATAATAATCTATAATCTAAGTTGCAGAGATATATTAACATTCAAGGCTCTCAAATGCATGCCCACAAACAAACACGTGTAGTTCGCGCTTACATATTGCCGAATGTGTACTTACACATAAAATCCAAACCTCAAATGAACATAAGCTATTACATAAGTAATTACCTTGTCATAAAATTATAAAAAATAAAAAAATAAGCTCTACAACTTTTGCCGACCTTCCCTGACACAGGGGGGACATTGGCAAAGTGAACCATTTTTTACAGTATGGGTGGTCAGCCTCATACCAACCTGTAAGTCAAGGAATACAAATAGTAAATAACATTTAAGTATGGAAAAAAAGATTTTTGAAATTTTTTGAATATTAATACAAATTATTTTTAATTTGCAACTTTCACATAAAACTTTTATTATTTGCTTAAGTGATTGAATGCATAATTTCAGCTTTACGTAACAAAAGGTTGGTCATCACTTTAATCTTATCGTATTTGGGGAAATCAAGCTGTATGCGCGTGATGGTGTTTATAAAACACAATTAATTAATAATAAAACATTCAGTGACAACTTGTGAAAACTCATAGCAGCTTTACAACAATATTACATTTGCTGTGAAGCACTATTTACAGATTTTATACATCGACGGTTAAAAGGCAGTAGGGCGACATTTTGGTCAAAAATGAGTTATGAATGCTATCCTGCTTCAAATTTTCCGCTCTTTCTAATGCGTTAACTCCCATTACTCTACGATGATTTTTGTGTTGTTTATGCCCAAGCAAACAACTGCGTTTTCGAAGTATGGTTTGGCCTTTTTTGCCCTAAAGGCACTTGTGACATCAAAAAAATCGTAAAGCATCGTAAAACCACATCAATAGGAATGCCAATAAATGCCTTTTTAATTTTTTATTTTAGAGCTGTTTTGATTTTAGCGATATGATAAAAAATCAAAAAGTTATGCCATTTTTCTGCAATCTCAAACATTAAACTGCTCTCCTGAACAATTTAGTTTATGTCGCTTATGCCCTACTGCCTTTTAACTGTCGATATATTAGGTGATTAAATTTATTTTCATGTTAGCAATTAACAGATTTAAATGATTTGGAAAATGTAACTTGTGAATTTATTAATCTATAATTTGCCAATTAACTTCTGACATTGATTTTTTAAAAGAAAAAAAAACAAGTTTACAAATTGCAATTTAATGTAAGTAAGTGATATTATTTATTTATTTAAAAAAAAACTTATGATATATGTGTGCACATAGGTAGGTAGTACATATAAATATAATGTTCATTCACCCACATTTTCTTAGAATTACAATATTATTTATGTTTGTTATGATTTCCTGCAATTGTTAATAAATAAATATGTACGATAAAAAAAAACTTGTATCGAATTTCTGTTGAAGAGGAAGTTTAACCGATGGTGGAAGCAATTCTGAAAATTATTTTGTAATAAATATTGATATCAATAAAGTGGAATAAAAAAAAAAATATATTAACATGAAGTATTTTTATTTTCCTGAAGAAATAAAAAATCATAGCAGAAAAATAATGGAACCATGTAAGTATGAAAAATATTTATGTGAAATATCAGTTGAGCAATAATTTTGTGAGTGAGCTTAGAATCAAATTTGCAAAGATATGTCGGAATTTAAGGCTCATATTTAATGCATGCCTACAAGCAGATACGTAATAAGAGCCCGTTCCCACTTGTCGGGTGTCGGATCCGTATATTCTTCGGAGGTTCCAGTTGCAAGACATTTCGGACAAAATCGGTTTCCGACAAGTGTGAATAGCTCCATACATAATGTTCTTATGCATAATGCTCCATACATAATGTTCATAACCTCCGATTAATATACGGATCCGACATCCGACAAGTGGGAACGGGCTCTAAGTTCGCAATTACAGATGCTGCATGTGTTCTTACAAAATAAACCAAACCTCACATAAATATAAACCTTGTAACTCCTGTCGCCGATCCCTGAAACGGGGTGGCATTGCCAAAAGAGAACCAAGTTTTTACAGCAGGGGCTCATCGTTTATTCTTTCTAGATGTCCGAACTATCTAATTGTACTTCTTTTCACTTTCCCTCTCATATTCTCGTTTATTCCGCATTCATGCATAGACCATACATTTTGGACCCTATCATTCACACTCTTCATACTTTAATGGGTTCACTTTCGCTCACCATCCATGTCTCACTTTCATTCATCTTATTTTTCTTGTGGTGCCACTTCTATCAAAGATCGGTGATCATCATGGTTAATTACACCTTGGATGCTGCGAATCGAAACAGAGACTTGGTGCTATTGTTGAACCATTGTCGCAGGTTTTTCAGCCACGACTTCCTTCGGCGTCCCTAAGTTCTTCTCCGCTCAATCTTACCCTGTATGATAAGATGGAGAAGGCGGTATTTCTCATAACATGACCAAAGTACACGAACTTTCTCTGCTTAATGGTTGGCAGAAGTTCCTTTGTGGTGCGCATACGTCGGATGACTTTTTCATTCGTGACCCAATCACGCCAAGAGATCTGAATTATTTCTCGGTAGACACAAATCTCCAACGCTTCCATTCCATTCATCAAAGTCAGTTAAATATTGCATTGTGTACCGCCAAACATTATCTAAAGTGCTATTCTGCTAAAATCCTTACTACCTTAATAATAAATAATATTGGGATGATTTATTTCAGGGATGCACAGACTTATTAAGACTAGGGGCCACTCGGGCAAATCATGAACTGATGGCGGGCCGTCAGAAGTATAGGTAATTAAAGACAATAAAGAATTGATAATAATTGATTAAAATTGAAAAAGAATTTATTAATTTGAAGCATGGCACTGCATAGTGCTTACAATCTTTTTTATATTTGGCTCAAATTTACTTGTAACAACACGTAAAGCTGCTGCTGTCGGCGGGCCACCAGTATTCGATCGGCGGGCCGCGGTCTGTGCATCCATGATTTATTTGGTGAGCGCTGTTTTTGTGTGTATCACACCTCAAGAGCCCTCTGCGAGCTTGGTCGTCGCTGTAGAAAGCGCCAATTCTCAAGCAAGACCCAGTTGTTGTAAGGTTGGATGGACCTTTCAGTGGCCGGTCATTGGTAAAGGTTTATAAATTTTTCAACTCAGCGAAGAGCACATTCGAAATATAAATGGTTTATTTTTGTGCTCCGCCGGGATCCGAATCCACAACCTTCCATTTACGAGTCCGAAATGTTGCCACTACGGGCTACGGACCGGTCCAAGATGCCAACGACACGCGGTGTACCTGAGCGGTAACCCATCCAAGTACTGACCGCGCCCAATGTTGCTTAACTTCGCTTAAAAGCGCTCCGACTCCCCGCTTGTGGAAGAGGACTCGCATCATCCAACACTTCATATTAATTTACCAATTCAACAAATGAAAATGCTACCAACTGGCGCGAAAGAAATTATTCTATACAAAAAAGCTAATTATGATTTAATAAATATGCATCTCTCGGAAGTAAATTGGAATCACCTCAGAAATTATGATGACATTGACATTGCAGTCGATGAATTTTATAATATATTACGCACCACTATAAGACTTCACATCCCTCGAAAGTTATTAAACCGCTCAAACTACCCCACATGGTATAGCCCTGCACTCATAAAAGTTATCAAAGAAAAACATAAATATCATAATAAATGGAAACGCTTCCAAAATCCTTGTGACTTCTCGGCATTCTCCTTACTTCGGTCCCGACAAAAATTACTTCAACATCAATGCTACACTAGTTATATAAAGGGTGTTTTTTTTAGAGGTATAGAACTTTGAAAAGGAATAAAACAAGGATGAATTTTTATAATTGACATAAAGTTGACTTTATTCGAAAGATCATATTTTGGCATTATAATTTAAATATGATTTGTGGCATATGACCACCACGGCTGGCTCGGACGTAATCTAATCTGGAGGTCCAATTTTCAATAACTTTTTCCAACATTTGTGGCCGTATATCGGCAATAACGCGGCGAATGTTGTCCTCCAAGTGGTCGATCGTTTCGGACTTATCGGCGTAGACTAGCGACTTCACATATCCCCACAGAAAATAATCTAGCGGTGTTAAATCACACGATCTTGGAGGCCAATTCACGGGTCCGGAACGTGAAATTATGCGGTTACCAAACGTTTCCTTCAGTAAATCAATTGTGGCACGAGCTGTGTGACATGTTGCGCCGTCTTGTTGAAACCACAGCTCCGGCACATCATGGTTGTTCAATTAAGGAACGAAAAAGTCAGTAATCATGGCTCTATAGCGGTCACCATTGACTGTAACGTTCTGGCCAGCACCTTTTTTAAATAAGTGCGGACCAATGATTCCACCAGCCCATAAAGCACACCAAACAGCCAGTTTTTCTGGATGTAACGGTGTCTTAGCATACACTTGAGGATTATCTTCACTCCAAATGCGGCAGTTTTGTTTATTGACGTAGCCATTCAACCAAAAGTGAGCTTCATCGCTAAACAAAATTCTCTTATGAAAATCGGGATCAACGGCAATCTTGTTTTGGACCCATTCACCGAATCTACGCCTTGCTAGGTAAACGTGTGGCTTTAATTGTTGCACGAGTTGTCTATTCATGTTGAAATGCCAAACTAAACTAAACACAAATCACTTGACAGCTGACAAAATGGCCGCCAGTTAAAACAGTGTTGCCAACTTGAAGTTCTATACCTCTAAAAAAAACACCCTTTACAAGTAATCGAAAATAATATACAAACGAACCCGAAACATTTCTTTACATACATTAAAAATAAAACCAAATCATATAATATTCCGCGAACCATGCACTATCGTAATAAAATATGCCACGGAAATGAAGACATTTGTTCACTCTTCTCCGACTACTTTAACTCAGCTTTTAACGACTCATCAAATAATCATGACAACTCCCATCCATACAATAACCTTTCTTCTGATTCGTTTGTTAATAACATAGGTCACATTCGAATAACTCAATCTGAAGCAAATGAATACTTAAAACAAATAGATAAAAACAAAGGATTCGGTAATGACGAGATTAGTCCATACTTTGTGTTTCAATGTGCTGACCAGCTGAGTGAACCATTCTCAATTCTTTTTAATAAATCAATGGATAATGGTAAATTCCCAACAAAATTTAAAGATGCCTTAATAACACCCATTCATAAATCTAAATCAAAAAATGACATCGAAAATTATCGCCCCATTTCCATACTATCTGTATTTAGCAAAATATTTGAAAAAATTGTACTAGATCACATCTACCCAACAATCTCCCCCTATATTAGCATTCACCAACATGGATTTTTGAAAAAACGCTCAGTTCTCACTAACTTGCTTAACTTCACAGAATATGTCTCGCATAGATTAGGTGATCGCTTGCAAGTTGATGCTGTTTACACGGATTTTTCTAAGGCGTTCGATAGGGTAGACCATAGTATTCTTATTAACAAGCTATACAGTGTAGGAATCCATGGTGACCTACTCCGATGGTTTATTTCCTATGTAAAAAACAGACAACAGGCAGTGGTTGTGGGCGGTTGTAAGTCCAATTTCACTCGTGTCCCGTCGGGTGTACCCCAAGGCTCACACCTAGGTCCCATTCTTTTTAATATTTACATATATGATATACAATTTTGCTTCCAATCCTCACACTTTTCAGGTTTCGCTGATGACATGAAAATTTACGCAACAATTAACAATATAAATGACTGCATTAATTTACAAAATGACATCAATAGACTAAGTGTGTATTGCTATAAAAATAAAATCGACATCAATGTGTCCAAATGTGCTCTTTTAACATTTTCTCGCAAAAACACCCTTATAACACACTCTTATTCCATAAATGGTTTGTTATTGAAAAAGGTTGATAGTGTGAGAGATCTGGGAGTTTTATTGGATTCCAAATTGACGTATGACAAGCATATTGACTCAATTACCTCCAAAGCTTACCGAATGTTGGGTTTTATCACCCGCACCGGTAAACAATTTAATAATATCAACACTTTAAAAACACTATACCTTTCACATATACGCCCTCATTTAGAATTTTGTACTCCAATATGGAATCCGCACTACAAAATTCACACTAACCGTATTGAAAATATTCAAAAGATTTTTGTTAAATATTTAGAGAAACGACAATACATTGAACACACCGATTACAAATCTTCCATAAATTTTTTCAATATTAACACACTACAAGATAGAAGGACTTACTTTGATCAATTACTTTTGTACAAAATATGCAATAATGCAATTGACTCCCCTGATTTATTATGTAACATATCATTTCTTATAGGTACCAAACAGACATACCCGCTCGCAAAATTTATTTCACCTACCCATCTGTCATACCAATTACCGATACCACTCAACTTTATTCAGAATACAGCGTGACTATAATCAAAATTTCAAAAATCTAGATACGATATTTTCCATGACTCATTAACAACCTTTCGCAATAAATTGAGATATATTTCAACTCTGTCCCCTAACTCCCTCAATCAAGCTCCTTCACTTACGTAATAATCCCTCCTTTTCCTCATTCCTTTCCACTTTACTTTTACTTCTAATTTTATTTTTTCACACCTTGTTTATTTTTTATCTTTTTTGTTGCTTGTCAACTTGTGTCTTTTTGCTTTTTGTTTTTTGTTTTGCTCTCTTTTTCTTTTTATTTTCTTGTCTTCTCAATTTTCTATTATATATCAATACTAGCTTAGCATACTGATCAAATTATTATTCTATCTCTATAATTTTAAATAGAAGAAACAATTTTGGCTTATATTAATTTTAAGAACACCATTGTAATTACTTTTTATAAAGCTGTAGTTTTCTCAAATAAATAAATAAATAAATAAACTTCGGTGATCTATGGGAACCGGTGCTTTCAACATGGTAACGTCGTTGACTAGGCGACGTGATAGCGATTTGTGTCCAAAAATAAGGTGTACTGTGATTTTTATCTACGGGGCTCTTTCGCAAGCGCTAGCAAGCTCCAATTGATATACAAAGTGTAAGGAATTTAGCAGAATAGCGCTTCTAAGCACTGTTGCTGATTTTGATTTTGCAGTAGGAAATAAATGATTCCACGAGTAAATTGGCAGGTTCAGGGTTCGATACCCAGCGTTGCATTAATTTAAAATTTAGCATCCAATTGTCCCGGGGTCTAGATGTCATCACGACCACTCATTGGATGTTTCTGAAACATTGTGAATCTGAGCTACTATATTTCGCAACTACGCAACTAAGCTACACATATAGTGTAACTTCTTGACTGCGTTATCCCCGAAAGGGTAGTATGTGTCGATTCGGAATCTATTTATTTTTATTTCTTTTCACCAACCTCTTTCAGTTGAAGTGGGGGTTTTTCAGCTCCCGGGGGAGGGGGGGCTGGTTCTCATTTCTTGTGAAGGCTGAGTAAGCCTTGAGATCGAACCCTTGCTCTCGGCATGGAATGCAAGCTTTCTACCAATTGAGCTATCGACCTTTTTACGAGCTTGGTCGTCGTCGCTACAAAGCGCCAATTCTCAAGCAAGACCCAGTTGCTGTAAGACTGAATGGACCTTAGGTGACCGGTCATTGGTAAAGGTTTATGAATTTGTCAACCTAGCGAAGAGCAAATTTGAAAATAGAAATCGTATTTTTTTGTGCTCCGCCGGGATTCGAACCCACAACCTTCCATTCAGAGTCCGAAGTGTTACCACTGAACTACGGACCGCTCTATTTCTATTTCGATATTCAGATATCGCAAGGAAACAAGACGGATGAGACAGGTTTGTTTATTAATTCGGCAATTCACTCCGCGCCAGGCAGCGGATCCAAAACATTCCGAATTTTCGAAATAAGCCCTGAAACTGAAAAAGGGAAAACGAGAAACACGCTCGGTGGAAATCAAACCCTAGCTCCTGGCATGGAACGCAAGCTTTCTACTAACTGAGCCATCGACCACAGGAATAAATTCATAAGCCGTGAAATTGTATCTTAAATGCCTCAAGGCCTCAAGTGAAAAGGGATTTATTTTCACGTATGTTGGTTTTAAGTCGATTTAAAGAAAAAATGGATTGTGAATAATACTCGTATTAGGATGATTTATTTGGTGAGCGCTGATTTTGTGTGTATCACACCTCAAGAGCCCTCTGTGGCCTTGGTCGTGGCAAATTTTTTGTACTCCGCCGGTATTTAAGCCCACGACCTTCCATTTACGAGTCCGCAGCGCTAACCACTAGACTACGGACCGGTACGATTTATGGATGTTACAAAAAAATTAATTAATACTGGATATTTAATTGTTTTCACATTAAAAAAAAATACTGCTCGACGGAGTCCGGCAATAGACGATAGCTCAGTTGATAGAGCGCTGACGTTTTATGCTAGAGGGCTGGGGCTCGATCCCACTAACGGAGTAAAAAATGGTATTGTTACGAAATTAGGGTTCAAAAGTCTTTCAAATTAAAATACACAGGTCTTCTTATACAGTTGTTTATTTTACACTTTTAAATAATTTATTTTCACAAAGCTTTCTCGACTATTCCACTTGGATTCTGTTCACTGATCAAGTTAGTTCTATGTGTTTGTAAATCTCGTATGATACTGCTGGCTCTGCAAGCCACTGGCACCCTTCTTATACTCTTTAAAACAGTACAATCTAGACCTATATTTGCTAGACAGTTCCAGAAAGGCTAGTAATTATTACTCGATGCTGCACGTATTTTATTCAATGATTCCTACCCACACAATACAATACAGAATTCCTATAACTAATACCTACTTATTTTAAAAATATTTATATTTCATATTTACATAACAGTATCTTATTTTATTTTATTTCCCCAACTTAATTTAAAAAACAAACGGTAAGTTGTACTCAGCTTTCACAATAAATGAGAACCAGCACTCTCGGGAGCAGGGAAACTCCCACTTCAAAGTGAAGCGTTTAGTGTGAGACCGCCCCCCTTACCTGTGAATATAAATGGGTTTCATATGCCACAAAACAACAAGGTAAATAACGGGCATAAGTAAGAAGTTGTACTATATGTGCAGCGAGTCCATTAGAATTTTTTTCTATGCAGGCAAACGCCAAAGATCTATGTGACTAGGGTCCTTAGCAACCAACATAGAAGATTGATCGATGGTAACCTATCTGTAATCTAAGTTGCAAATATATATTGGCATTGAGACTCATATTTAATGCATGCCCACAAGCAGGCACATGTTTGTTCGCGCTTACACATGCTGCATGGTGCACTTACATATAAAATACACCAAACCTCACATGATCATAAACTTTGCAACTCCTTCCTTTCCCTGAAACCGAGGTGGCATTGCCAAAAGTGAACCAAGGATGTAGAGCATGGGGGGTCAGCCTCATACCAACCTATTAGTAGGGACTGGAAAAAAGTGGTGTTATTTTTTGCAAAATTCGCGTTATTTTTTGGGGAAATTCGCGTTATTTTTGATCAAAAACAGGGAAATTCGCGTTATTTTTCATGTTAAACGGGGAGATTTGGTGTAATTTATAGGGTTGATTTGATTAAAATAAAGGTTTATGATAGATATTACTTATATTTACAATTTATTCTATAAACAACAATATGTAGGTACCTTCAAAAACAATGAATAAACAACATCTGAATCAATACGCGGTACAACTTACAAAATAACATTGATTGAAAAAAGTATTAATATTTGAATGACACTCCGAATACCCTGCAATATCCTTTAAAAATATTTAATTCTTGTGCATTTAGTCTCTAGATGAGGGTTATTTACTTTTTCAAGGGATGTTGGCTTTTATGAAAGCCTCAAGTTGTGCTCTTGGCTAATCCAGCAACAGCTTCACTCCTTGATGTATTTTCCTTCATTGATGTCACGATTCAAGTCTGTTTGGATGTCCAGGACATGTCCAGGACAGTTCTGATTATCATTTATTTTTTTAATAAAATAGATTTGTGAATAGGAATGCAATTCACCAACCTACTCTGCCTGGCCAGAAACAGGTATTAATATCATTAATGAAAAAATCATTACGAGTATTGTTTATTTTAATTAATTATTCATTTATAATTACCCAATTACATTTGTTGAACCAGGGTCAAATGACCCAGGCGGGGATCGAACCCCGCGTCTAGCGTTCTAGCGTGTTTCAACGTTGAAAGATCAGCCCACTTAGCCCCCTCGACTATAACACCGACCAATTTTTCTGTGCTTTGCACCTTGAAAAGGAAAAATTTCACAGGAATCTTTTCTTTCCCACAAAATAGTTGCGTTGCGGAAGCGACACATAGCAACTTTTTCGCACAATTTCTACCAAAAGTACGAAAATTCGCGATATTTGCGTAAAACCTCGAATTTCGCGTTATTCGCGTAAAAACGTCAAAATTCGCGAATAAATTCGTTTTATCGCGATCGCGAAATTTTCCAGTCCCTACCTATTAGTCAAGGACCTTATAATCAATCACAAAATAATAGTTTCCTTTCCCTTAGCAACCCATCCTTGTGACGTACATTTTTTGTCTATGGAGTTTGTACCGACTCCATTATTTGATAAAGGAACACTATCGTATATTTTTTCTTGTGTGCAAAACTTTATCAAAATGGCACGATAAAGAAATGCAGGCAAGCGTGCATTTCTTTAATTGCTTACAAATGATTTACCTGCACACAAGTAAGTAATTACAATTAAAATTTAACATTTGTAATTATGGAGAGGTTAATAATTTATTTATATTTATCATTCTTATTGATACGTAACATGAGTGTAATTTGTAAAATAATATTATTAATGTCTAATCATGCCGATACGCATGTGGTGACCTTTAAGGGGTGACACAAACTTTCATATTTTTTCGCCCAAAATTCTACTATTAAAATGCAATCTTATTTTCAAAAACGAAAAAAAAAATGCGTAAGAAACCTGGGGTGGAAGTCTCGATGATCGTCGATTGATCTTACCGAATATATTTCAAGATAGGGCGAAAAAAAATATGGCGGCGTATCAACAGCTGATTCATTTTGTGTAGAACAACGATCAGCTGTTCAGGCACCACCATGTTTTATTCTGTTCTTTCTTCAAATAGGTAAGGTAAGATCTACCAACTGCCGTCGCGACTTCCATCCCTAGGGGGTGGTTTTTTATACTTGTGAAGGCAATCGACCTTGATGTTTATTTTAAGCCCAAACCTTTGTCAGTCTTTTGATTTTGGGCTTGAAATAAACATTGAAACGGGAAATAATTTCTGACACCCTTGTGGGTATCGAAACGTAGACGTCTTGCATGGAACGCAAGCATGCTACCAACTGAGAAAACGGAAAATGAACGATTAAAAATCACGATAAAAAGGTCAGGATATTAAAATTTGCTGATTTATAAGTAAAATTTTGAATTATTTCACTTTCCGAAAATTTTACGTTCCATAAGTAATAGTATGACTGTATGATGCTGACGCCCCATGCTGTAAAACCTTGGTTCAATTGGAAAAGCGGTAAAGTTTATGTTCATTATAGGTTTGGTTTATTTTGTATGTCTTTTTTTGGTTTGTTTTGTAAGTCCATACGGTCGAAATGGACTTTCTAAGAAGTATGATTGGAAAAAAACGGAAAGATAGGGTGGGGAATGAGTTAGTGAGAGAAGAATGTGGTGCAAGGGAAAGTATAAAAGTAAAAATCAAAAGGGGTTTGTTAAAATGGTTTGGACACATGGAAAGAATGAATGACGAAAGACTGACGAAGAGAGTGTACGCGGCAATTATGAATGGAAGCCGTGGTAGGGGAAGACCGAGAAAAGTATGGATGGATCAAATTTCCGAAATGGCGAATGAATGGGATATTCAGAGTCATAGCAAAAGGAGAGAGTGCATGAAAAAGATTATGACTCTGAATGAAATGAAAGAAGTATGTAAGGACCGAAAGGAATGGCGGTTGATTTGCAACAATGGCGGCTAGGGCATTAATTCTAAGTGTAATATTGAGTTTAATTTTAATTTTACTTTATTTTAATTTTAATTTGTAATGTGTCTCATTATGAATTTCTGTAAATCATTTATATTTTTTTGTGCTCCTTGACTGATAGGTTGGTACGAGGCTGACCACCCGTGCTGTAAAAATCGGTTCACTTTTGCCAATGCCACCCCGTTCAGGGAACGGCGGCAGTAGTTGCAAGGTTTATGTCCATGTGAAGTTTTCTTTATTTGTATGCACACATGCAGAATGTGTAGGCGCGAACCTACATGTGCCTGTCTGTAGGCATGTATTTCATATGAGCCTTAAACGTAAACATATCCTTGCAGCTTAGATTATAGATTATAGTATAGATACACATGCAGCACGTGTAAGCGCAAACTTACATGTGCCTGCTTGTAAGCATGTATTAAATATAAGCCTTAAAGTTATATATATCTTTGCAACATTGATTACAGATTTTTATAAGTTGAAACATTCCTAAATTCTGACGTCAATGGGCCTACATTGGCCTAAGTGACTAATGTCCTTAGCTACCACAAGAAAATAAATATATAATGCCATAAAAAAAAACCACATCGCAATATGTACCTCGGCTTTTTTGTCTCAACTTCATTCCTTTTTTTTGTAATTGGCCGTTTTTAAAGGCAAGTAATAAAATAAATCGTTGACACCCTGGAGGTGGTAGAATCTAGCAAACAACGTCCTAAAATAAAAATTTAAAAAAATCAGTAACACCCACGGTCCCAAAATGGTTCACTTTTTTTTTTTTTTTTTAAGAAATCCTGTGCGGGAGACTCCCTAGATTTCAGAGACTCTAGAGATCTATGACGCTTGTTGTAGTGCTGCAGAGGTGTTTACGAGCTTGTTCGTCGCTACAAAACGCCAATACTCACGCAATACCCAGGATGTATAGACCTTTAGTGACTGGTCTTTGGTAAAGGTTTTATGAATTTTTCAACTCAGCGAAGAGCATATTTGAAAATATAAATGGTATATTTTTGTGCTCTGCCGGGATTCGAACTCACAACTTTCCATTTACGAGTCCGAAGTGTTGCCACTGGACTCCGGACCGGTCATAATTCACCCATGTTTCAGGGAACCACCCACTTTTCCAATATCACTCGTGTTTCAGGGAAGATCGACTAAAGTTGCACGGTTTATGTTCATTTGAGGTTTGTATCTATTTCTTATTTGTAAGTACCTACACATGCAGTATTTGTAAGCGTGAGATTACACGTGTCTGTGCGCATAAATTTTAAATGTTAATGTATCTTTGCAACTTAAATTATAGATCGAATTATTATTATTTTTAGTATGTAAGTATATATTAGTAAGTACCTACAATCTACATAGTTATATTATTTTGTTTCTGTGATATGAACTAATAATAAAGCTCTGAGAAAATCGTCTGGTTGCGATAAAATACTAGTAAACCCGCTACAGAGGGCAGCCCTAGCCTGCGATAGAGCTACCGTATAAAAGGCGTCGATCATGAATCAAATCCGTTTGTCTCGTCACTACACCCAGTGCTACCCTCGCAACAACACATATAACCCATTAATCAAATAAAATATTATATATTTACTTACTTAATAAAAAACGTGATCTAAAAAGTATTGTAGCGCGGCCTTAATAAGAACACGCAGCGTTCTAAAATTTAAAAAAAGTTCCAATTTTCAAATTTCAACATCAAGAATGGCGGCGCAAACTAACGGTGTTGCCAAGATGAACGGAAAGAAAATGATAGATTTGAATGGATCGTTACCTGAGGTGAGAATAGATCGGGGACATGGAATTGATTTGCTCACAACATCAACGTAAGTTTATATTTTACTTTATAAAAAATACTCGTATTAGTTCGAGGGATCTCTCTTCAGTGATAATTCACGGCGATAACTGAATATTTTGTCTTAAAAAAACACCCTTATTTATGAAATCTCATCGGTCTAAATGTTTATTAAGGTATGGAAATATATGAAGTAGGTATTCCATAATCTAGAAATAGTAATTAAGAGAAAAAACAGAATTTCAAAATAGGTTCGGAGGTCCATTTTATATTGAAGTGGATGTAACGCAGATTGGAGCTATGGAACTCAAATCTGCTACCTTGTCACAATTTTTGACGTTTTTAATCCGCTCATTCTAGATTCTAGACTAATGATATTGTTGGGCATTGTTTGTTTACATTTTGACAATGAAATTGACAATAATTAGAATTTAACTTACGTGTGAGGCAAATAAATGCAGAAGTGAAATTTATTACTACACTAATCTATATTGCTACCTGCACTAATTGAAATTCTTCGCAAGTAATTATGAGTACCTATTCTCACAAACATTTGCAACAGTTGGGTAGTCTTTTTTTTCGCTTGTCAAACAATAATATACTTTTAAATTTTCTTTTCAGTACGTACTTAGGTACTATGATATAATTTTTTTCAAACAACAATTCTTAGTTGTAGAAAACTAACGTCTACTTGTTAGGCGTGAAAATCAATTAGAATGCAATTAGCATTCCTATGAAAAAAAGAGAAGTATACTAATAATATAAGGACTTTGACCAGAAATATTAATAAATAGATTAGTCCTTTGAGTAGGTATATTCAATTGATATAGTTATGACTCTATGAACTAAAACATTAGTATAAAGTTGATATTGTAAAAAATGGTTAACTCTTGCCAAAGACACTCCTATTTTAGAAAAAGAAAGAAAGAGTTTCAGAGCATATTATATATTTTTTAAATTTAAGTATTTTGTAAGATTTACGAATACAGAATGTGCAAGCGCTTACATACAGAATGTGCAAGCGCGCACATACAGAATGTGCAAGCGCGAACATACAGAATGTGCAAGCGCGAACATACAGAATGTGCAAGCGCGCACAAACACCTGTTTTCTTTTAAGGCTCTTAAATGACAATATTCATTTACAACTAGTTTATAGATTAAGTACATAATATGCATTCCTCGGTGAAAAGATATCGCAATTATTGTGGATCCTCCGCCTTCTGTAATTTACTGCTAAAAAGTGTACAACCGCATAAATTAACTGGTTTTTCTCGCTCCTTCTTACAAGCAGGTCTGCTTGGTTCAATTGGTCAATTTGTTCTCTTTTTGCGTTCATGTTACACACAGCTTACGTCAAACAAGTTTACTGTCTCCATGACAACGTAATCATGCTTTTCCTTTTTTAAATTATCTGAACCAGGCAACTTTGATAGCAAACCACATGGGCGTTCTTTTAATTCAAAATTTGAATTTCCCATACCTACCGGGTAACTTAAATGATGTGCCTAATAAGATTTTTTTTTTCAAAATTTGAATAAAATTGAGCCGCAACATTTTCGGGATGGATCTAAATCATCACGTCTTGGCAACTAGTTTTAGACTAGTAACAAAATATCAGTTCGCCTTCGGCCGTTTTACGTCACAAGTTTATGACTATGCCAAATGTGCCGAGCTCATTTTTGGTGGGTTTCTGTCAACGTTGATAATGCACCAAATACATGTAGCACGCAGCACAAATAAAAATGTATTTCAGATCAAAATAGCATTATTTTTTACATCTTTATTTTAGGTAAGTAATTAAATTGTAAATTAATTTAATAATTTAGGTACTTCAAAGCTTTGAACGTCAGCTTGCTTTCGTCAATAAATAAAATACGCAAATATTGCAAAACGGTAAACGTTGTTTATTTTCCTAAAAAACCAGACTTGAACAGTTTATTTACTCTGTGTTTTATCTCCACCAAGCAACAAATACAAACAAAAATATTGTTCCCCGGTCAGAGGGTCAGCAATCAGTACCTATGTCATAACCACGACAGTTCCTTTTAAATATGTAGGATTACACACGTTACATCATCATAAAATAATAAATCGTCCCTCAGTGCTTGTGTGTCGTATGTCCATCAGAGGTAATTTCACATGAGCAATACATGTATCGCTCCCCCAGTTTGTTTGCCGTATATACCAATTCTGTGAAATATGACTTTTTAATGCAGTTGTCTTAAGAATCAAATTCTACACAATCTGAGCTAAGAAAAAACGTAAAACTCGATAACGTGAGAGTTGTTTTAAATATTTTTTAAAAACAATTCCTGTTTTCATAAGACACATTGGTCCAGTACACATGCAAACATTGCTCATGTGAAATTAGCTTAATGGTCTATACGGCAAACAAGAACTAAGGCAGCGGTATGTGTACTGGATCAATTTGTCTTACGAAAACTGAAAAATTATTTCAAAAATATTTCAAACAACTCTCCCACCATCGTGTTTTACGTTCTTTTTCTTAGCTCAGCTTGCTTAGAATGGGATTCTTAAGACAATTTCATTGAAAGGTCATTTTTTATTCAAATGTTTGATAAGCCAAACAAGCACTCGGGGGTGAAATGTCTTAAATATTTTGTGCTGTGATAACAGCTTCATATTTACCATAATGTGACGATGTTACATGTTATATATTACATAAAATTACCACGGTCAATCTGCTTGATAAAGAATTCTGGACTTCGCCATAGATTCCGCCTATTTAAAGTGGAGGAAAAATGTGACACTATTTGGGCGGGCTAGAAGCAGTACCCTGAGTACGAGTTTTTTCACTTTACTCGAAGTATTGTGTAATCGAGAAAAATGTATGTGAACTTGTAAAGCACCCCTGGCAAAAAAGGTTTCGAAACTTGTTTTGCCAGGGGTGCTTTACAAGCTCACATACATTTTTCTCGAATACACAATACTTCGAGTAAAGTGAAAAAACTCGTACTCAGGGTCCTGAACATGCAGGCTGTAATCTATTGCTACGAATGTATAGGTACATGCCTGTGTGTTTTCTGATAGTGTACCTGGGCGTGTTTAATTGATGTGTATGTGTGTGTGTGTAGACGTGAGTGTTAAATATCTATTCTAGAGGCGCCTAGTCAATTCAGGAACACGCGAGAACACGCCTTGTCACATATAAGTAGGTAGTCTGTAGTTCTGTGAAGCAGGCAGTGATCGATTAACGCTCTAGCCGTGAAACCGACAAAGAGAAAAGTTGCAGAGTGAACCATATTATGTAATCAACTTGCTAAAAAATAATACTGTGAAATAAATTTAATGTAGGGGGTGAAAGTTCTCTGAAACCTGTGCCCCCCTCCCCCCCCCCCCCGCGGTATGTCCATAGAGTAATAATATTACATGTGATTTAGGCATAGGGGAACAGCCTAAATGACAACTAGAAAACACTGATCTATAATCTATTATCAAGCTGCAAAGATATATTGGCTCATATTTAATGCATGCCCACAAGCAGGCACACGTAAATTCGCGCTTACACATAAAAAATAGCTTGTGTAGTGTACATACAAAATAAAGCAAACCTCGCATGAACGTTACTTTGCACCTCCTGCCACCTTTTCCTGAAACGGGGTAACATTGGCAAGAGTGAACCAAAGGGGTCAGCCTCAAATCAGCCTGTCAGTCGAGGAACAGTGATTATTATATTACAGATATTTACAGATTTTTCTATGGTTTTTTCAATATCTTTTTTTCATCGTAAGTATACTTATTTAATTTCTTGGCAAATGTGGGGGAAAACTTACATACGCGACCATAAGAATTTTCTAAAATTAATATACCGTTTTCCATTAATTTTACTTTGATAATCCAGATTAAATTAATCTAAAATCTATTAATACTCAAGGTTTTATGAATCAACACGTAGAGTAATTTTTTCTAAGTAAAATTTCTTCGTTTTTTTAATTAAAAAGGTGAAAATTATGATAACGTCCATTGATATAATTAAATGATTTTTCTTCCGATTCATATTTACGTTATAAAATATCGTAATTTATAATCCAACTTGTAATGATGCATATTTTTACCTAATGCACGCCCACAAGCAGACATGTATAATTTCGCGCTAACACATGCCGCATGTGGACCTACAATATAAAAATCCAAACGTCAATTGAACATAAGCCCTGCAATTTTTTCCACCCCTCCCTGAGACAAGGGTGACATTGCCAAAGTGAACAAAATTGAACAGTGTGTTCAGACTCTTGCCAACCTATAAATCAAAGAACAACAATTAATATAAATGAAAATAAATCTATGAATAAAAAGTAAAAATAAACTATTCAAATGGAAAATTAAGATTTAAAAGCCTTGGCAACCTATATTACAGATCAACCGCCGTTTTTTTTAGTCCTTGCAGACTTTTTTCATTTCATCCAGAGTCAAAAACTTTTTTTTGTAAGCTTTCCTCTGGGTATCGCTATTTCAGAAATTTGGTTCATCTCTCGGTCTTTCTCTTTATAACAATTAAAATGAACATTTTACTTTCAACATTTCAGATCGACCGCCATTTTTTTCAGTCCTTGTATACATCTTTCATTTCATCCAGAGTCATGACTCCAATCAAACATAGCTTCTCAAAACATCGAAGAAAAACTTAGAGTAAAGCATGTATGAGAAGGTGCATAGCAAGGTACCTCAAATACATTAAAAAATAAATATTTTCTCCCATTCCTATAAAATAATCCAGTTGAAATTTGACAGAAATTCTAACGATGCCTTCAATTAAACTTTTTTTTTTTTTTTAACCTAAATATCAAGCGGTTTTTACCATATATTGCCTACCTATTAGGCGCATGTGCCTGTATGGGATGCACGCCCCTGCATAAACGTCATTGGTTTTTTGACCCGGATTTTCCAAAATATTTATTAATAATTAAATTACGTAAAACTATGTAGATAAACTAATGCATTTGTTAATAATTAAACAGTAGGTACCTACTATGCTTTTCTGAAGTGATTCATAAAACAAAACCCATTTTAAATAAGCATAGACGAGAGGTATGCAATGTAACACACAATCTCAAATTCATGATTAACTTTTAAGTAAATTATGGTATCCCAACACAATAATTTTTTTTGTGGTGCAGTCATTCATTATTAAGTATTGCAGGTCAAATAAACTATAATCTATAATCTAAGTTGCAAAGATATATTACATTTAAAATTTATATTACTTAAATGTATTCCCACAATCAGACACGTTTAAGTATGCCGCATGTCAACCTACAATATAAAACCCAATCTCAAATGAACATCAGCCCTGCAACTCTTGCCGACCTTCCCTGAAACAGGGGTGACATTGGCAAAGTGAACCATATTTTACAGTATGGGTGGTTAGCCTCATACCAACCTATACGTCAAGGAATATAAACAATAAATTACAATTAAGTACATAAAACAAACAATCACTATACAAAAAAATAAAACCCACAAATCATATTCTATAAAAAATGAGAAAATCTTACCCATATACATGTTAATTCGATTAATGTGTATAGTATTTTTATAGAACCCTGAAAAAGTCATCTTGCCTATCCGTTTAGTCAAATTGGGTAAATTGGTTGAACCTTTTAAACCCAAGTTAAGCCCACTTGTATGGGAAAATTGCTACATTTTTATAAACAAGGTAGATAATGTAGAGCTTAGATTAAATAAGATCAGACGACTTCACATTATTTTTTATTAAAAACTCTAACTTTATAAGAGATGAACTCTGTAAGGCCAATTAAAATGAGTCTATTCTTCCGAAAATAAACATTATTTTTTACAAAACCAAATTGTTTGTTATCGTTTTTCATACTTACCTGATATTTTCTGTTTTCCACTTTCAGGCTTCTTTCAGTTCAGTATTTTCAAAGCAAATATTAGATACTTTATTGAAGATGAACTATGTCTGGAAAATATGTAGGTCGATTAAAAAGTTATTTTTAAATTATTTCACTATATGACTAAATATTTAAATATTTTTCAATAAAAAAATATTATTGTCCGGTCGATAGCTCAGTTGGTAGAGTGCTTGCATTCTACCCCGTGAGCTCGGGTTCGACACCCGTCAGAAATGATTTCCTAATTCGGCGTTTATTTCAAACCCCATAATAAAATACCGGCAAGGTTTACTCAGCCTTCACAAGAAATGAGTACCAGCCCCCTCGGGAGCTGGGAAACCCCCACTTCAACTGAAGTGGTTGGCGTAAGGCCGGCCCCCTTACCTGTGAAAATAAATAGGTTCAACTCGCCACATGCGACCCCTTCGGGGATAACGCGGCAAGAAGTTACACTATATGTGTAGCTTACTTGCGTTTTTTAGTTGCGTTTTATATAACAAATTATAAAAACTTACAAAAACAGAGTTTTAATTTCACAAATTGAGAGTTTATTTCACCTCAAGTACTTTAGATCTAATCTAATCTAATCTAAGCTGCAAAGATATATATCATTTAAGATTTATACTAAATGCATTCCCACAAGCAGATATGTATAATTTCGCGCTAACACATGCCGCATGTGGACCTACAATATAAAAACCCAATCTCAAATGAACATAAACCTTGCAACTCTTGCCGTCCTTCCCTGAAACAGGGGTGACATTGGCAAAGTGAACCAATTTTTACATTATGGGTGGTCAGCCGCATAACAACCTATAAGTCAAGGAACGATGGTTTGATGGTTTGATAGTTTTTGTCTGGTCAATTTTGTAATAGGGCATTATCAAGGACATTATCAAGGACATTATTAAGAGGACACTATTCTACTTTCTTTCTTTCTACTCACTAAACTACTTTCGACTTGTTCACGTCATTATGTGAACAAGTCGAAAGTACTTGAGGTGGAAAATGGATTTTCACTGTGTGAATACACAAACCTAGAAAGTCTAAAAAATATTTATTGTCGTTTTTCATCTTTGTTTTCAATAGTTAATATTTATGTTTTTCCATATCTACTTTAATTTAGGTATTTTTGAAGCAAATATTACATGTTTATGTCGCTGGGAGACGTCATTGGACATATCTTTAAATAAATTCCGATAAAACACCCAAGGAATAACAAGATGGAGGCAATCTCAGCTCTGCTGGGGTGAAGAAATAGCGATAAGCATTCTTTATTGCCTTGTTTGCTTTTAAATCTGTTAATAACAATCTGTGTGTGTGTTATTGTTAAAACAAATTATTGCAAGACTGTCAATAGCAATAAACTAATTCATTCATGTGCGTTATAAATAATATTTAATGAACAATCCTTTCATGTGTAAATATAAATCCTTTCCAAGTTAACTATCGCATCTGCAAAAGCGCGTTGGACAGAAGTAAAGGTTATTTCAGGTTTTTTTTAACAAAACACTCACAGTTAATGACGACAATGGTCTACAAGCCCCATAAAATTAATACTTCATCATTCACATACAATTTTTGTCGATTTTGGATTAAAAGCTATAGAGCCTCAGAATTCAAATAATACCTATTTAAATACCCATCGCTATGTGTTATTTTAAGTTGATTTTGGTTCATGAAAAATAATATGAAAATAAAGTAATTTCTGCAGAAAATATACATCAGCCACAATCTAAAAAAGAAAAAAGATCTGCATTCGCAAAAAAAATTCAATCTGTTTTGAGTGACCAATTTCGTGTTCAATTTTTCGGCGCCACACGATCGCTCTTGAATGTTGTCAAAGTTGATGACTAAAATCCGGATATTCACCTATGATGCTTTATTAAGCATTTTATTCAAACATCAGTTGATAATAAAAATTTATCAGTTCATACAAAATAACCTGAATTGTCATCTAGATGTATTTACTTTAAAATAAAGAAAAAAACTTTCAAGCAGAGCTTTTGCAGATACAGCAGTTTTCATAGAAGGGATTGATATGCTGATATGAGGATGACTGTCCATGTTGGCTTTTACAAAAAATCCCTTAGACAGTACCTCCTCGTTATCACAGAAAGGCGGTTAAAGCACCTACCTACGTGCGGATGTGCGAATCAACACGTCGCTCCCCCAGTTCTTGTTTACCGTATAGGTACGTCAATCTTGTCAAATATGCCTTTTTCATGCAGTTGTCTTATGAATCAAATTCTACACAATCTGAGCTAAGAAAAATCGTAAAACTCGATAATGTGAGAGTTCTTTTAAATATTTTTTAAATAAATGTCTTGTTTTTATACGACACATTGGTCCAGTACACATGCAAACATTGCTTATGTAAAATTTTCTCAATGGCGTATACGGTAAACAAGAACTAAGGCAGCGAGTCGTGCCTACTTTGATGCGTCGAGGAGAAGTTGACCCAAATGTGACTGCTCAGCGTGGATGGCAACCACATTAGCTTCAGTAACCTCGACGTTCTGGGGAGGGTGGGACTTCTTAGAGTCATGCGTTAGCCCCTGATTTGAGGATTCTCTTTTTCCTTTCTTGAGTAGAGTAACTTTAGCTGATTAACTTCAACGGGAAGGCCTTCCGCCGCCAAAAAAACATTGCAAGTGAAGTATCACCAAGCGACTCCGCATGAGTTGTATGAACTTGGTGGGTGGAGGTGGGTAAAGTGTTGCATCTTAGATTGTAGAGTTTTAGTTTCCAATAATGTACAGAAAAACGCAGCCATATGCTTCATATATCGCCACCTTCAAGGTAAAACTGAATAAGTGCTGATTCACTGATTTAAGAAATCGTGGATTAAATATTTTATTGGGAGTAATTTCTCATAGTATACGTTAAGTATGTGAACTAATTATAAGAAAGTGCTCATGAAGAACTTCTAACCTACAGGATTTTCACACTATTGTAGTGTTTTCTCTTGTAGAAAAAAGGTGCATTTATTTGAGAAACCCATGGAGGTACCTATGTTCTATACATCGATGGAGAAACCCATGTTAGCTTCATATTATGTCACTTATTCAGTTTTACCTGTAGTATATAGTAAAATTATTACCGCGTTTCCCAGAAGAGGTGGCATGAGGCGTGTGGAACTTATTTATTTTCACAAGTTAGGGAGCCGAATTCACGCCAACCACTTCACTTGAAGTTTTGGTTTCCAGCGCCCGTGGGGCTGGTTCTTATTTCTTGTGAAGGCTGAATTAGCCTTGCCGGTATTTTTATTTTGAGTTTTAAATAAACACCGAAACGGAAAATCATGTCGGCCACCCTTGATGGGGATTGAACCCTAGCCCTCTAGCATAGTATGCAAGCATTCAACCAATTGAGGTATCGACCGGACATAATATAATGTCATCATTATCTTTTAAAAGCAGTGCCTGCTATGCCAACCATCTTACTGTAAGTTGCCATCATAAATGGTTGCCATCCTCTTGAGCAGCGAATAGGAGACATCCACGAGCCGCTTTAAATTCTGGAAGTATGAAGTTCTTGGGCGACCTCTTCCCAAGAATTTCCTTCACAGATTTTGCTCCCTTATATCCATAAAAATGGTCGACAGAGTGAGAAGTGATTCACTGCTCCCTGCTTTCAATACATTTTCTAGCACCCAAACAAGCGACTCAAGTCCAGAAACCCCATCTGGACAATTGAGGATCATAGTAAGGATGTTGCATCCTGTTGGAAGTCCATATGGGAGAAGAAAATGTGTAAAAAAAAACAAGATTTGATCACTCTGCCACACTAGGAGGTCTCAGGGATCAATCTTCTAAAATCTAAGAGGACTGTAGATGACCTTAAATAAATAGGGTCCGCCCAGAGCAATGCCGTTGTAACTCCTTGCTCCACATATGGGAATTAGCTCCATCTCTAGGATGCGACTGTGAGGCGGAGAACCAGACTATCCGGCACATAGAGGAGGAGTGCCCCATCAGAAGAAAAAGGAGAAAGACCTCCACGAAGCCATGCTTGGAACAGTGAAGTGGATGGACGGCTTGGATCTCCGAGTCTGACGCGGCCCAATAACTAAGAAAGTTGTTGTGCTTGCCGGTCATACGCTAAGCGAAAGCGAACAGTAGATTTTGCTAAGAAAGATACTATGTCTAATCGAGTGTCCCATTAGTTTGGTTTTCATCATTCTGTAACATACCAATATAATACAAAACATGCAAATACAGCTAGCAAGGCCCCTTGACCACAGCAGGTCCCATCTACTTGCGGCTGCTTGCTTACTCGTATATCCATAATTTACTAGTTCCTAGGTGCCTATAATCTGTAATAATATAATTGTTTAATGACATAAGTCGTGTTGAAAACAGCTGATGGCAATTAGACCCTATAACAGTAACGCTGAAATCCTAATGGAAGCAGTATGTAAATTTACCCCTTCATCTGTAATTATAAAAATAAATAAACGTCTGGTTAATTTTATGCACTTCTAAACAAGTCTCACAAGCAATAATTACCACAGCTTATTCCACAGTAGAGGTGTTGCTTAGACTGCTCTAGTAGGAACGCCAATGACTTGATACTGAAAGATATTGCGTTCGGATTACCAGTACCCGTAGTACGAGTTTTTTCACAATACTCAAAGTATTGAGTATTCGAGAAAAATGTATGTGAACTTGAAAATAACCTCTGGTGAAACAAGTTTCAAAACTTTTTTGGCAAAACTCGTACTACTTGTACAGTAGTTGGGTGAAGATTATTGTGTGGTTACATATTTACCAAGACTGTCACACAGGTGACTATGCTAACCATCGATAAACAATAGCATAGTGAGCTCTTGAGGTGTAATTCACAAATTTATTTTTTAATTATTATATTTTATATAGGACAACAAACAAATAAACGAAACTCACAAAATAAATCAGCCCCATCGTTTTTTTTTACAGACTTCAAATTGTAGGTATTCCTACAGTCGATTGGCGTGTTAATTAGAAATTAAGACGAATACGTTTTCAAGCTAGCGGCTTCTTAGTCAGCTTTTTCAGGCGATTGAGTTTTGAATCAGCTTTAATGTCAGTACAATGGATGGACCAAATATCCGAAATTGCGAATGAATGGAATATCCAGAGTCATAATAAAAAGAGAGCTTGTATGAAGAAGGTTATGACTCTGGAGGAAATGAAAGATAAGTATGTAAGGACAGAAAGAAATGGCGGTTGATCTGAAATGTTGACGGTTAGGGTTTATTAAATTGGAATTTGTTTTCGGTTCTAGTTTTGATGTCCATACGTGTTGTTATTAATTGATTTTAAAAAATGACATTTGTCGTGTATGATCCTTGACTTATAGGTTAGTATGCAGCTGACCACCCATGCTGTAAAAATGGTTCACTTTGCCAATGTCAACTCTGTTTCAGGGAAGTACGGCAAGAGTTGCAGAGTGTATGTCCATTTGAATTTTATTTTTATGTTGTAAGTTCACATGCGGCATGTGCCAGCGCGAACTTGTACGTGTCTGCTTGAGAGAATGCATATAATGTGAATCTCCAATGTAACATATCTTTGCAACTTACATTAGATTAAATAAGATTAGACAAGCTGACAAAATATTGTTTAAAACAATTGAACTTTTGCAGATACATTTTTTTATTCAGGGTTGTGATGATATTCTATGCATACAATAATTATGTACTAATATATTTGTATTTATTTCTAGATACACATATGAATCAATACTGGACACAGCCAACTTCTTATTGGATAAAACTACAATCCGCCCCACAATCGGGATCATCTGTGGTTCAGGCATGGGTAAGAAAACGCTCCTACATATCTATAATCTAAGTTGCAATGATATATTAAAAACGCAACTCAACTAAACGCAACCAAGCCATACATTCTTCTTGCCTGCGTTATCCCTGAAGGAGTCGCATGTGGCGATTCGCGACCTATTTATTTTTACGGGTAAGGGGGCCGGCCTCACACCAACCACTTTCAGTTGAAGTGGGGGTTTCCAAGCTCCCGCGGGGGCTGGTTCTCATTTCTTGTGAAGGCTGAGTCAACCTTGAGATCGAACCCTTGCTCTCGGCATGGAATGCAAGCATTCTGCCAATTGAGCTATCAACCTTTTTACGAGCTTGATCGTCGTCGCTACAAAGCGCCAATTCTCAAGCAAGACCCAGTTGCTGTAAGGCTGGATGGACCTTTGGTGGCCGGTCATTGGTAAAGGTTTATGAATTTTTCAACCCAGCGAAAAGCAAATTTGAAAATATAAATGGTAGGTATATTTTTTATGCTCCGCCGGGATTCGAACCCACAACCTTCCATTCAGAGTCCGAAGTGTTACCACTTTATACCACTTTAATATTTGAAAAATAATATTAAATGCATGGCCATAAACAGACACGTGTAATTTCGCGTTTACAAATGCTGCTTACTTACAAATTAGAATCAAAACCTCAAATGAATTTAATCCCTGCAACTTTTGCCGACCTTACCCGAAACAGGGGTGAGAGAGAGAAAACAAAGCGATGTGTCTGTTTGTGGACATGTATTTTAAATGTGAACATATTTTTGCAACTTGGATTATAGATTATATAATAAGTAAAGAAAGCATTTAAAATTGGGTGTTTTTTAGATGCCTGTTTTTTCTGAATTAAAAATCAAATGTGTTCGTTACATAATTTCAAGATATCCATGTCAGTGTCGCAATACATTTTGTTATAATTATGATAAACTGTCAAATTGAATTGAAATTTGTAAACAAAAAAATAATATTTATCAAGTTGTGTCAATAAAAATATTTGATTATGGTTTTACGAGCCTTTTTGCGGAAATCATTAAACAAAATATCCTATACTAACATACTTTTGCTAGTAATTTCAAATTTATATAGGTAAGCTTTTCGTCTTTGCTTAGCTATGAATTTATCGTACAACGCGAATTACGAGATTACATCATCTGTAATGTAAGTTGCAAAAACATAGTACATTTAAGGTTTATATTAAATGCATTCCCATAAGCAGACACGTATAAGTTCGCGCTTACACATGCCGCATGTCGCCTTACAACATAAAAACCCAATCCAGTATGAATACTATAGGTAAGCCCTGCAACTCTTGCCAGCCTTCCCAGCAACAGGGGTGATATTGGCAAAGTAAATCATTTTTAACAGTAGTCAGGTCAGCCTCATTTCGGTGTTTATTTCAAACCCAAGAATCCCCACTTCAGCTGAAGGGGTTGGCGTAAGGCCCCTCCCTTACCTGTAAAAATAAATAGGTTCCACCATGCGAAACCCTTCAGGGATAACGTGGCAAGAAGTAACACTGTATGTGTAGCTTAGTTGCGTAGTTGTGTTTATACTTAGAGATAGGGTATTTGTAATGGTGAGGAATTTGGTAAAAAGTGAGTAATTTTGATAGATTAGGTACTATAAGCAAGGTCCAGATTTCAAGTCCAAAATAAAATTATATGATTTTACATTTGCAAATAACTTTCGGAAAATTTGGCCGGTTTCGAAACGGATATGCGATCCGTCAACGGAATTTGTAGCCCCCGTGACGTCATTTTCTTGTATCCACAACGCTGCTAGTATTGCGATGGCTATTAGATGAATAAAGAAAATGACGTTACAGCCGAAAATTCACTGCAAAGAGCGCTTTGGCGCGTAAACTTAAAAAAAAACTTCATTTTTTGAACAAGAATAAATTTGTAAAAAAGGAAATAAAAATAAAATTCAAGAAGTTTTATGATAAGCAAATAATTTTTTTTTTAAATCGATACGATTTTTTTTTGTAAAATTTCCCTATTTTATTTAAAACAAAAATGATTTCCAGGTCCTCTGGCTGAGAGGCTCACAGACAAGGTGTGCTTCCCCTACAAGGACATTCCCCACTTCCCCCTCAGCACGGTGGAGGGCCACGTGGGGCAGCTGGTGTTCGGCCACCTGGGGAACGTGCCGGTGGTCTGCATGCAGGGCAGGTTCCACTACTACGAAGGCTATCCTCTGTGGAAGGTGAGCTAACTTAATTGAGTGTAATGTTTGTTAGGTGTTTGAGCGGATTGTTGTCGATAGCTCAGTTAGTAGAGTGCTTGCATTCCATGCCATGAGCCCGGGCTCGAATCCCACGGAGTCTGTCAGAAATGATTTCCCGTTTCGGTGTTTATTTCAAACCCCATAATAATATACCGGCAAGGTTTACTCAGCCCTATGCATGAATATAAGCCCTGCAACTTTTGCCAGCCCTCCCAGAAACAGGGGTGATATTGGCAACAAAAAACATTTTTAACAGTAGTCAGCCTCATTTCAGTGTTTATTTTAAACCCAAGAATCCCCACTTCAGCTGAAGTAGTTGGCATAAGGCCACCCCCTTACCTGTAAAAATAATTGGGTTCCATTCGCCACATGCGAAACCCTTCAGGGATAACGCGGCAAGAAGTTACACTATATGTGTAGCTTAGTTGCGAGTTGTGTTTTGCGTGGGTAGGTATTTTATCCATGGGTGCAGGCCGTTACATCCTTACTCCTGTAGCCATTCATTAGCCCTGTCTATCCTTACCTACACTACTCACCTTGTAACAAAAAAACTGAGTGAAGTTCAGCACTTGTTAATTTTCAAGTCAGAAGAGACGTGGCGGGATTATATAATTTTTCGTGGACCCCCTCTTACAACTTGTGGACCCTCATTTATATGCCCGTCAATGTAGACCCCCGTCGAGTATCCCGTACACCCCTGGGGGCCACCTGGACCACTTTGGGAATCACTGGTGTAGACCAATATAGACCAAGTAGAATGTCTTAAAGAGGAACTGACGCCAATCAACCGAAACTATGAACTGTATACTCCTTTTAAAATTCTCCTCGATTTTCATCTGACCATACCTATCTAGGTATGTATCGCAAATCCAAAAAATCCCCCTTTGATTCCATTTATGTATAATCTAAGTTGTAAAGATATATTCCATTTAAGATTCAAATTAAATGATTTCTCATTCCTTGATTTCTAGGTTTGTATGAGGCTGACCACCCAAACTGTAAACAATGCTTCAATTTGCCAATGTCACCCCTGTTTTAGGGGAGTTCGGCTAAAGTTTCAGGGCTTATATTCAGTTGTTTACACATGCAGCATTTATAAGCACAAACTTACACGTGTCTGTTTGAGGACATGCATTTAATATGAATCCTAAATGTTAACATATCTTTGCAACTTACGGGGCTATTCTTAGACATTTTAGTCGTCGGTTGAGCCCACGCTTTGACAAACTAATGATGCATTTGTATGAAGACCTGTCAATCCAAGATGGCCGCAAGTGAACAGCTGATTTGTTTTCATACAAATATTACAAAATTCGGTAGGTAAGAATGACCGTGCTGATGAAACTTCCAGCGCAGGCACCATTAGTTTGTCAAAGTGTGGGCTCAACCGACGACTAAAATGTTAAGAATAGCCCCGTTAGACTATAAATTATAGTCTATAGACACATATAAGTTCGCGCTTACGCATGCCACTATGTGGACCTACAATATAAAAACCCAAATCTCAAATGAACATAAGCACTGCAACTCTTACCGACCTTCCCTGAAACAGGGGTGACATTGGCAAAGTGAGACATTTTTTTTACAGTATGGGTGGTCAACCTCATAATAACCATACATCTCATATACATATCTCCGTAACTTAGATCATAGATTCTATTGTAAATATTAATTGTAGAACAGGTGTGATACAAAAACAGTTGAATTTCATAATCCATTTACATCTTCCAGTGCTGCATGCCGATCCGGGTGATGAAACTCCTTGGTGTGACCACCCTGATCGCCACAAACGCAGCCGGCGGCTTAAACCCCTCGTACCGCGTGGGAGACATCATGTTGGTGAAGGACCACATCAACCTGATGGGATTTGCCGGCAACAACCCCCTGCAGGGACCCAACGATGAGAGATTCGGCCCCAGGTTCCCTCCCATGCACAAGGCGTACGACAGAGAACTACTGAAAATAGCAAAACAGGTAACCACAATGGATCCATGAGGAATATAAACTGTTTTTTACAATAAAAAAATTAGAAGTTAGCGGTAGATTTATACAATAAAAAATGTAATAGTTTGCGGCAGATGGCTCTATGAGCAATATAAACTGTTTTTTACATTAAAAATGTATTAAGTAGTTAGCGGCAGATAAAATGTAGGTATTAGTTAGCAGCAGACTTAGGAGCAGCAGACAGAGATTAGGTTTCTTTCAGGATCAACAAAACTGCTCCTACTCCTTATCAGATTTGATCAGTTTGTAGTCTACTGGTCAACGGAATAAGCAGAAGGTCGTGAATTTGATTCCAAATACCAAAAAAAAAAAAAAACTATTTCAAATGTGCCCTTGCATGCGTTTACAATTCATTAATCTTGACCCCCTTTGACAACTGGATTTGGCTGTATGTTATAAAATCGCTAGCAAGCCACAACAGAATGGGTGAAAGCTATTATGCATGCTCATACACTTTGCAATTTTCGATTCAGCCCCACACAAGAATGTAAAAAGAGAGCTACCAAAGAAATGTCACAAAAGGTCAATCCAACGTTAGAGGAACTGGGTTTTGCTTGAGAATTGGCTCATTCTATAGCAACTACTAAGCTCATGGAGTGCTTTCAAAGTGGGATTTACACAAAAACAGTGATTACCAAATAAATCATCATAATATTTATAATTTCTTTAAAAATGCTGAGTTTCCAAGAAGCTAACAACGAAATTGATGTTTCCAGGTGGCGATAGATGTGAACATTGAAAATATAATCCGTGAAGGAGTCTACACATGTCTAGGAGGACCCAACTTTGAAACTGTTTCTGAACTGAAGCTGCTGAAGATGTTGGGGGTGGATGCTGTGGGCATGTCCACAGTCCATGAGGTAACAATCAATAAATATACTTTCAAAATTACACACCGTCTTACTATTCTGTTTCTTCATCTAGTCTTTTCCTAGAAAGTAATCATGTCTGGTCATATATAGCTACTAATCTTTATAGCTACTTCAAAAACAACCATTGAATTCTTACCTTCTATCGGCGGTACACACATGGGGCGGAACTAGGAAGGGGCAAGTGACTCGCCTCTTTGTGGGACCAGTGATAAAGTGGGAATTTGAAATCATCATTTATTCACTCTCTGTCACTCAATACTTCTTCTTCCTCATCATCTTGTTCCTCATTGCTGAGGGTTGTGACCTGTGTGGAAGCAACCACTCTTTTCCAGTTCTCTCTTGACTGCGCTGCCCGACTCGCTCCAATCACGACTTAATTTATGTTAAGAGTCCATTACAGGTATTCTATATTGACGACCAAGATCGCAGAGGGATCTTGACGATTGTCGACACTAAAATTTGACGATATCTCAAAACCGATTGTATCTTTGTGGAGATAACGCACTTTGGAAACAGACGACTCATTTAAAAACCATGTTTTTTGCAGGTTATCACAGCCAAGCACTGCGACATGCAAGTGTTTGCCTTCTCTCTCATCACCAACGAGTGTGTCATGGACTACTACAGCCAGGACGAGGCCAACCACCTGGAGGTCATGACGGTGGGCAAGCTACAGGAGTCCACCCTCACCAAGTTTGTCACCAGAATGGTTGAGAACATTGCACAACTGCAGAAGAATGGAAAATAAATACTCTCAAGAAGTCATGACTAATTTAAATTATTTAATTAAATTATTAGGAGCTGTAAGTCGACGAGACCCTTGCAACTAATAGTGTAAACGTTGGTTTCACTTTTTTCAAAGACAGCATTATGACAAAGATCATCACATTAAGACCTACACAATTTAAACTAAATGTGGTAAAATTCAAACCTCATATAGCATTTCAGTATGGACATTCCATGTTGACAGACAGTGTTCATTCCATCTATGATTCCACCGGACCTGCAATCCGAAAAGCGTAAAATAAAATACATCTCATTTTCAGAATAAATCCGTTGTTGCCATTTTTAATAAGCCTCAAATACTTTATTCTATGATTTTTATAATTCAAGTAATCGAGAGCCTTAAAATTACAAAATCTATAATATATTTTTGTTATAGGTATTTATAATTATTGTACTTATGATTTATTTAATAAATACAATATTGTTAGAATCAAGATAAACTGCAGTGAAATTTAATATAAGTGAAGTTTTAATTTAATAAGAAATCTATTTATTATCCATTTATACAAAGTAGAACCTAAAACAATAATTAATGCGACACATAATTTTAAAATATATATTTTATATTCTTGGTTAGCAAACCTAACAGGACTTTGTGCCTAAGGTCCTTAGCAACCAATAAGAAATGTTTGCCCATATACTGAATCCCTAGCAGCCAAATCGTGTGATGTCACAGTTTTTGTGTCTATGGAACTTGTGCCGAGTCCATTCATGTGTACTATTAAAAAATGCCATAAGGATAATTAACTGCAAGTGAAATTTTATTTTTGTATTTAGTGAGTAAATAAGCTATAAATTATTAAAAAAACAAATTTCATGAGGTGTTTATTTATTTTTACAATTTACATCCTTATAAAATTAATGAAGGAGTCCAAACAAAAAACTAAGGGGAAAAATCTGACGCTAACTCGCCAGGTTGAGCAAAGTAATGTCTTGTTTTTAGTTGCTAACAGCAAAGGATCTTTTTCATTTGACCCCATGCCATCCCGCTGACTATGGTGGATTTTTAGTTTTTTGTTTCAGCCCGCAAACGTCACAGGTCTATGCAACTAGGGACCTTAGTAACCATTAACAAAATATTAGTTTTCGGTTTTCGTCCGGTCGATAGCTCAGTTGGTAGAATGCTTGCATTCTATGCCATGAGCTCGGGTTTGAACCCCGCCAAGGGTGTCAGAGTTTTGTCAGGTTTTGGTGTTTATTTCAAATCTTAAATAAAAAAAACCGGCAAGGTTTATTCAGCCTTCACAACAAATGAGTTCCAGCCCTCTCGGGAGCTGGGAAACCCCCTACTCCACTGAAGTGGTTGGTGTAAGGCCGTCCCCTCACCTGTAAAAATAAATAGGCTCACTTGCCATATGCGACCCCTTTGGAGATAACGCGGCAAGAAGTTAGACTATATGTGTAGCCTTGTTGCAAGTTGCGTTAGCCCGTGGATGTCTATGGGATTTGTGCGGAGTCCCTCAATGATTTATTTTTATTATTTTATATTGAAAAATTATAACATTCAAAATATTCAGTAAGAGAATATTATTTTATTTCACTAGTACTTCATCACGAAATAAAAAGAAGCTACACCGCATAAAATTAATACCTATCATCTTTATTTAATTTTTTAGTTATGACCTCACTTTTACAACAAAACTTTTGTTTTGACAGATCTGACGTGGTGTGTCAAATTTGCGCTTCACATCTTCCAACATAAGTTACAACTTCATCTCATTTCACTGTAAAAATGAAGTGTTTAGTCGAATTGTTACCCGACCGAAAACTATTGGATCCCAATTTCGATGGGTACAAGTTATCACTTGATCCTATTCCTACATGGCGAAATGAGCTAACCTCAAAAGTTGATCGCGTTTATCCGAGCGAGGAACAATTCTCCAGATTACACCATCAACTGTATGGATTCCACAACCATCTAGTCTATGACGCATGGGAAAGAAGTGGAGCTTACTTTATCGATGTTGATTGGTCCGTTCAGAGAGTTTTCTTTGATCAGAATTCTCACAAACTTCAAGAAGCAGAATCTGTGTTTGAAATCCCTTCGCACATGGAAAGAGCTCCCGGGCATTACAACCTATCTTTGAATTTTTGTTCTGAACAGTACGCTCTGTTATCAGACGGAGCTGGCACCTTGCACATTGCCAAAACGGGCAAAAGAACACGATCAAACATAAAATGGGAAAACATATTTTCAGACCAAGTCATAGGAGCAGGAATTTCCTTCCTTGTCATAGACAGTAGACTAGAGATCGAAGACGGAAAAGAGGTGATTCATTGTTTACTGCAACACGTAAAACAAACGGAAAAACTCTTTGAAACTGTTATCGAATGGGTGACACTTCAAAAGGATAAAGAAATATGGAGTGTGCTTGCAACGAAGCAACTGCAGGGTAAAGGCTGCGTGCATTACGTCGCTTTAGAACCCAAATGCAGAGCCATCTACATTGCAAGCGATCATCCATTCGGATTCATCAGGGATTCCCAATCTGAAATCCCAAAGGAAAAAGAACCTCAAGTAAAACCTGATAAGAAAGTCAATTACACGTGGATACAAACCGGAGAGGATATAACTGTAACATTGCAGTTGGGAAAGAACTATGATAAGAAACTGTTGAACATTGAAAGTAAGAAGAAGTTTATTAGGGTGGTTTATGATAAAGTTAAATTGTTGGAAGGGGATCTCAGTAGTTTGATTGATGAAGATTTGACGACTTGGAATGTGAGCGGGGAGGGAAGGCTGGATGTTTTGGTGACCAAGTGTGACTCGGGGGCCATGTGGGGTAGCCTGCTGCAGGGGGGAGACCCAGAAGGGGAGCAGGTGCTGGATCCCAGCCTTGTGGAGGCCGTGCATGAGCGCCTGGCCCACCTCTGCAGTGAGAGTGAAGTGACGGCTGAGGGAGCGGTGCCCGCATTCAGTAACCAACAACTGGAGGAGTGCGATGCAGTTACTGAAGAAAATACCTGTCTTGGTGAGTAGAATTTACTGAATAATTAAAAGGTGGTATACTGTATGGAAGTGAGACTTGAACGGTGAATGAAAGCAGAAGAAGTAAAGTTTGAACAGTAGAAATAACTTACTTAAGAGGAATAACTGGTAAGACACTGAATGATAGGGTTCGTAATAACTGGGTTATGAATGTATGTGCCAAAATGAGAGGATAGAGTGAAAGTACAAAGAAGTACAGTGAGATGATTTAGGCATCTAGAAAGAAGGATTGAATGATTGGATGAAGGATTGAAAAAATGAGTGTACAAAGGGGAACGCAGATGGGAAAACTGATCAAGTAAATGAGATTGCAAATTACTGGAAACTTAAAATGGCAAAATGAAAGAAGAATGTAAGAAATTTACAAATTAATCAAATCGTATTGTTATTGCAAAATTTTATAAATAAACATATTCTAAATGATTTACTTGGTGAGCGCTGTTTTAGTGTGAATCACACCTCAAAAGCCCATTATATTGTGTAACAAAATATATCAATTCTTTAATGAAAATCATAATGTTCTGTGTATCATTTCAGTGAGACTTGACTCAGCCACCCATGCAGCCACCCACCAGGCTCCTCTGAGCGTCCACCAGGTCGTACTAACTGTCTGCTTAAACCCCAACGAGCCCCCAGCCTTGGGTCTCCGTCACGATGTGGACACCTGCGTATGGCAACTCAACAAAGTCAACGACAGCATCTGGCCAGTCAGGCACGAAGGAACCCTACTCGCCTTTGGCTACGTCCAATCATCTAAACAACAAAAGAAATTCACAGTCTGCTCGCCCAACATGGATTACAGCATTGTGTGCGAAGCCAACCGGCATGTTTTCATTTACAGAAAAGACTCACCAGCGAGCCTTGGTTGTCAGTTGAGACAGAGGGTTGGTTCGGGAGATAATGTGAGGGTAAAGATTGGACAGCAGCAGGTTATAGCGCTCGATAAAGACGGTGAAGTGTTGGGGATCACAGCGACTGATGAAGTGGTCTATATTCTGACGGAGAAAAATATCTTGGCTTTACAAATGGTCACATCAAACTAGGTATACCATTGAGTCTGGATATTTTTATTTAAGGAAGCCTGCGCTTGTGCAAAGTCCCAAATTTTCACCAGCGGCATCGTCACAGGTTGTCTATGAGCATAGTGACCACAAAAATTGATGGTAAAATATAATTCTAAATGAATGTTTTCATTTTGCCTTTAAAATAACCCAATAAATTGAATATCTAACTATGACTCAAATTTCAAAGTGTAATGCATTTTTTACCCTATTTTACCTACCTTATAGGTACATGTGCCTGTATGGGATGCTCACTCTTGCCTGGCATGCATACTTCACAATTTTTTTCCTCCAAATATTTTGTCGCCACTTCAATGGACAATCTATAAAACTTGGTTTTTAAGTTGGACATGTCACTTGGCACATGAATTTTCAAAAATGGATTCCACTTGTTTTTAAGTAAGATTTATTACTACATAATAAAGAAAACAAATATTTTACATAGTTGTTTAATTGTAAAATACATAACATTACTGGACATACAAATACAGTGCAAAAAGAAAATGCATTAATGCTTAATTCTTAAGAGAGAAACATGCTGATTCAATGTCAGTATATTTAAATTTGAAACCACTCTCCATGACCCTCTTGGGAATGACGTGTTGCCCTTGTGTTAAGATTAAACCTCGCTCTTTGCCGAATATAATGTTGACAACAAACTCCGGGAGGGGGAATATTGCTGGGCGTGACAGAGCTTTTGCAAAGGCCTGAAATCAAACAAGTTAATTAACCCTGTCACTACGAAGCATAAAATATGTTTACAATAATACCACAGAGTATCTTTCAACTACTTTTTTTCATCCAGTAATTGATTTACTATCATAATGTACAGAAAAACACTATTTTGTTGCAATGGCAAATACATATAATTTAACATAAATGGCTGGCACGCATAGGCATCATGAGCAGACTTGTAATTGACATCAATGCATATCATTGAAGTTTGAACGAATCTCTTCTACCGTTGGTCATGTCAAAATGAAGTTTCACATGTGAATAAAGTTCTTCAATGACTAGGAAAAATATTACTTGCTAAAAAACAATTAAACTGATTCATTTGTGATACAAAACACGGACATGCATGTTAAAGAAGTCTAGAATTCAAGCGCAGGTTTAAAAAATATATAGGTAACTCTATGAGGCTCTCTGGCTATCCCTAGAAGAAATCTCAACATGCGAGACATCAGATTCCTTAACTTGGGTTGTGAATATGTCTCATTTAAATTGATTACAAAATAATATTCATCTATGTTAAAAAATCTTGGTGTAAAAGGACTATCTGTATTTTTATGCTCACAAATTGCATGTACTTTATATTTCTCAATGCTTACCTTAGTGAAATCAGAGTTTGTAGTTTTGGCCGGTGCAACACCATTGAAGATGCCTTTCACATCCTTTTGAATGGAAAACATAATCAAGTTAGTGAGATCATCAATGTGTATCCAGGGTAAGAACTGCTTGCCCGTTGCTATGTGGCCTCCCACTCCAAAGAAAAATGGTATGTACAGGTTTCCACACATTCCACCCTTTCCGATGACAACCCCACTTCTCAATGACACCTACGGATAAAAATTTGACGTCAGTCTAAAGAACAATACATAATACCATCTCATTAAAAAAAAAATAGGCTGATTTATTTGGTGAGTGCTGTTTTTGTGTGTATCACACCTCAAGAGTCCTCTGCGAGCTTGGTCGTCGTTGTAGAAAGCGCCGATTCTTAAGCAAGACCCAGTTGCTGTAAGGCTAGATGGACCTTTTGATAACTGGTCTTTCTAATCTAATCTAAGCTGCAAAGATATATATCATTTAAGATTTATACTAAATGCATTCCCACAAGCAGATATGTATAATTTCGCGCTAACACATGCCGCATGTGGACCTACAATATAAAAACCCAATCTCAAATGAACATAAGCCTTGCAACTCTTGCCGTCCTTCCCTGAAAGAGGGGTGACATTGGCAAAGTGAACCAATTTTTATATTATGGGTGGTCAGCCGCATAACAACCTATAAGTCAAGGAACATACATGACAAATTACATTTTTTTAAATCAAAGAATAAAAATAACAATATATACATGGACATAAAAAACTAAATCATAAAACCAATTTCACTTTAACAAACCCTAGCCGCCAACATCACAGATCAACCGCCATTTCTTTCTATCCTTGCATACTTCTTTCATTTCCTCCAGAGTCATAACCTTCTTCATACAAGCTCTTCTTTTATTATGACTCTGGGAATTTTTCAACCCAGCGAAGAGCAAATTTGAAAATATAAATGGTATATTTTTTGTGCTCCGCCGGGATTCGAACCCACAACCTTCCATTTACGAGTCCGAAGCGCTAACCGCGACTAAGGAATCAAGATATCTTCGCTATTGTAGAATATCGTAAACTAATTTCTCAATGTTCCGGCATCCCCAGGGAGGAGAAATTCAGCATTATTATTGTAAGACAACTACCATACAATCTATGTATGATAGAAGAGTGACAATAACAAGTAGAATTAATGACAAAAATTACATGAAATGCTACAAACCAGTCTGCAAGCTTCTGATTTCTTCAGTTGGGCCGCGGCTTCCCAATCATGTGCTAACTTTGAAAGGTAATCAAATTCCTTTATTGGGCTTGCTTCCGTGTACTCTGCTGTTGTGGAGGGAGGGTAAATGCCGACCCCAGATATGGCAACAAATGCTTTAGGCTTGTCGGCGGCTGCATCGATGGCTTGCGCCAGAAGAGAAGTGGATTTTATTCGTGATTGGTAAACTGCCTCTTTGAAACTGAAAATATCATTTAAATGCTTTGAAATATGCCTTTTTTATTTTATCAATGTGAAATGGCTGCTGTTCACATATAGTCAACTTTTGCTCCACTTATCACAGAAAGCTTGTCACAATCTTATTTTACAAATGTACTACTGGACAATTAGGGACGTAGGACAATTAAGTAGGAGTTTATTATTTTTGGTACAATTTTTACGGAGAACCTCAATCTTACAAGGCAAGGTTTATTCAGGCTTCACAAGAAATGCGTACCAGCCCCCTCGGGAGCTGGGAAACTCCCCTTTCAACTGCAGTTGTTGACGTAAGGCTGGCTCCCTTACCTGTAAAAATAAACAGGTTCCACTTGCCACATGCGACCCCTTTGAGGAAAATGCGGCAAGAAGTTAAACTATGTGTGTAGCTTAGTTACATATAACATGACCGGGTAATTAACAGAACCATGATTAATAAATAAATCACTTTTGTGTTCTTTCGGGTTTGACCATGTTCCACTTGCAGCTCCCACATTTTATTTATTACTAGCAGTACCCGGCGTGTTTCACTACGCCATTTGGGCATGTGGTATCATTTTTTTTCTACAGATAAAAGAGGAAACAACAGGATCAAAAAAAAAAGTGTGCTAATCGGAATCAAGCTTCACACAATTTATCTCTAGGTTAATCTTCACGTTTTCTAAAAAAAAAGGTCTAGGTATAACTGTTAAGCAGCAGAGCCAACTGTAACTGTAACTGTAACTCTGTCGCCATTCCGCTAGGGGTGGCCAAGCATAGGGAAAATCGATTGCGGTGCTCCATTTATATTTAAGATAAAAAAAATCGGCTATGTAACGTCACTCATCTAATCTATTCTAAGTTGCATGGATATAATTGTTACATTTAGAATTCACATTAAGTGCATGCCCACAAGCAGACACGTATAAGTTCACACTTGCACATTCTGCGTGTGAACCTACAACATAAAAACCCAAATCTCAAATGAACATACACCCTGCAACTCTTTGCTGACCTTCCCTGAAACAGGGGTGACATTGGCAGAGTGAACCATTTTCTATTTATAGTTGGTCAGATGCATATTGACCTATACAAGAAAAGAATATAAACAATAAATTAAATTTTATAATCATATAATTAAAGAACTAATCTATAAAATTCACTATACTCTTTGAGCAAAGTGAAGAAATAAATGTATTCCAAACAATCAGGAATATTTTTCAATGTAACCGCACTGTGAAACGTATGCAGTTGGGGAAAATGCTTCATACAATATGATGCACTTAAGTGTTTTTTCAACTATCTCCATAAAAGTGTTTAATTTATGTTGAATTTTTGACTCCCTGTCCTGTCTTTATCCCGGCCAAGTGAATTCACATTTTTTCCCCACATTTAAAATGTGCTCTATCCATTATTTCAATAAGTGAAAGTTTTAGGTAGTGCACACGGAACATTTTCTATTGACAACAAAATTGTAAGTCGCACGGCCGGGTTAGGTAAAAGGCAAACATTTTGTTTATCTTGGTAGAGTGCTTGCATTCCATGCCGAAAGCTCGGGTTCGAATCCCACCGAGGGTGTCAGAAATGATTTCCCGTTTCGGTGTTTATTTCAAACCCCAAAGTAAAATACCGGCAAGGTTTACTCAGCCTTCACAAGAAATGAGTACCAGCACTCTCGGGAGCTGGGAAACCTCCACTTCAACTGAAGTGGTTGGCGTAAGGCCGGCCCCCTTACCTGTAAAAATAAATAGGTTCAACTCGCCACATGCGACCCCTTCGGGGATAACGCGGCAAGAAGTTACACTATATGTGTAGCTTAGTTGCGTTTGCGTTTTTGCGTTTGGACCATTGTCACATAGAAGAAAGACGTTTAACCGCCGAGAAAAAAACGATCTTTAAATTTGTGGTGAGTATATAATTTTACAGAAATGCGGTTTTTGAAAAAACAACTATATTATGTTTATTTTAATTAAAAGTATGTTTCAATAAAAGGTTTTAATAATAATAATATATTTCAATATGGTCTTCTAGTTGTGACCTACGAACTTTCGTTTATCGTATTTTTTATAAGTGCGGGATATAAAAGCTTTCTTACATTTCTAAAATTCAACTTGGAATACTTGAATAACATTTTTTAATTTGGAACTTTTGTCTAGGCCAGGGGTCGGCAACCTTTTGAGTCGGAAGAGCCAAAAATTACAATTTACAAATTTCAAAGCTTTTCCTTGACTTATAGGTTGGTATGAGGCTGACCACCCATACTGTAAAAAATGGTTCACTTTGCCAATGTCGCCCCTGTTTCAGGGAAGGTCGGCAAGAGTTGCAGGGCTTATGTTCATTTAAGATTGGGTTTTTATATTGTAGTTCCACATGCGGTACCTATGTGTGAGCGCGAAATTATGCGTGTCTGCTTATGGGAATGCATTTGATGTGAATCTCAAATGATACATATCTTATTTTGGATTTGGATTTGTAAAGATCCACAAATGTTTTTTTGCCAACAATAAATAGCGTCGATGGGGCGGGGGGAGGGTGAAAAGCGAGTACAAGTAGCGGAGAGATCGTTAATCGATTCAGAACGATTTAGTTTTTTTCGATCAGAAGTATAATTCTGTGTTTTTTTATATTTGCGTATGAAGCTAAAGAGCCGTAACTTCACACCCAAAGAGCCGCATGTGGCTGGTGAGCCGCAGGTTGCTTACCCCTAACCAAACCGATATCGATCCACCATATTTGTAAAAAGTCCGGTCTATAGCTTAGTTGGTAGAGTAACTGCATTCCATGCCGAGATCTCGAGTTAGAATCCCACTGAAGTTGTCAGAAATTATTTCTCGTTTCAGTGTTTATTTCTAACCCAAAATAAAATACCGGCAAGGCTTACTCAGCCTTCATAAGAAATGAGTGTCAAGCCACTCAGGAGCTGAATAACATCCATTTCAAGTTGGCGTAAAGTAAAAGTTACTGGGTTGTTCATTTTAGATTTGGATTTTAAATTATGAGTAGGTACACATGCAGCATTTGTAAGCGTGAACTTACATGTGTCTACTTGTGAGCATGCATTTTATATGAATCTTTAATGTAAATGTATATTTGCAACTAAGATTATGTATTGTAGTTGAATATAATGGTCTTCTTCTATTGGGTGGTTTCAAAATTTACCAACCTCGTTGCTGAAATATTGAGAATTGAGAACCATTGTTTATTTGATCACCATCAAACTTCACAGGATTCATTCTAAAAATATGTTACATGTTTCCTGAAAATTTCGTCAAAATCGGATGAGCGGTTTATGAGTATAGGGAACATACATACATACATACATACATACATACATACATACATACATACATACATACATACATACACACATCCTTCTTTATAGATATAGATAGATAGATTGCATTCCATGCCGAGATCTCGAGTTAGAATCCCACCGAAGTTGTCAGAAATTATTTCCCGTTTCAGTGTTTATTTTAAACCCAAAATAAAATACCGGCAAGTCTTACTCAGCCTTCATAAGAAATGAGTGTCAATCCACTCAGGAGCTGAATAACATCCATTTCAAGTTGGCGTAAAGTAAAAGTTACTGGGTTGTTCATTTTAGATTTGGATTTTAAATTATGAGTGGGTACACATGCAGCATTTGTAAGCGTGAACTTACATGTGTCTACTTGTGAGCATGCATTTTATATGAATCTTTAATGTAAATGTATATTTGCAACAAAGATTATGTATTGTAGTTGAATATAATGGTCGTCTTCTATTGGGTGGTTTCGAAATTTACCGACCTCGTTGCTGAAATATCGAGAATTGAGAACCACTGTTTATTTGATCACCATCAAACTTCACAGGATTCGTTCTAAGAATATGTTACATGTTTCCTGAAAATTTCGTCAAAATCGGATGAGCGGTTTATGAGTCTATAGGGGACATACATACATACATACATACATACATACATACATACATACATACATACATACATCCTTCTTTATAGATATAGATTAACACTGGCCATGAAAGTGAATGTTGTAAACTTTATTAAGAACCACGATTGTTTCTTTCATATTTGAGTTAACTTGTTGCTAGATAAATAAAAAATATGATAAAGGCCATTGATCAATAAAAAAGAAGGAGTATGGAGGTGTTTGGCAGGCCAAATCACTGAAGGCAGCTCCCAGGCAACCATCAATGACGACTGCCACATGTGACCCCTTCAGGGAGAACGGGCAAGAAGTTACACTATATGTGTAGCTTAGTCACATTTTCTTTTTATGGATTCTTCAGCTGTATGGCAGGCATTCCAATATTCTCAGCAGATGAAGAACATTAACTTAAACAATGACAGAATTTGGATGGACTATCAATTGTTGTAAAATTGAAGTCAGGGCAATTTAAACAACAACAAAAACAGCAGGGTGACGTCACAGATCTAGGTGATTTAGGGTCCTTGGCAACCAAAAGGAAAATATCATCAGAACAATGCTATTTCCTTAGCAACCCAGCCTTACAATCTTATCACTGAATGTTTTTGTGACAAGTCCATTAAAAAGAGAAAGAATAGAACACAAGATGGTCCAAACCTGTCATTCCATCTTTTGGCAACATTTAAAATATTTTCTCCCGCTAAGTTAACAACAGAAGTTGTTCCTGGTGGCAGCCCGCCTGATGAAATGTCATTCCAAGTGATAGTTTTCTTTCCAGGTCTTCGAGATATCACGGTAACCTTGTAACCGTTTTGTTCTAAAAGAGTGCATAGCTTTTGGCCAACAAACCCTGTCCCTCCACCTGTAAAATAAATCAGTTATTTGATAATCTTCACTTAAGCGAAGAGCATTCACCTTTTTTTGCACCACCTTTCGATTACAAGCCTGGAGCGTTAAGTGCTAGGCTGCGACAGGTTAATTTCTTTCTTTCTTTTTATTTACTTAAAAATAATTATACAGGATAGTCAACCAGGTAGAGACATAATATTACATAATTTTGATTTTATAACCTAAAATGTACACAAGTCATAAATTCCAAAAAGAAAGAATAAAATCATATTTTATCTTTTGAAATATACATTTTTAAATAAATTACCAACTAAGACACGTCCAGCCATAATAAATAATCAAATTAATATTTTATTTCATAAACAGGGTTTTGTTTTGAAAATAGCGCAAATGACATTCGTAATTGGACTATTTCACGACTATTTACACATTATACTCAGTTAAGTGAAAAGAAACATGGCACAATAAAAATACTGCTGTCGCTGTTGATTTCAGTTTAATAAAAGAAGAAAACAAACAATAATAAACATAACCTCACTTTTTTGACAGCAAAGCAAAATAGATCGAAAAAAATAATAGATTGTAGAATGATATCTTTATATTTTTTAAATGGAAAAGCCCACGTTTGGAATGCTGAAGGTTAATATGATTTATATTTGTTGTGATAATCGATAGAAAATACTTTAATTCACCGTTTGATCTTATAATTTTACAGATTGGCTGATTCTTCGAAAAACTTACCGCATAGTTGGCGAACTTATGGGAGCTATTGCCTCTTTTCCACGGCATGAAGGATACCCAGGTAAAACTAAAAAAAATCCCACTTCTCAATCGAGAAATAAACATTTCCAAGCAACTTCTCACTTTATCTTCGTAAAAGTGGTAGCATTGGCTTGTACATGCATTTTTTTTGCATATGTAACACATATATGAAACTAGGGTCTTTAGCTACAACTAACAAATTATCAGTGAGTGAGTCATAGCCCTAGAAACCCGGCTGTATGACGTCAAAACTTTTTTGACATTTTCAGATGCGCAGATCTCATTAAAAAAGAGTTTCTGCTGTTGCAGAGAAACATTTGCATTTTAGGTTCACAACTCATGTGTACCATAGAATTAACCGTTTAGAGAAAGTACCATTTTTTGCAGTATGAATAGTCAGCCCCATAACAAGTAAGTCAAAGAACCTGTTGTGAAAGTATTGTAATATGTATGTGTTTTTAATGCGCCAGGTTTTCCGATGGCTTTAATGTCGGAGGAAGCAGCATTCCTTGTGGAGGACGGAAAATGCAAGTTGGTGGAGTGCACAGACTTACATAAGGAACCTGATGAGAGCAGGGGGAAACTTATGGAGGACGTCGAAAAAAGGTTTTTATTAAAAAAAAAAAAAATCCACATTAAATCTCTCCGCTCGATAGCTCAGTTGGTAGAGTGCTTGCATTCCATAACGAGAGCTTGGGTTCAAATCCAACCGAGGGTGTCAGAAATGATTTCCCATTTCAGTGTTTATTTCGAACCCAAAATAAAATACCGGCAATGTTTACTCAGCCACCTCGGGAGCTGGGAAACCCCCACTTCAACTGAAGTGGTTGGCGTAAGGCCGGCCCCCTAATGTGTAAAAATAAATAGGTTCCACTCGCCACATGCAACCCCTTCCAAGAAAATGCGGCAATAAGTTAAACTATATGTGTAGCTTAGTTACATATAACTTCATGACCTGGTCATTAACAGAACCATGATTGTTTCTATCAAATTTGAGTTTACTTGTTGCTAGATAAATAAAAAATACGATGAGGCCATTGATCGATAAAAATGAAATAGATGGATCATTGGAGGCGTTTGGCGTGCCAAATCCCTGAAGGCAGCTCCCAGGCAACCATCAATGATGACTGTCAAGCAAAAATTTCTGTTTTTCTTATGAAAAATCTTAAATCTTATGTTTTTAAAATCTTATGTTTTTTTTTCATTGTATAACTATTTCACGCGATGGCACACACATAACTATGGGAAAAACTGTAAAGCTCTAAAATTAAGGCACAGTCTTCTTTACAAATATATGATTTAGAAAGTGTTTTAAGGCTTTCATGGCCGGCTTCAGATGATGATGATGTCTCCATCCTTCCGGGCTTGTAGGCCATGTTCAATATTGTAGGCTGCTTATTCTTTTTTCTCTTTTTGCAACGTTTCGTCAGTGACGTGCGACTGACTTCTTCAGGGCTTCTTCTTCGACT